>CAVNZK010000084.1:1200000-1800000 GCA_963693345.1 Pieris melete | reverse complement strand
TATAATCTATAAAATGTCTTAAACCAGAGACGTAGACCTCTCATCCAGTTGAGTGTGAAAGGAAAGTGTGAAGAAAATTTTAATGACCGTGGAAGTCATGGGTCTTGTTAAAATGGTTTCTTTAAACGTCAAAGCGATATTAATTTTGCTGTAGCACTTCACAATATACTATTCTTGATAAACTGTTATAATTATATTATATTTAAAGAAACTAATCTTCTTTCGATTTTCAATATAATTAAAATCATTAGTCTTAAAGTTTTGCTAATTAAACGATGCGATAGTCTAGAGTTCTAATTCTTGGAGCAGAAAATTTATAAAAAATCATACCTAGCAACAAAAAGCTTTAAGCTCAATTATATTCAAATAGAAAGTAATACCACCACAGAACACGTGTAACGCCAGAGCCTTGCACTTAGTTCTAAAAATACCGAATTATTATTAATAATAATAATAATATCAAATAAAACATTAATAAGTTAATTTACTTACTTGCGATTGACAGACACCGATTCGCACTTCCGTGAAAAGTAGGCCTAAGGATCAAGTCAAAGAAGTTCTCTCAGATTTGGTATTTTAAAACACATGTATTAAAATAAGTTAAGATTTAAGATTTTTTGAAAGGTTTGAAGGTTCTTATTCTGGGCCATGACTTATGGATCATTCCAATTTAACTAAAGTTCTCTTTTGTCTCTTTCTAACACATTCCGTTTACCCTATGATGAAAAGAGACAAACGTCAGACGTCATAAAATAAACTTTCGTCACTTACGTAGAAATCATGCTATGTATAGCAGGCATACGATAGATTATATAGAACGCTCTTTTCTTAAAGGACCCCAAGTCACAGAACATACTGTATATTGGTCAACCGCTCCTATTTGGGCCACACCACACTCGTAGCAGCTGTGAATGGTCTCAGTAAAAGCGGAAAATGGCCGTACATTGTTCCATTGTGGAAACTCTCTAGCCTTTTTAATATTAGTTCCTCTAACGTTCTTTTATGAACTCCTTCGGATATTTCAAGTAATGAAAACTTGTATGAACTGAATAGGTGAAGTTTCAAGATCGGTTTAAGAATTTCCTTTTAAATGGAAAGTGTTGAATGAAATGGATTTGGAACGCGTTCAGTGTTTTATAGAAATAGTATGTTACTTCGTTTAGTATTAAATATATTTTATGGTTATAAAAATAATTAAATACTATTTAAATTGTAAAGGTTAACCGAAATTCAAAAACATTCGAAATTTTATTATATTACCTTAGACTGTTTACGTGGAAATCTGAAACCTAGGACTTGCAAAATTAAAAACAAAATGTGAGGTTTTGTTGCGGTGATTTATTTTATTATTTATTTTAATGATTGAATATACTTTAAAGGTAATCTACTAATCTATTATTTTGCACACTAATAATTCCCATATGGGCTTATGAGTTTCTGCTTAAATAAATCAATTATTATTATTTAAAAAAAATATCATCGGTTTAGTTGTGATAAAAATAAATCCTTACGTATATATTAAAGTTCCCCACATCATATATAATGCTATATCTACAGTATGACAAGCTATATTTTCTAAAATATTACAATTATGGTGAAAATAACTGTTACAATAAATTAAACAAAAAAAATATTACATTTCCAATTTTAGATTGTACTAGTATAATTTTTACTTAAAAATAATCAAAGAATTGTATTATTATTATTACATTTACATAAGTTTCTATGGTTAATTAATCATTTTATGTATAGATACATTATTTTATCAACTTTATATACGCGAGCATTATATGCCTTTGTGTCGTAACATAGTTAATAGTTCACTCATTGAGCCTTAATCATACAGACACTTTTTAATCACAAAGCTTATCTATTATATATTATATCTTGTACATAGACCCTATACAACCAGTTACAATTATGTAGGGCGTGAATATATTAACCCGGGAGAACATATCTGAATTTTTAAAACTGAATTAGCAAAGTGGGTCAAAACGCACCTGTGCCTTTTTGGTTTTAACTTATGAAAAATTTATAAGCATCACGTTCTGGATGTCTACGGCTAATACATTTCAAATCTGAATCTTTCTCTGTTTTTTCTCGCAAATAGTTGTCAAAATATTTTTAAAAATGGCGCAGTTTCTTGTCAGTTCTTGTCCGTTTTACGCTCTTAATTCCAGAACTGGCAGTAAACGTTAGTTAATAAAAAAATATTTGATAAGTGCACAAATATATTTAGCCTTTCACTTAAATATATTTTGTCTATGAGGCCTGGGCATAGTAGTCCATTAGTCCGCAGGCAGTTCACTCTGTATTCTAACACTCATGCCTCAATAAAATGGTGCAAGGCGACCAGAGTTCTTGGAGTCGCTTATAAGTACGATGTATATAAACACAATCTTAGATCTCATTCACTGCATATCTTATTATTTTTTTTAATTTTGCTTTGGGTATTATACAATTTTGTTTAAGTAAAGATTACTTTTATTTAGCCAAAAAAGCCCCAAATATATTGCCTTTGAAATTGGTTTTTGTCAATCCTAGCTCAGGTTTTTTAATGGATATTAAAACTTTATTATATATTATATAATTTTAGATTAAGGTTGGTTTATATAAGTTATGGTTATGCGCTTCTTGCACTTTACCCATCATATATTTTTTTTTGTTATTTTCGTGATTTAAGAGATCGCTTGTATGTTTTCTTTAAGTGTAACGAAGTGTAAATAAATAAATAGATAAATACTTATATCATTTTGAGTAAAATTAATTATATTGTTATTGGGGCATTTTGTACAACTATGAAGGTTTTATTTAAGGCTGGCCTATATCACACAATTATACTTGAAGGATATGAGAACGATAACGAGAGGTCACGGAGCGAAACTTAGACACGCATTTCACTAACCTATTTAGTGAACTAGATTTCCCTATTTCGTTTTATTTAAGATTAACTTATTTTAGTATTTGAATTAGTTTCATTACTTTAACTACTTTAGTCAACCGTCTCCTTCTGTCAAATTATGTTTACTTTGTGATGGAAAAAGACAAGAAAAATATTAATAAGAAAACTATTATTATGGTTACTAGGCGAGTCCTCTCTATTGAGTAATTATTAAAATTGTCGGTTTGTCAAACGTCTAAATAAATGTTACTACAGAAGAAATAGTACGATTCTAAAAGATCGGTGATTCAAAGATATCTGAAATCATGACTCACTGCTAAAAGTTGGGGTGTTCGGTACATTTTTCTCCTGTCAAAGGGCAGTCATTACTAAATCATTAGTCACTGTGGGTTAAATTTGCGTGTATCGCCAATACTGTGCACGCAATGCGTTGTGAGTAAGAAAGTATGATTATTACATCTTTAAGGTTTTATAAAAATATAGTAAGAGTATAGTAAGTAAGTATATACGTACATGGCTGACAACACTTGGACATCTTCAAAAGTAGTTTTGACGCTTTTGAAGTTTCATACTTAAAATGGAGGCAGTCCAGTTAAGCATATTTTAGATTCGTAGTGGTTTCGTTGTACCTACGCATCTCATGGAAAGTACACAATCGACTTTTCTATCTATGTGATATATATGTCAGATAATCATTATAATTTAATAACATCAAAGTAAAATTAGTTCAAAACCGTTAATACGAGGTTTATTTAATTCGTCAATGTTGCTAGATCTATTAATTAACGACTATCCAATGGTGGATAATAAAGACTCCATAGACATTATCATTATTAAAAGTAATTTATTATACTTTAAACATTTGAAACTTAAAGTCATTATTATTATCGACCATTAAATAATCTTTAATCTAGCAACATAGACAAATTAAATAAACTATTCGTATTTACGTTTTTGAATTAATTTGACTTTGATGTTATTAAATTATAATGACAATGGCAGCTGACACTAACACCATTGCTTCAACATTAATAATAAAGACTATTTAATTACTACAGACTATCAAATAGTCGTTAATTTGTAGATCTATTAATATTGGTAAATATTAGATTGTAATCAGCTGATACCAGCACCATTGCTTCGACATAAAGAAATGTTAACCGTCAATCGGGCTTACTAAACATCGACAGCATGTGTCAGGCACACACGGCACACCCACTTGCCCGTTAAAAAATAGTAGTCACAAAACAGATACAGATATCTGAGACCTAGGTTGTAGCGCCACTTGTTTTTTCATTACTCAAACGCTTAGACCGATATTTACGGTACAAATTAGATAGGGACCAAAAATAAAAGTCTTTGAACTTTATCCCTGAATACATATCTCTGAAATAGACCGTATTTCAAAAATATCTTTAAAAAATAACTATTAAGGAATGAGAACCTGGGACGGGCTTGTTTTAAATACGAGTAAAGCTATTTCTAATATTTGTAATGAATTCCTGGGCATGCGTGGAGACCATAATAATTAATTCGAGGCTCGCAGGTTTTAATAGGCAAGATTTATGAGGAAGCTCATCTGGCCAGGGGTCCACATGGTAATTTGTGACAGAGGGACGACGAATGTTTAGCCTAGCATTAGTATGGGGTTGCGAATTCTGTTTTATGAGAGGACAGAAATGAAGATAAAAACGATTTTTTGTTAAAATACAAATACATATATAAATTGTATTAAATAGGAAATACACAAATAGTCGACAATACACAAATAACACAGTGACACATAAGACATATCCGACAAACACTACATAACATTTTTTTAAAATAAAGCCAATAAATAAATGAATGATTTAATTGTTTTTTATTAAAATATATTGAATTTATTATAATAAATTACGTAACTCGTATCTGTGAAGCACTCGAAATGTGTAAATAAAACTTCTTTAAAAACGTTTTTCTCGTCCGTTCTACGCCCTTGATTTGAGAACTGGCACTTAATGTAAAATATGTATTTCTTCATTAATTTTCATTGTGTTACCCAAATGAATAAATAAATTTATATTTATGATTAATCTACTTATTACCTTCATTTAAATGTATATACTCGCTTATTTAAAATTAAAGTACCACGTCATATAATACATTTTCTACAGTATATGTTACACGCTATCTATGATAAAATACATGGCAATTACGGTGAACATATATTTGACAAAAATATTATAATTACAACTACAAATTTTAGTTTTTACTAACATAGTTACCTAATTAAAAATACCCTTAACAACACTTTTTTTAAATCAGCTGAATATATCAAATAAATAGCTTGTCTTTGATAATACTGACTTACCAACGCAGCAAATAATGCAACCCTCACTCCCTTGGTCGATAAACTATCGTGAGTGGCAGCAATAAAACATCGTACGAAGTGTTTACAAAAAAAAATTAAATTATTCATAATAAGCCCACGGACGCGAAACTTCGGTGATCGAGCGCGTAACATTTTTTTAGATTCGACACCAGGGAAATACACAACAGAAAATGAGTTATGTGTACGCTTTGCGTTTGGATTAAAAATTTATTAAACAACGTATGGAATTTCATTCTAACCGACTTTATAAAGTACTTAATTCAGATTTTTATAAGTGATGCTACTTATTTACCATGGAGAGTGTTTAGAGGAGTTGTTCGGATTAATACCTGCTGCTGAGTTTCATCATCGTACGTCGAGACAGAATACGAATTACCACCCGTATCACCTCGACGTCCGTCGTTCCACAACTGAACGTTTCTTAATGCAGTTTTTACCAAGCTCCACCAATATTTGGAACCAGCTGCTTACTGAAGTATTTCCGAACCAATTCGACTTAGTGTCCTTCAAGGCGTACATATTTATAGGCGTACATATAATTCTTTGGCAATATCAATGTCCATGGGCAGCGGTATTACATAACTCCCGGTTGCCAAATCTGTATGTAAAAAAGAATATATCACTCAAATACACCTAGGTTATAGAAATTTAACGTGGTTTGTAAAAGACTAACCTTTAAAAAATTCGTAATCAATCAAATTAAGCCTTTATACATTACTTAAATTTGAGATAGGACTAAAGTGGATCTAATTAAAGACATTCTTCTTTAAATTGTGATATGTTTTTTTTTAAATTTAACAGCAACGTCATTAAAACGATTTACGTATCTTTGTTCTGTGTCTGTGGATTATTTTCAATTTCGAATCGCATATCATCGCTGAAATCGGTTCAAAAAGAATCGCGCTAAATAATCTGTCAAATATAAAAAAAATCGGAATTCGAAAAAGGTTTTCAACAATGAGGATCGTAGCGAGTTATAGAAAACGAAACGACGTCAGAATGTTACAGCTGAAGAATTCCATTCGGGGTTATTGGAAAAGTTAATTCATTCCATTCTCGAAGACCGTTGAATTATTATTTTGCATCTGTGAAAAGAAATTTGATCCAGTGATTTCGATTGATTTTTGAAGTATCACGTTTTATGCTTAACGAAAAAAGGTTTTATATTTCAATGCTGGTATATTTTTGTCTTAGTATTTACTTAGTTTTTACATAATACTGGCATTTTTTATTACATTGACAAGATGTTTTATATTGTGATATTCAAAGGATAATGTACGATCCCAGAAAATATTACATATGTAAACATTTTCCCACAACTGAGCGTTTCTTAAGGCAGTTTTTGACGCGCACTGCCACCATGTGGAACCAACTGCCCACTGAAGTATTTTCATACCAATTCGACTTAGGATCCTTCAAGAAGAGCGTACCAATTCTTATAAGGCCGGCAACGCACTTCCGAGCCGCCTGTGATATAAAAAATAAGAAAGAAATACTTCAGTAGTAGTGTAGTACTTCCGGGGATTTTAATTTTTAACAATTTACGAGTACATTGCTGTCAAAAATTTATTAAATTGTTACGATCACATTGTAACATATTGTTATGAAGACGAGTTGTCTACAATGTTTCTAGATTTTTCCACTAGTTAGAGAACTTTTCAGACTGACTGAAATGTGATTTCTGACCGTTTCAATCACATATAAGAAAATCGTCATTTACAGAATGTTACCCTAGTTTTCAGCAGGCTGAAACATTTTAAAGACAGTTTTAGAACAATGTAGTCGAGTGGTACACTTTTCAGGCCCAGGAAATATTTAGAAATAAACCCATTCAAGATTTCTTCGGCGTTGTCTATCAGATCCCCTAGCTCGTAATAATATCTTTATTCATACTAAGTCGTGACTGAATCTCTAATACCTAGTAACCATACAGGGTTGTAATACCTCTGGATTATTATTATTTGACACAACCATAAATCTACGGACAAAAACATATCTAGTACGCAAATGACATCACTTGATCCACGCCTAATGAAGTACGATTTAAAAGATTGCTCGCTTTCATTTTGTTCCCAAGTAGCTTATTACAGCTATCAGTCTGGATTACGAAGTTATTATAAGGAAAATGTTTCAGTGACTTTCTTAACTTGCTACGACTCTCTTTGTTACGGTGTTTGAATTAAATGTTTAATTAGTAAATCTCTCATATTGATAAAGTATTTTGGATTAATGAAACGTAACGCAATCTTTGAGCAGTGGCCTAGTGGCCTATGCGACTCTAATCTTTGAGGTAATATATTCGATCCCCGGCCGTACCTATGGACTTTCTGTCTATGCGCATTTTATGTTCGCTCGAACGGTGAAAGAAAACATCACGAGGAAACCGGCTTTTAAACCCAAAAAGTCGACGGCGTGTGCAGGCACAAGCCACAAGCGAGCCAGAAAAACAAACAAAGAATGTTGTATAACATAAAGCATTAGAATAATTAACACTTTGTTTCTGAAATAGTTTTTAACTAATTATACTAATTTGAAATCAATATTCATAGTTAAGACAGGACAACGTCTGTCGGCTCCGCTAGTTTTTAATACAATCTTTAATGGGCAAACACAGCTTGGAGGTTCGTGGCTATGAGGTTCCGGAACAGGATCGCGAAGCCTGGGGTATCGTGTTCTATTCTAGCGTTTTTGTAATATAAACGAAGGGGAATGTGGCAATGATTAATTTGTAGATATATAGTCTTTGTTGATTTGTATTTTCCTAATTAAATATTTTTTGTTTCAGGATGGAGGAGACGGTGCGCTCGCTGCTGCAATACAAAAGCCGAGTGGAAACTCTGAAGCAAGAGAAGGCTTCACTGTCCTCTGCGCTGGAGGTGAGTTTATTCAAATTCAAATTCAAAAATCATTTATTCACGTAGGTAACACAATGTACACTTGTGATTCGTCATTAAAGAAATAAATATTAATGCTTCTAATTTTACATTTACTGCCAGTTCTCAAATCAAGGGCGTAGAACGGAAGAGAAGAACTGGCAATAAACTCTCCGCCACTCTTTTTAATCGCCATGTTTTTTTTTTTTACACAACGTTTATTCTACTACCGGCTGTCCCGTGATGGCGATAAATGGGTTATGTTGATTAATTGACTATCCAAAACACTTTAATTCTTTTAGAACCAGTTCTTTGGAAACTGTTCAGTTTCACAGTTTTAGAAGTCAGAGTTTTTTTAAATTGTGGAATATAACTTCAAATTCGACGCGTGAATTTCGTTCAGATATACCAGAATATTTATCATGAATAATATCATTACGCCTCTTTGACATAAATCCGCGCTCCTCATTACTTGTTCTTATAACACCTAAACCATGATGATATAGAATAAAAAAGGAAATAGCATAAAGGTAAGTCGACATCACAGGAGACCAAAGAGCTGGGAGCTACCTTCGGACAAAGAATTAGTCTAGCTATTGAAAGGGGGAACACTGCCAGTATCTTCGGAACCTTGCCTAAAGGGACTCATTTTAATAATACAATATACATATACATTAGTTAGTATATTATATACAAATAGAATATTGTATAATAATATACATAAAATAATAATATTAGTTTTTATAAAAAAAATGCATTAAACTCATATAAGGAAGACCAATTTGGCCAGTCATTTAGCGACATTAAAGAGCATTTATCGCACTAGGAGGGGACAGGCGATCATTTTTGGATTATATCTGCCCCTGCAGATAGGAATTAATTTGCAAAAGTACCAGCTTACCACTATAAATTGACCTCTGAAAACTAGACCACCCTCCCCATTACGTTCCGATATAGTAGGAGATTAGAAGGGGTGGGGAGCTCAATGTAGTTTTGTTAACGATAACTGGACGTTCTTTGAGGGATTATTAATAGAACGCATTTGAGGGGATGAGATGTTTTTGCGTAATTAGTGGCGAAGGTTTTCTTAGTGGTTTGTGACAAAGCTGATTGAATGTGCACATAATACGGGATTTCCAGTTCTTTTGATGTCTCCAAGCTGTTTTATGGCTAATGTTCAAATAACGCCAACTTTGTTTGCTTATTAACGTTTATAACCTATATTTCCTGCTCTATACTATCATACTGGATAGAGAGAGAGATCTGTAAAGTTCCTTAAAGAGCGAATGCTTTTTTCGAAAGGCCGATAATAGAGTCAGTACGAACGTATTTTTACGTAATGCTAATACAAATCAGACATTGGCAATATAGTCCCAAAGAAAAACAATTTTATATTTAAAGTAATATTAAAATTCATAGCAAACATCTTTTGTCAAATACGATGCCTGCGCACAGAGATATCTTTCAAGAAAAGCATTATTAAATCAAGTTTCAATATTCATATCGTTTTCAAAGGAATTTGGGGACGAAAATGTTTAGGATATTAAAGGAGGGACACAATGGCGCAGACATCCAGGTGGGGAAACGGAAAAATCACATTGATAAGACTGACAGGAGTGATGGAACAGTGGACAGATAACGATAGACACAACTAGATGCTATTATTGTCTATCGTTTCTATATATATATATAACACTCAGAGAGTCAGTAAAAAAATTGTTTTATAATACGAAATATATATAAAAACGTCTTCCTGTGATTGAAAATATCGTCTAAAATATGGTACCAATTTTATTTATTTACAAAATTGGTACATAAAGTAGGGAATATAAATTAACAAACATGATGAGATAAAATACATGGATTCTTAAATTATACAAATTAAGCAACGGGAGCAAAATTAAGTAAAGAAGCAACTATGGAAATCCAATGCCGTACTAATATTTAGATATTAAAAAAACTTATTTCTTTTAGTGTACATTGTGTTTTCTGCTATTATAATATGTTTTGTATAACTTACTAGTAGTTTTGATACTAACAATCTAAATTCTTTACACTACGCGTCAACTAGTTTTCAATTTGTATCTGACAAACAAACTTAAAACATGTCCTTCAAAATCGATTAATACTACAACTGTCCTAAACTGTTTAATAATAGTAGCTAGTTTTTAATTAATTAACCGTAAATATCCTTTATCTTTGTCTCTAAACTGAGATCAAAAAGTTAAATATAATTAATGTACAATTGTAATTGAGATATATTGTTCTCTGGACATCATTAAAGACCCTCGCATCAAAAGGCAAACGCAGTCAGCATACAAAGTTTTCAAATAACGTATTCAAACATGCATATTGAAGGGGAGCAGACAAAACAGTCCAGTTTAATGAAATATTTCGGATATTTGTACACGAATATACTTTCTCGATCCCTGTAAAACCAAATTTACATGAGCCCTCGAACGCGGGACACACAAACAGCAGGTAACAAAACCAAGGACCATGTTATAGTGGTGACGAATTGTAAAATCTTCAGTAAATTTTGATTAAAGAATGTTTTCAGAACAATTTGCGAGTTAATATTTCGAATTCTAAAAAAAATTGAAATTTTCACGAGTTTATTTTCAAGTACCGTTAAAATGAAAAATTTCGGGAACATTTTTCCTTATTACGTCGCTTCTTGTTTGATTTTACTCAATGGCTATCTACGGTTTTATTAAAAAGTGTTTTTGTACGAATCTTATTAATTTACGCAAATATTATTCAAAAACAAAAATTGAAAACACAAACACTTTTTGAGTGTCTCATTGTTATTAGCAAATGTAGGTCAAGTCTATTACATAAAATAAACCATGCGATTTATAACGTAATAGTATATTTTTTGGTTAAAAATTATAGTCAAAGTTACAAAGCAGTGTAATACGAACCACTTTTAAACGTTAAAGTGGAATTTTCCTCGTTTGTGATGAGTCAAAAACACCCATACTTGGTAGAGCCCAGTGGGAAGAAAAAAGAGAGGACGCCCCACCCACCATTCGATAATGAGAGAAGAATTTGGAGGAGGTCACTTCGCTGGTTCTGTCACCCAAAATGTGTCTTGGCCCCCAAAACGAGAAACTTCCAGCGTCTTCTAATCCTGTGCCCCTTTCCGCCAATTGCTGGCTTTCAGCTGCAGCAGATCCTAGTCCACTCTGTCGATGGTGGGTGGTACCTGGGCTGATTACTAGTACTACTAACCGACCACTAGGCCGGCTTAGGTATTCTTCCTACATTGCTTTTGCCCCATCTCTGGAGGGCCCCAGGGAACGTATGAATTATCTTAATATATGCAACATGCAAATGGTTTAAATATTATCAGCCATTATTATTCTAAGAGTCATATAAAATCTGCTTCAATGACTTCAGCTTTGAAAACCGCTTTGTTAATTTACATGGCAACCGCACTCACACATAGACAGTGGCGCCATAACCGGAATGTTAGGACATTAAAATGGCGGAAAGCGGGAAATCGGCTATGCACAATGGCTGGGGTTTCCCGGTTTAAAAGCCCCCCTCGCCTGTAGCGCCTCTAAACAATAATTCAACTTCACCCTTCCGAAGTGCAAGGGCGCAGTAACCAGGGGCAGGTGGTAGGGATGAGCTGGTCTTTTATCGATATAAATCGATAACTTAAGGATATGTTCTTTTAATTGGTAGTGCATTATTGAACCAAAGGAATAGCTTTAAATTACTGTCTTCATTCGTTGTGGAAATACATAATTTTGAAATCATTTTATTCGAGTACATCCTTAGTATGTAAGCTATTGCTTACCTTCGGTATTCTAATACGTAATATTCTTCTTCTTCTTCTTTAGTGCCTGTCCATTACTGGAGGTTGGCTATCAGTCTCTTAAATCGTGTCTTGTCCTGTGCCAGATGCAGCAACTCTTTCGCAGTCTGTGTTCTCACACCCACATCTCTGTGTTCCCTAATCCTATTTAAAAAAAAAAACTTGTGGCACTCGGGTCTGCCGCGGTATAGCTATTGCATAGCATTTTTTATAAACTTATGAAATAATATAATTATTTATTTATTTTTTGCAGTATTTTTTTTCTTTGATATTAATTCAATCTACCACTCTCAGACTAACACACCTATTCGATCACGTTAAACCGATGTGAGACGTAGTGTGCGTTCTGTCCCGCTCTAACGCGTATTTGGCCGCACCTATATTACGTCATCGTGTGTTAGGTTTATTTCGCTACGGAATTTCTTGATTCAGTCGCCGCGCTCAAAGCCCGCGGTAAAATCTATGCAATAGCTTAAAAATTTTAAGTTTTTAAATTCTCGTATAATAGTACGCAATAGGTAAGTCACGGTTTGTCACGTTATTCATTTGCAAACTGACACAAATTGAAAGACAATCCATAGATAGCTATTACAGGCTTATTGTGTGTTTATATTAAAAAAGCTTTTGCCAATTTACATAAAATCACATAACCCTTACTTAGGTATAACTATACTAAACTCATTGTAACGTAAAAAAAAACTAAAGAATTGCTAAATAAATATCATTAGCTTATATATTTATTTCGGTATTCTTATTCTAAACTATCGATATTATGTACCTCATTATTATCGACTGGTCAAAGCAAGGGTGCATCATTCGGGCCCCCGGCTTCGTTCAAATCTCAAATACACCCACGCTAATTGTGTTTGACTGCTGTTCGGTTTTGCTATTTACAAACTCTATAATTTTATCCATTTGTATTTATACAGCTTAATGCCATACCCTATACTAGCTATGGACTGTGGCTAGGCCTGTGGGTTTTGCTTTGGGAACTACGCGTTTTGTTACTTCAATCGTCCTTTCTGGAATGGAATCTTTATGAAATATGGAAAGAATTCTATCCTCCAAAAAATTCCTTTTTGAAAGCGGAATTTCTGTTCATAATTTATATTTATTTAAGAATGAACTCAAAGGTTTTAATGTACGACACTCGTCCCTGGGTTCGTAGGTTCGATGGCTGTGCACAAATGGACTTTATGGGTGCATTTAACACTCGCTCGTGTGAAGGAAAACATCGTGAGGAAACCGGCATCCCTTAGACCCAAAAAGTCAATGTGTGTCAGGCACAGAAGGTTGATCACCTACTACATATTAGAATTGATTACGAAACAGATACAAAATCTACAGAATCTGAGGACCAGATCTAATTGGTTTAGCATTATTGGTTAATCTCCAGAAATATCAGTAAAAGAGTAACTAACTTGCAAAAAATGTACTTCAAACACTGAAAACAAATAATTTAATATAAAAAATTGCTTTTCCATCATTTATATTTTAAACTCAATTTAACAATCTGAACTGTATACATAAAGGAAAACCGGATCCGATGCGGTTCAATCTTATACATAAGAGTGTATTAAATAAACTGAAATACTTACTAGTTGATTGATTGATTGAACATTATTAGAATGCTACATTATACCTAACGTAGTTAAAAAATAAATAAAGATGTCGCTAGTAACTGATTAAATGCAAGTAGCATTACAATAATATATAGAAAAAATATAATCATTGTTCACCAAAGCGCACGGGCAACCGTAACTCTAATAAAAATTTTAGGTTTTTCCGTGCAATTTTTCCATTTTCTCTTTATATAAAAACTCCTCAGAATTCAAGGAATAAAAATACACTCGAATTGAGTCATCCTTCGAGTTTTGCGCTTAAAAACATATTTCGTGGCTAAACCTGATTTTTTTTTTGAAGTTGCTCATTCAGAGTTGCCTATTATTAATATTAACACAAACACGGCCTTGTGATTCTCTATATAATATTATCTTAAAACTCAGTTACTAAATGTTCCCTAAGCTTCTCTGAAGTTATTAACTGCCTTAAGTAACTGTTAATTATTAATACAGGACTCTGTGTACCGCATTAAGTCTCTAAAACTAATTATAAAATTCTTCTCAATTTCCATTAAATCCCCTAACTGACGTTGAGATGGTGAGCTCAGGCGTCCTTATAATTGAGTTACCGCATACTATCCCGTTCCCTACTGTCCCGCTAACGAAACCAATTAGACTAACTCCATAGTCGCACGGTAAGTCACCTTTAAAAAAAATGGTGCGTGTACTTATGTACGCGCGTAAGAAGTTATACTTCTTTGGCTTTCTTTATTTTTTTTAATATTAAATAATTAATAATAAATATTTAGCGTTAATCATTTAACAATATTTAATATTTAGTTTATTATTCAATTATTAATTAATATTAAAAATAAGTATTATTTATTATTTTATTATATTATTAATTCAATTTAATAACTAGGTATGTTTCATAACCTTTTAACTAAGTAACAATAGGTCTTTATGCAAAAGCATTGCTAAATTTCTTTGAAAAAATAATTAAAACTCCTTTTCTTGTTTAAAATGTACTACAAATGTCATTATGGTCATTCAAACGTCACGCATATTCTATTTCTTTTTACTTGTAGATTGTCTTATTCCCATCTCGCTCGCGCTCGCTCGGCGCCCATACTGAATTTTGTGTCACGGTGCGCGCGCATCGTAAAATTTCACTCTCATACATTTTTCATAACGCGCCTAAAGAAGTATAACTTCAAAAACAATTATTGCACGATTAATTATAAATATATATATCATAAACGGGTTGAAATTTTTAAAAAACTCGAGAAAGTGTGGACCGATTGTCCTGTGGGCTAATTATTATCTTAAAATATTTGTGGCAGTTCTTGTAAGGTTTAGTCGATGGGAAACATAAATAAAAGTACTCAAAACTACAGTTGAATTTTCCAGTAAAAACTGTTCCTAGCCGGGAAATATTTGGTGCCTTATATTGATGTTTGTCATATATTTATAGATGCCTTCAGGAATTTGTGTTTCAGCTGTTTTAGCTGTAGTATGAGATGCGATCTCTTTGGCCTGTTTAAAAAAAATAAAAAGTTTTAATACAAATATATGTTTACCGGGTCGTAAAGCATATATAAAATTCATCGAATATTATAAAAAAGAGCCTTGTATTGCAAACCTGCAAGAGGCTTAGCTGATATTAAGTGATAACCTTTGGACACTCTCAGAGCCGGCAACATTTCAACCGATTATTTATTTATTACGTGCCAATATAGCATTTTAGTTACGTTAACTAAAGATATATAACTAACTATAATATAAAATAATCATGAAACATACATTCCCGTTGGTGAATGGAAACAAAGCAAATCTGATATCCGCAAGTGACTCAGGCTTCTCAAGCTGAATTATGCAACTATTGGGGAATAAACAGTTATTGCATACGAATTAATAATTTTTTAATAAATGTCGGTTCGTTACGCTTTAATTTGGCATCCACTCGAACTGCAAATCAGCAATTATTTCGGATAGCTTACTTCCAATGAAGCATTTTCAATTGAATGAAGAAAAACCTTCTGAATAAAAATGCATCTTTCATTGTTCGAACTATTGAGTTATACGTAGAACTACGAGCTGTTGATGCGGCTTTTGTAAAATATGTATAATTAAGAATCTATTAGTAGACACAATATATTAATTTATAAATAGGGAGATAGTTTATTAATTATATTTTAATAGAGGCATTTAATTTTAGGAATGTATTTTCTAATCTGAATTACTTTTTTTCTTATAGATATCCGTCAGATGACCATTCATGTAATAGAGACAATTATGTGAGATAGATCTTTAAGCCATTATTAATAATCTCTATATACCTATATAAAATTCTCGTGTTCCCATATTCCTCCGAAACAGCTCGACCGATTCTTATGAAATTTTTAGTAAGTCTGAGAAACGGCTACTATCTATATTTCAAACCCTTAAGTGATAAGGGGTGTCCACCCCAATTTTTTTAAAAGTTTTTATACTTTTTTTCATGTTTAACTTACATCCCTTAATTTTCACCCCTCTAAATTCAAGCCCCATTTGTTATTATAGCAGATAGTTACTTTTATTGAACTAAAACAATGATTCTTAGAAATAATATACATGGCAGAACACTAACTAAAAACAAATACTAGCTGACCCAACCAGGGTCACCAAGTATCATATAATAATTTGACACATTTATTTTCAGCGTGACACACATAAACACAACAGTATTTAAGGAGGATATTATGTTTATGAATTAGTTAATATATAATGTTAGTCTGCTTATTGTACCATTCAGACGGCACCTGGGAAGAGGCTTTCCTAGTTCTAAGTGATTCTACAGGACCTCGATTTTCTCAAAGGTCAAACTTTAAACTTCTAAAATGGTTTGACAAACACAATTTGATTGATGCGTATTAATTTTTGCTATAAATGTAATGCTGGCAGACCGCAGACTGTAATAAAATTAATCAAAGTACAGCCCAAAACATTTCCTCTGTGCTCATCTGTGCACAGCGTGGATAAACATACACAGACCATGATTAATAGCTCGGCTTTTAATCGTATTGCCAAATGTAATCACTCTCCTTTGTCCTTGGTGAAAACAATCATGTTTGTGTAATGCGCTGGCGGCCATTAATCTTCTGAACTTGCAACTTTGTAGTTAACGTAATTAAAATAAATTTCGCGTAAAGCATTATATTTCGTATATGGAGGTGAATCTTGTAAATATCTTACAGAAACTAAAATTTTAACTGCTTAAAAAAGCAGTTTTAATATATATAATTATGTTAACAAATCATCGAAGCCAGGAAACACTAAATCATCAGTCATCGGGATGTTAAAGTTTTAATAATAGATAATTTTATTTTTACTTTATAATAACCACTCGCGTACAACAATTGAATATAAGCGAAATAATGAAATATTAATTGCTATGTCACGAATGAATGCAATGTAATATTCGAAGAGAGTGCCTACTTCCGGCTATGCTCTCGGCCCGTAACTCCGACGATTTAGGAAACTACAGCCTTGGCTCGTACAAATCTTATCTTTTTCGTTTAGGAATCATAATTCCAAAACTATTTAAAATATACACCACATGTAAATCTTCATAATAATTTCTGAATTTCTTGATTAAACGATTTTCGGCTGGGTTGTTTGATTGTCGCTACTGAATGTAGTCTTAATTAAGATACAATTAATTAATGAAAAATCCAAACATTTCCTTTAGTTTTCTATATTAAAGTAGGATTTGGAGTTAAAACTTTTTTTATCACAAGGAAAAAACATGAGAAAATTTTTTAAACTTTATAAATCGCCGACGATACTAACCTCTGTTCTGCTTCATTATCAATTAAGTATTTTCCGAATTTTAGTACAAAATTAATAAACACCTCCAAAGAAACCCTTTTTGGTAAAAGAAACTGTAAACAGTATTTCCAATAATTAATTTCCGTCGCCGTGTTAAGATTGAATCCTGCCAACTGTTTGATAAAGAACCAATCTTGGAGCAATTGCCAGTATAATTACCATCTTTTGAGCAGCTGCGTTTCTTCATACAGACTCGAATTTCACGAAATTAAATAATTGGTTTTAGGATTACAACGAGCTTAATTGTCACAATTTTACAAATGTCACGATGTGTAATAAATTAATTATTATTAATTATAACACAGTAAAGTTTTTTCCTTAAATTTTTAAACCTTTAAGAATTGGTACGTTATTTGCTTGAAGGACCTAAGTCGAATACTTCAGTGGGCAGTTGGTTCCACATAGTGATAGTGTGGAACGATGGACGTCGAGGTGATACGGATGGTATTCCGTATTATATTATGCCTTGACGTCCAATGATGAAACTCGGCTGCAGATATTAATCCGAATAAGTTCTCTGAACACTCTCCATGGTAAAAGGGGTATCGTTGTATACGATATGTCATATTTATGATAATTTTAACTTATTAAATTGAATACAGTTAAATAATGTTTTAATAATAATAAGTTAAATAAAAAGTTGTGTAGTGTTTAAAACTATGTTTTAAAGCGTAGTAACGTAATAATTGCAGCTTACTTGCAATTCCCACGCATTTTATTTTTTTTCTATTACAAACAAATAATTTGCAATAAAATATGTAATATTGCAGGTATACATTGAGATGTAAGCTATCCTATCTTTTAAGTTAGATCAAACTGCACAAGGTGCAAATTTGATCGAAATCGGTTAAGTAGTTTAGGAGTCCATAGCGGACAAACAACGTGACACGTAATTTATATATATTAAGATTCTGTACTGTTGACTGTACATATTGCTTTCTTTAGTGCTTGTGGCTACTATAGTACTTGTATATATTTTTTTCATCATATATATCACAAAGCAAAGTAAATATATGTAGGGAATTAAACGTTTAAAAACGTATAAACAAATTGTAAATGCAAAATAAACTCACACAGTAACTAGTTTTCCTTTTAATGTCGTAGATTGAATCGTCCAATTAATGTTGACCTATTAAAACCTTCGTACGGTGTACATTTAGAAGAATGCGCCAGGAAACGGTGGATCAATCATTATTGGTTGTTTATTTTCACCCCTGTGGGTGGTCGCTTAATTAAGAGTGCGAATGATAGGCTCTTTTAGGGGACTTTTTAAATGGGAAAGCTGTTTTGACAGTGGGTGATATGTTGATGAATTGACACTTTCGTGTTTTGACAGACAATACGATGAAACTGTTGAGACTTGAAAGAGATAATTTAAATTGAACGAGTTTGGTAATCAATTTAAAATATTTGAATTCAAGCTCCGTGGGCATTTAGAAACAAGCAAGAACTTGGTATATGACTCGTGATTCTTGAATAAAACTGTATAGATGATCTGTGCGTTATTGTCATAAACTGACAATTCATCAATCATAACTATACTGAATCGGTAATCTCGTATAATTTCATACTGAGGGGTCTGGATTGATCTTTCATCATACATGACATGTCTTTAAAAGTCTTCTGTGTCACAACAAGCTTAAAATAATAATAAATAAATAGCCTTCATGCGTACTACACTACTCTAAACTACATGTCATTGCGTTTTACACTACTACTTGACTTTTGACGGAGTGAGGTCCTCCAAATTCTTTTCTTTCTCTTAACTAGTAATTAAAGACTGCTGTAAGCAAGATTGTTACAGTGTTTTGTTTCTATTTAATTGTCTTTATGATACGGCACGTTTTATAAGTATAGGTGACGCTCTTGTTTTTGAGAGGTATGAAAAAACGTCGTCTACGGGAAGTAAATAAAAAAGTTTTCGCCATACGGAATTCATAGTGACTATATTTTTCTTTTTTATTCTTTATATTATTTGACTATCAATTTTGATGAAAAAGGTTTCATGTAATCTTTTATGATACCTATGATTTCTTTATAACACGTTAATGCCTTAAGTCATGAGCACTCTGAATCCTACTCTTAGACCAATGCCCAAATCTAATATGCTATCTTGACCGTTTTTGTATGAAAGATCAGTTCTCTCAATATGCGTAGTGCTGGTAATAATCAAATGAAGGAAGCTTTTTTTTTTAAACGCGTTTTGGTATTCTCATTTTTTTTAAAGTAATAGGAGGCAAACAGGCAGGAGGCTCATCTGTTAAGTGATACCGCTGCCCATGGACTCTCACATTGCCAGAAGGCTCGCAAGTGCGTTGCAAGCCTTTTTAGAATTGCTACGCTATTTTCTTGAAGGACCCTAAGTTGAATTGGTTCGGAAATACTACAGTGGGCAGCTGGTTCCACATAGTGGAAGTGCGCGGCAAAATCTGCCTTAAGAAACGCAAAATCGCTTTTAAAATTGAATAAAAATAAATATGGCTTTATTAAGTTATTAAAAATCTGACGTTTAACACAACACTGCAACTTTTCAGGCATCATCAGCGCATTACCAAAGTCAGCTATCAGTACTGTCCACTGAAAACGAGCGTCTTCGTGGTCAGCTTTCAGCACTGTCCGTCAGTCTGGGTGTCGGCGAGCACGAGAAGAAGTTGGATGATGTCGCGCAACAAGTTGTACGGGCTCTTCTCTCTCAAAAGGTATTGGGCAAAGGCTAGCTTACCAAATTAATATCGAACTCAGGACTTTAGGCTTTAACGTAGTATTCATAAGAAATCATAGGTATCATAAAATATTACATAAAACCTTTTTGATCAAACTTAATTGTCAAAAAAAGAAAAATAATTCTGGCGCTTGGAAAGTTTTTACCCATTCTTACTTCGAGAGTACCACAAAAACGTTTACCAAAGACAATTATAAAGTAGGTAGGCTGCTAAGTACAGATAATTCCGTCTTAATTTATATCCGAAGAGTCGCTTAAAATCGCCGCAGAATTAATTCCCCGCGCAAAAAACCTGCCAGAACGTAGTCACTTAATCCGGCCAAGTATTTCCGCCTCTGAAAATTGTTTTCTCATAATTATAGGCAACCTCTCGGGCTCACGGATTACCAACAGCTACATTCGCACATAAATTGTACGAAATGGGACACTTTGGCCTTACCGAGCACCGTAATAATTTTACTGAAGCTCCAGCCACTATAATCTTGGCATAATCTGGCCGATAATGTGAATGTTTCAATCTGTAAATGGCGGCCATGTTATTTAGTTTTAGCGCGAACTTTTCGGATAAACATGGCGGCATCTGAGTCGAATAACGCTGTCAACTGTCATAAAGTTATAACAGTATAAACAACAAATACTACTAACTATTATTCAGTACTTGTTATGCGCTATTATTACAAATAAATGCAATATTAATATTGAATTTTCACGCATTTCATTTCATAACAAAAACAACTTGTAACTTGCAGGTGGTATTGTAAATTTCCGAACAGACTCTCAAAAAGTATACGTAAGCCAATTCGGCTTAATAATTTATTCTTTAAAGGTAGTATTAGGTATATTGATTTGAGAAGCATTGCGAGGGATAGCAAAACCGGGCAAATGTAGAATTTTTTGTACGCAATGAACACGTCTTACCTACTCGTGCGATAGTAAACGAAAATATCTCGAAGAAATCTGAATATTTTAGACTCAGAAATCGACAACATAGTACATAAATACACAGATATTAGGTACATTTATGTACAGGGTTGTGGGACCACGGGAAGTAGATATATTTAAAATTAATTTTACGCTCACTTTAATTAACTTTAAATGTTATAGCGTATCTATAGCAGACGTCTTATCAGCTGTAAAGTGAGAATTTACTCATCCAAATTGCTTTCCATAATTCAATACTGATCCGAGGCTTTCGTTGCCTCTAATTACTTGATATAACTTGTGAGGCTCGCGTGAATATTATCCAAGTTAATCAAGATCCCTGTGTAATCACATTTATCAAATGTCAAGACTACGACATAACATGGTAAAGTTTTCATACTAGACATTTTCATACATTATTTCCGTCGATAAAAATGCACTCCCGCAACCTTATTGTTATTGAGGCTGGATCCATAGCGCTAAATCACCTGCACCATGACCACATCCCATTTACACCTCTCACACCACACAGTCGAAGGGATCAGGTATTTAATGTTTAAATTAAATGTTAATTTGTTAATTTCCTTTAGTCGTTACTAAAATTTGTACTACATATTTTGTATATATTATGTATTCCGTCTTTGCCTATATGTTGAGTTTAATTGTTTTTTGTTATACATATTTAATTTATTTTAGGTGTAGGATTACGAAATGTTTAAATAATATCTGGGTGAAAAAGTCGTGGTATTGTTATTTTCTTCATAGGTGAAGGTCGCCTTCCAATGCATTAAATCTGTTTTCATTTTTATCAGGATCCTAGTAAGCGTGTTGAATGTTAATTAATGCAAATTCTTTTAGTTCAGTCAGTCTCGCTGTTATAAATTTGCAAAAACATTAGTTTGCAAGTGCTAAAGAAAACTTTTGTTCTACACTTAAAATGTCACCAAAATAAGACATAAAAAAGTTAAAAATAATTTTAACATCTGATTGATGAAAGAAATAATATAACAATGTAATAATAGTATATACTATATAAAAAATTTTCACAAAATTATAAGTGCGTACGTGTTTTTGACATCCAACAAAGATTCAATGGAATGAAATTATTTGGTTTGGTAAATAAATGTTGCATCATGATAAATTTAAATCTGGTAACACTAAGAACAATGGCGTCTATCTCCATCTCCCCTTTAATTACCTCCCGTCAATTACGTTCCTCGAATTTAATTTGGCTAATGAAGTATAATTAAAATATAGGCGTTTATTTCGAAGACTGACAGGAGAAAGCTTCCTAATAATGAGTATGGGGACTGGGGAGTGAAGTTTCAAGAAAAGCTTATTTACGATATACGTAATAATTACCAATTTATAAACAAGTTAATCAAAAGTTTGCTGATTTAGAAATTCAATTGATTGATGACGTACAAAATAATTCAAAAGGTTTCAAGTTAAATAATCAAATTAATTAAACAAGTGTAAAAAAATTATAGTGTAAAAATTATGAATAAATGAATTGAATTATGACCACATGAATTGAATTATGACTATGTACATGAATTGAATTATGACTACATAAATTGAATTATGACTACATGAATTGAATTATGACTACATGAATTGAATTATGACTTTCAGAGCGTTCGAGAGGAGTTGGGATGCGCACGAGCAAGGATTCGTGAGCTTGAAACGCAAAACCGCGCACTGAGCACACTCCTTGTGCGGCAGCTAAGACCGCAGCCCCGACCTTCGCCCGCTACACCGCTGACACCACACTCTAATAGAGATTTACAAGGTATGTTTGAATACTTGGTTCTATCTATAGGACTTAAATCAGCTCTTAACATGAAACTTTTACTTAAGAATTTATCTCAATTTTAATAATAACCATATTTGCAGTTCATTTATTGGACGTGGGTTCCTGCGGTTCTCTAGTCTCATTCCGGGACTCCCCGCCCCCCGCGCCGCCCGTCCAACACCCTCACCCCCTCAGCTCGGATGACAAGAGACGTCACCAAATATTATCTGATATATGGACTGAATTAAAGGTATTTTATTACGAGTCACATTAGGTCATACGTTTTCAAACCGCATGCCATGCCGCATTGACGTTCAGCTAATGATTAACCAGGTCTTATGTGATATTGTAACTGTCAACTGTGATATCTTATTTTTCAGGGTTTGGAGGTAACGCCAGCCAACCTGGCGAGAGCGCTGTCTGCTGTAGACCCCACTTTGTGGGCTACTCCTACAAGACCTGCTACTCTTAGTCTAAACGTGCCACAACCTCAAGCCGACTCCAATAAAGGTCAGTGTCATGTGAAACCTAATGTCTACATTACGTTTTAATTTGCCATAGGTTTAGCTTTGAATTTACTTTATTTTATCTATCTTATAAAATCATTTGCGTACTATTTTAGGCACAAGTGGCGACAAGGAAGAAGAAACCAGCGAACAATGCGAAGCTGGAGCTGAATCTCCCGAGAGCGGCGCGAAAGACGAGGGTTACTCCACGATGTCTAGTGACGTGCAGGCTGATGCTTCGCGGCAGAGCGACCACGCAGCTGAGCGAATTCTGCCAGACCTCAACGAGGCCTCCGACGAGACTGACAACCAAACCATCGTCTCTATCAATCCAAGAGAATCTCGACGACATGCGCGACTCCTCGCCGAAGCTGATTATATATATTTTCCCATAGGAGTCGCCTTCGCCGGCATCAGAGGCAGCTATCCCCCTTCTCGACCCGTCCTTCCCTTCCAACACGTAGTCCGAAGCTTCTCTGATTCTCATTTATGTTTGAAATTGTTAACCGCACCGACTTGCTCACCTAGCCTGGATTCTCCAACGCCCAGTTCGGGAGTGTTAGTCTTAGACCTTAAACCCGCCCCGGAGAGGCCCCTCCGAAGACCGGCCATCGCCTCCACCACCAGTTCTGAAAGGGTGTCTTGGGGAAGCACAGTCGACGAACGAGCTGATGGATCGCAATTCGAATCCGATTACGTTCAACATTGGCTAGAGCTGGACGACGCTAGATCTGCTCTTCAACAGAGACATAGAGACTTAGCCGACCTAGAATACGATAGAGCCGAGTTAGAGGACTGGAGCTTATCGTTATCTTGCGAGGATCTCAGAGACAGACAGTCACCTTTCGCGGAGATAACGACGCCGGGTCAGATATCCTTGTCCACTCTTCCTAGTATACGGGAAGATGACGCTTTAGAAATGGAAGAAGATGTAGCTGATTGTTTATGGAACGACTGCGGTTTCGCAACGATCGAAATCGATGAATGTAGGATGGCGGATGAAAATGAAACTTCAGAGAAACGATGGGAATATTCTGGTACTCATTCCCCGGGTGGGTCTTGGTCTAGCGCCTCAGATGCGCCAGAGAAACGATCCAGCACAGCTTTAAGTGAAGATGGCGACTGTGCAAACATCGGCTTGGACTTCACCAGAGATTTTTATCGTCTAGTTAAATATGAAAGCACCAAGAGTTTAGCTTCGAATTCTTCTAGGAGCGTCCCAAATCAAGACCAAAACACACATTTGCGATTTCACGACGTTCAATCGATGGCCTTACAAGACAGAGAACAGGCGCTTCAGAATGTTTTAAACTTTATCGCGGAGCAACAGAAATACTGCCATGATAGAGAAGAATCGGACTCGGTTTCATCTCGGCCTATATCTGAAATACGCGAACTTCCCCCTCCCTATGCTTCGGCCGATTTTGATGATGAATCTGTGGATCCTCGGAGCGAAGTCTCAGATGACAGGCAACGACCAGATTCCTTTGGAAGCTTCTCCGAAAATGATTCCTGTGATATACGTGATTTACATAACGACAGACCAAAACTTCCATACTGTGATGTAGTATCCGAGCCGAAATCGACGCTTCGATTTATAGAGAAGGAGGAACCTTACGCTGAGTCGGAAGGCTTCTATGTAGATATGACCAAAGCGGACAACGCAGAAAACGAAATAGATCAAAACCATTTAATAAAAATTCAGAGAAAGAACGAAATCAATAAACTAATAGACGTCAACCAAACTGATCAAGATCACGCGTCTTCTGTAAAGGACGACAAAGACGAAACTAGCCGCAACACGGAACACAATTCAGCATTGAAAGAAAACACTGTCAATATTATGTTAAATAAACAAGTAAACGAAAGAGAGATAGAGACTTGTCTTACGAAGTCAACGAGCTTTACAATTTCGGGGGAGACTGAAATATCTTTAGTGGACGAAGTGCTGAGTGCCTGCAGACGCAGTACAACGGCTCTGGTGACCGTCCCAGAAGAAGAGGAGAACTCGTCGCCCGAGTCGGGTTCTCCGCAAATGACTGAATCTAACACTACCAGCACCTCGACGGCTGAAACTGTGATAATAAGCAATAAGAGCGATGGAAGAGAAGTACGACGAAGAGAAAAGAGTCGAATTCCAATGTTAATGGGTGGAAAGAGACCTCCGTCGTCCCCTAACAAAACGAGATCAAAAATACCCCTGCCTGGAAAGACTAAGATTAACGAAACGGCAAGTAATTCTGAATCGATAATTGTCAAACAGGAACATAAGCTTAGTTTTCACGAAGCGGCTACGTCTAAGGAAGTAATCGAAGAATTAAATAGGTTAGTATTGCCCAGACAACTTTATTACTATTACAAATATTTATGATTGTACTATCACGTCACATTTCAGAATGATTCGTCAAAGCGAGGGTGTTACGACGGAAGCGAAGAATGAGGAGAGAACAGAGAAGACTTGTATGCAGAAAGACAATGCATTATGGGCTCCTACGGGATGGGTGCACGTTGAAAAAGACATTGATTTTAGCGACCCTAAGGTAATATTATAAGCGACTTTAACAACACATTAAACGACACTCCCGAACTTCCGCCGACGACTCGACTTGAAACGTCAAGTTCATAATTGCGCAGAATTCAATTGTTTCCTAAGTTATTCTTCACGATTCATGTAGGAATATCTATGCTACCACTTTGATTGCTATAGTGCACTTCCTTACAAATAGTAATTTAGGTTTGTATGTAAATTCCAGGCAAGAGCAAATCTGTTGGATGTGATGCTGGCGTCAAGTGACTCTTCTCCTTCCTCATGCGGATCCTCCCCAGCTGAACCCCCACCCCCGTACTCGCGGTTGCATCGGCTTCATCGCTCCAGGCGACAGAAAACTGGTAAATATCTATTAGTTAACCTGGACGCAAAGTGACGAAATCTAAGGTTAGCTTGCAAAATATTTCTGGGATAATCTAACTGGTAAAGTTTTTCACTGTCTATGATGAGCATAGTAAAAAATTTCACGAAGGTTCATTAGTTATTATCAGTGTCAATTGTTTTTCTATGCTTTGACGTTTTTATATTATCTTGTCTATTGTTTTATAACTGGTGTATTGGTATAAGAATATTTTTTGGCACATTGATTGCTAACAATTTTTTTACATTAAAAAATCTAAGCTGTATTTACTTAACTTCGCTCGACTCGTAAAATCATTAAGTATGTCTAGAGTTTCAAGTCAATGTGTCAAGTACAGACTTTTTGTTAGTAATCTCTATGGGAACCCTTTATTTACCTTTAAATATTTATATGCTATATTGAATGTTGTAATACGACGCCAGAAAATATTAAAAAAATACAATTAAAGATATTAAAAAAGTTTATCATAATAGATCTTTTCGATTGTTTATGCTTTAAGTGTCTATGTCTCACTGTAAACTTGTCTTAGTTGCTATTATGCTTTTGTGATAAATGTTTCATAAGAATTTGATATTTTTACTAATATGTCTTTTGTATAATATATAAAATAAGACATTCAGAATTATATATTAATTTTTAATAAAAAGTATCAAGTTTAACTCGTCTCACGAAAGATGATATTATTTCTTATCAATCAAATATGAAGATTAAAAACTCTACAGTCCTATAAGTCTTTCCTATGGTAATAGTTTTTAACATAAACTGTCATCTTTCGTGAAACTTCTAGTATCTATGTCACGGGTATTCATGTCAAGTCACAAGCCACGTCACTCGATTCCGCTCATCGCACCATCTCACTCATTCTAGTCTTCTTCAACGCATCGCTCCGAAACACGTAATACATTTTTTGATAGTCCCAGATTACAGATTCGGTACAGTTACATTATAATTTTAATTCCCGGTATATGGGTCGCTTTTGAGTTATATAAGTAGGAGCGATGCGTGCGCGCGAGTGCGGGCGACGGAGCTTGTGCTCACGCGCGTTGTCTCGTCCAGCGGGCGGCTGTAGCGCCCTTCGCTAACTGCCTGGTCGTGCGTAGCGGCGGCTCAGCGCAGCCGAGGCGTGGGCGTGGTGCGGCAGCTGCGCCTGCGAAGGCCCACCATCCTCGGCCGAGGGGACTTCTACGTGCGATTCGCGGAGCCCGAGCGAGCCGCCGTGGCCTCCTTCGACTTCCTCGACGACCTGTCCGGCGGATCCTCCCCGGACGCCAAAGACTGTCACGATTAGCAATATATTTTTCTATGTTGTGATATTCTCCGCTTTCTAGTGTAGCCGGGTGGCTGCAGCTTTTTCCGCCCTTAGCGTGCGCCCGTGTGGGCCGGTAGGATATTCTATGTCGCGTTCGGTGACGTCTACCGGCGTGCGGTCGTTAGTTTGAGAGTTAATTATCGAAGCACCTAGATTAAGGTGAGCGTTGTTTGGTTTGTCCCGGGTCAATGTTAATATCGGCCCGAGAATTGTTTGTTACTTCCGCGATTGGCTTACGCTTCGTACCGGTGACACCGTTTAGGTAAGAAGTAATGACTAAGTAATGAAAGCTGCGGCCTCGAAGTAATGTGATATTTTTGTATATACTGTAAGTCCCACTTATTTTCGTATACATTTAAATGGATTCCTTTGAAACTCGAACGAAGCGTACTTGTCGGGTTTAGGATGTGTATTTAGTGTACCCGAGTGTGCTCTTATTTTACGTGCTCACTGGTTAACACCTGATGAGTGACTAGGTTTTAACGTTAGGTACTTATGTAAATATTGACAATTATTATCGAGCTAGTACTATGACTACACTTAATTAATATAGTCATAATATAATGGTCGATAAACCTTATAAAATCCATTAAATCAAAGGGTACTAAATACGTTTAAGTGTATATATGTTATGACGTCATTGAATGCTATTTATTAATTTGTATCATTTGCGATTGTCTTGTGTATACTTAGGAACATATCATGAAATTGTATTATGTTTAAATCTTGTATTAATATATTTAGCAATGACACGAGCGCGATTCAGTACCACTGAAACGGCTATCGAAGATCTATTTGACCAATTAAATAATATTATTAATAATGCAATTATTTATGCTCAATTATAATTATTAATGAATCCTTTAAATATTAAAGCCGATGGATTATCAAACTAATTTCCACAACTCGTGTCAACGCCAAATAGTATTTTGAATAGTTTGCTGTTTGGATGTGGTTATGAACCTTATGAATTTTCTACTAATTTGCGTAGTTATGGCGAAACCAAAGCTATTATTTACAGAACATATTGCCACCACTTGTTACGCTCAGACACAACTGTCCGCTATAATATTAGTTACCCCGGCTTTGTTTAATGGCGAATATTGAATGACAATAAGGAAGATTTTTACCTATATTATAAACGAAATGTCGACTCGACCGAATATTATTAGTATATAAATTGGTATCCTAAGTTTGAACATTCTTAGAAAGTTGAAAGTCATCGAAATATTTTACGAAGCAATAAACAACCATGTTCATATATTTTTGACAATTTATTAGATAAGTCCCAACTTGTACAAAATTGTCATTTACTTAGAAACCTTTTAGGGTCCTGTGGGTTATCATAAGCTAAAGCAAAATGATTCACTGAAAACAGCTTTGAAACAGCAATTAAATCAACAGTATAGAGCTTATGGTACACCCTTTTACAATTTAGAGATAGTACACTGTTCCTATGAGATAGTTCACTCCCGTCAAATTAGGTTTGTGTGGACTTTTCGGCAGATTTCAGTCATGTAATCGTATTATGTATAAAGTAGGATTCAGTACTGTGATTTGTACCGAGTTTGAAGCACAATTGGACAAGACGTATTCCTTAATATTGGGTGCATTTTCGTACATTCTAACCTAAGATAGAAATAGGTAGGTACTTTGAACAGTACAAAATGTGTAGAGTAACAATATAATTTAATTATATACTATTGCAGTTGGGTTAAATAAACGATTCCGTTCCCAAATGACATATTGTTTTATTTTCATTACCACCTTTGGAGCGTTCAAGTATAACGCAACATTGTTTTTAGTAGTCCTGCTAGAGATATCTCTCTACTTTCTTCGGTATGTAGCTTTCATTAGGCTAGCTGTTATGGGGAGAATCGTAACTTGATCACAGCGGGTTCTCAATCTGTCTTTTGACCTCCACACTTTGACGACCAGCTTGTCCAGGTTATCTGGATCGCATCAGGCGATATGACCCAAGTTTTGAGTAATATTAATGCGATTAAAACAATAACAAAGCGACTTTTAGCTACAAAATGGTCACTTGGTTACGTAAGGGTTTACTAGTGGGAAAGAGGAGTACAGAAAACGTTACGGTGCGTTACATGGGGGAAGGGGGGTCAGAAATCTCCAAAAATTGCGTTACGTAATACTTGAACGCTCCCTTAAGATAAGCACGTTGATGATGGGCTAACTTTGATACAAAGAGAACCAGACGAAGGTATAAATAGTACTTTTACCTAAAGTAAAATAGCAGTATGTCCCGTTCACCTTAACGGGAGATTAGGGAAAACATATGCGTCTATTTAAGTGATCGGTTTTATAAGCAAATGGGTGAACAGCCTTGTGCCATTTATAACCACATTAGAAGAAGCTGTAGCTGAACAGCAGAGGCCCACCCTTACAAATACTGACCCGATCTCTCAGCTCCACTTACCAGGTATCTAGTACCAGTATCAAGAGGCGGGCGTAATCGTCGTATCGCGTGGCAAGGCTCCTTTAATAACGCACATAGAACATGTATTATTGCACAGCCAGAGTGGACAACTTGGTTATGGGTAAGAAGGTAAATAGGTCTCAAATTCAAGACTGAGAGCTAAGTATGACTCACGTATGCCAAAAACGGGGAAAAGATGGCTGGAGAGAACAAGATAAGAACATTTTGGAATGGAATGGGTTCATTTAAATACAACATATGTATTTTTATTACTTACTGGTCATGTCTTGTGTCGTATATGTTTGTGTTTTTATGGAATAAATATAGCCACATTATTTATTTTATTTTTTTATATAAAAAAGGTACTAGCTGGAAACATGACTGACTGTCTATACTAAGGTACATGTAGAAATAAATACTTATACCCTTATTCTTAAAATAAATCAGTTTATGCACCGTTCTCTTTCCATTATAGCGTACTGTGTGTACAGACAGAAAGAGAGAAAACAGTACTTTAATTAAAAGAAAGCAGATAAAATAAAGATATCGAATGTTATTTGGGGTACATACTCGACACTAGAATCTATTTAAAAATTATTTCATCATATTTACGTTATCTGCAAAAACAAACCTTTTAAGTCGCAGGGAACAGCTGATAAATGAATCTACTATCTACGTGTTTATCACTCGACATATTTTGGTAATTAGCCAAACTCTTTAGCTGATAAATTTTATTTGAAACAATAACATGTGGCTCGTGAACAACTTTTCTCACTCACAATTCTAAAATTATCTTCCCATAGTTTCTTAAGGTCTTCGTATATACTGAATCGTCATTTTATTCGAATGAGATCTGCAAAAAATTAAACGTATCAACGTTTTTGTTAATTTATAGTCACTAAGAGCTATTACCGTCATAGCAAGCTCAAGGACACAGAAAGAAGTAATTTTTGTGTATAATTATTTTAGTTAGAGTTAATAAAATTCTAATTCAAAAATCATTTATTCACGTAGGTAACACAATGTACACTTGTGATTCGTCATTAAAGAAATAAATATTAATGCTTCTAATTTTACATTTACTGCCAGTTCTCAAATCAAGGGCGTAGAACGGAAGAGAAGAACTGGCAATAAACCCTCCGCCACTCTTTTTAATCGCGATGTTTTTTTTTTTTTAAACTTCCTAGAATATAACCTTTTTAATTAAATCCATACTTTAAGTTCTTACTTCTGCCCTCTTGGGCTGTTCTGAACCTACTAAATAGAGATTTGGCTCTCCAAGACTGCTTGGAGAGCTTAGTGAAGTTTTAAAAAAATATATTTGAAGCTTCTTAATTGATACTATAAGCACACGTATGTTCGGCCTCGGGGGTTTTGTTACCGCATATTGCGTATTAATTGGTACCTATTGAGTTGTTACAGGACTGGAATGTATCAGAATGGGCCCTAGACCTGTCTACTTAGACGTATTTTTATTAAGGAAAGAGAAAAAAAACAATCCTGGTATATTTTGTTTCATAAGAATCTGCTTTTTCTGTTATCTTCTATGTTGCAGAATCGATTTTGAAGAACTTTTTGTTTGTAATGTTCACATTTAAACAGATGGCTATATCACGATAAAAATAGCCGCTGGGCTCACCATTTGAATAAATAATATCTATTTCACTATGATAAACACGCAAGCAGATTAATTGGCAGACAACACGCAATGCATTAGTAAAACACAACGTTAATACAAATAAATCTGTAACATTCCTTCCCCAGCTAAAAACCAATCAAATGAAGATATTTCTTTTAATTATCTGAAATCCTGTACGAAATAACCTTCTTCCTGAGGGGTTGAATCAAAAGCCTTGCTCAAGTATGTATTAATTTAATATTCTTAATATACCAGTTCACTTTGCGTCTTGAGTGGAATCCAATGGCTACAAAGCCAGTCAGTTTCTCAAGTTTACAGAGGTTCTGTGTTTAAAGTATGTGTGTATGACTTTTTTTCACTGCGTCTAATCTCAAAAGAAATTATGAAGATTAGAGAACGTTATTCTGTGTGGAAAGAGAACCGGAATATGGTCGCTGCTATCTTAGTAATCATGTACATATTTCAAAAAATTCACAGTATCTTTATGGATAGATAAATTACGCAAAACTAGCATTATTTCGCATAATTCAGTTCTTTCCGGACACGAAAATGAAAATCAAAACGTCGGTGCGTGTCGCTTATCTGTGATTGGTTTTGTGAGGCTGTTGACTCACATATGAGCAACGTGATTAATTTATTTATTGGAAACTTTTTACCTGTTGTCATAGTTTATAACGCGAAAGATTTTATTTAATATAAAACAAAGGTCGAAGGCTAAAACTAGGACCTCGAAATGTTTTTAAATTGTTGTCTTAATCTTTGTATTAATTTATATTATATATAGTCGTAATAAAATAATACTTACGTCGACACAAATTACGAAACATTCTGATCTTATTTCAAATAATTTGGTATTTAATATACAAGTAGGATAATTAAACAAAATTAAAATAAAACATTTATTAAAACGAACTGTCATGAATAACAGACCTTAATAATCACAGACATATGCTTAACCATGAAAATACATTTATTCTTAAATAAACACGAAATAAATTAGTTCAATATTTGTACATGATGTTATAAATTCCATATTTTAAGTATCGTCGCCACGATATAAATTAAACTAGACGCACGCGAACGAACACCCGCAAGATAAAAAAAAACACATCAAACCCATGAAATAACTTGATTTGATTAGAATGTATGTTTAAAACAAATATTGTTTAAAAATAATATGATTAGGTATGTATCGAATAGTTTTATCATGCTCTGACTAGAGAATGAGACAATTTTCATAAAATAATAACATAAGAAAATGTATTTGTGACACAGTAATTGATTATAAAAAAAATAACTACATAGCAAACTATAGGTATATTTGCTATGTACCTTAAATACATTTACAATCGTCTATTAAGTACGGGACCTCAGATTTATAACAATGTACAGTACAATGATTTAGTTCTTGTGTACTACTGTCATTAAACAATCATTATTCCGTAGATAATTTATGTATTTAAAAACCAAATCATTCCTTTCGGCTTTTACAGAACATAATCTAGATACAAATGTATATCCAAGGTCCTAATTCCAAATAAATTCATTTCCATATAAAAATAACGCCAGCCATTTTGTGACATGTTCAATTAAAAGCCCGTGTACTTTTCACGCTATCGTGTTTGATAAGCATTTTTAAATTATAATACAAAAAAATCAATTAAATGTATGTTTCACTCAAGAGTATGATAATCAGGAATTTGATAACTTCACAAATTATTTTCATACATATTGTCGGAGCAATGGCGCAGGTATCAGCTGCCATTTTCATTATAATTCAATAACATCAAAGTCAAATTATTTAATATCTGTTATATGGTTTATTTGATTTGCCAATATTAATAAATATACAGATTAACAGATTTTTTGATAATCTGTAGTAATATGTTGATAGATCTAATAATTAACGACTATTCAATGGTCGATAATAATAATGACTCCATATAGTAATTATAATTATCAATAGCTGATACCAGAGCCATTGCTCCGACGTATATATATAAATTTTATACCTCTATCATACTCATGTACAAGGAAACTAAAAATACTTTGAGACAGACGTTTCCGATAGGCATACGATGATAAACACACGCCGGCGCCCTTATTCTTAAACTTCCAAAAGCAACAGCGATACCAAAGTCGACGTTTTTGTTTGAAAGTGCCATATAGATATCTCGTAGTTTGGAATCGCAACAAAAACTCATTATTGGAATCGCTTTCAGGATCGGGCTTATAGGAATCGCGAAGTTACAGAGTAAAGGCTATGGTCACGTGACCATATATTCAGTCGTAAGTCGTAAAACGTTTAAATTAAAAAAATAAATAAAACCTAAGTCGGTCAGATACAATGTGTCGCATTACAAAATGTACTTACTTATATATTGAATCCTATTAAAATTACCTAACAATTATATACAAAACGTAAAAATAAATGAAACCTATCAATGTCTATACACTGGGTGATAAATAAATATATGTGATGCAAAATAATATACAAATTACGAAATAAATAGATTTACAAATATATTTAAAAACAACTGTGGGAGCGTTCAAGTATTACGTAACGTATTTGGGGGGGGGTCAGTTTTGTAAAAAGGTTAAATTACGCGTTATTGTTAATATTTTTTTCGACTTACACCACATAATAGTAACTAAAGAGTCACTAGGTGGTCACGAAACGTTTTACTATACTTGGGTACAGTATTGTACTTGGGTACTGAATAACGTTACGGCGAGTTACATGGGGGGGGGTCAATAATCTCCAAAAATTGCGTTACGTAATACTTGAACGCTCCCTGTATAAAACTTTCAAAATTATTTTAAACGTCGAATTCGTACAACTAAGAATGATTTCAATTGTGAATGAAATAAGCAGACTTACTCCGTAAATTCGTTGTTGAATTCAATATTAAAGTTTCGGTACCACGTATTCCAATACGACAGTACGTTATTAAAAACTACATCATGTGTTTACTTGATGTCATAAATTAGAAAAGGCACTTTGTTAGAATTCCACTCAAATTTTACAGAGTAACCCTGCTGGTAGATTGAAGACTTCCCCTGGGTTCACACGGCATTTTCCTGTACGTTTTCTTTGTATTCGTTTTTGTAAAGTACTTTCACCAGGGTGTTCACATAGTAGATTTTCATTCGTGTAAAATACGAATAGCCGCAGTCTTCACACAGTTGTCACAGTGAGCGAAAACGAGACAGAGCTATATTATGTGCCCCTCTAAACCGAATTTACGTTAAAGTTCATTCGATTTGCTTGACAAGTCAGTGAGTATTCGTTTGAACGTATAAACGGTGTACGATATTTTGCAGTATAAACGCCGTGTGAATGGGTCTATGTACATGACCTATTTATTCGTTAAGACCTATATTGCAAAAAAACGTGCAGGATAATGCCGTGTGAACCCAGTCTAACACTTATTCATAATCGTACTATAAGCAAATAATCAGATTACGATTATGTTTTTGTCAGATTTACGATTATGTTGTTTTACAAAATTTCGTATCTATTCGAATACAGTACGTTTATTAATAAAATTTTATACAGGGTGGTCCAAAAGTCGTGCATCAAATGCAAATAGGGGATAGATGAGGTCATAAGTTTTTAATTCTTCCTAGAAAGATATTAGAGCGACTCATGGCCATGGCCTTTTCAGAATTCCTATTAAATGCGCCAAAACTTGTTATCTATCTCTAGTCACCTTTCGGTAGAGTAATTTTTTTTTACATTGGAGCCCGAAGTAAACAAAAAGTTATGATTTGAAAAAAAAATTATATCGTATAATTTAATATTATCTTCAATACACACAATAAACAACTATAAATAGTATGTCTAACGCTTGAACTCATCAGTACCAATCTAGTGTATATTATAAAAAAGATACACGATGTAGAATCTTTCGAATTTTAATAAGAATTAGTAAAAAAGTCAATTTTCTTATAAAAACGCAAAATAAATTATAACTCTGCAGGGGTTGAGCTTAGAGACCTCCCTTAGAACAAATTGCAGCTGATGACCTCATCTATCCCCTATTTGTGTTTAATCCACGACTTTTTGCCACCCTGTATATACATATTTGATTTGTCTAGAGTTCTAGATGATACTATGTGAGCAATTATATGGACTTTGAGACTAAAATTACAATTATGAAACCTGTATATGTCGCTTTTATGATACTTCTGTCAATATCCATAGCGCTGAACTTTGGCAGTAAAAAATCAAGCGCTGCTGGGAATTTCGGAGTACCAGCACAGAAACGTTAGAGACACTAAAAATCTCCTATTTATATCTTCATGTTATTTCGTTTATATTAGCGTATTTATTACTTTAACACGTAACGCTAACATTAAGGCTTTACGGTGATTTTGGTTCTATTTGAAAAGACAAGGTACCAAAGACAAAATTAAATTATGCTCACCACACAATAATTTATACTCTATAGATCAACTTTTAATAAGCCTGTGTACACATTTTTATAAAATAACTGGACACTCAGACATATGCCATGTATAACCAGACTTATCAAAAATAAACGAAATATTATGCATTTTATGAATCATGTAATAGTGTATCGAAATCCGCACTAACGAGAGAATCAACTCCAAATTCTGGGTTTAGCACCTCCCGAAGCGCACTTCTCAGTTATCTCAATGCTGGGCGATGCGGCGAATATATTCTTCTTTTCTTGCTCCATATTACCACTGTTGAGAAGGAATTTCTTGAAATGTCATTCCACATGTAATGCACATCCCAAATGAGATACTTGATGATGCGATTTGTAGTTTTACGAAAGTCGTAAGTTTTGCTTACTATAATTCAACATTACTTTCTAATCTGAGTTTACGTCACTTTGTAACTTTAAATTAAGAGAAGAAAGAGAAAAAAATATTTTAAAAAATTACTTATTACTTAATATATATTTTTATAACAACTAAGGGAGCGTTCAAGTATTACGTCACACAATTTTTGGAGATTATTGACCCCCCCTCCATGTAACGTGAATGTTCAATAAAAAATATTCGATTCGGGAACAACTGTTAAACATTTTACAAGCTAAGGTAAGTAACCTAAGATGAATAAATATATAGCAAAATTTACGACAATCGCTTATAAAATCCCCATAGTGCGTTTATGTGACAAATTTTCTTGAAGCAATTTTTTGTGCAGTGGATATCCTCAAGCAACCCGGAACGTAAAACACCGCTACATTTATAACATGCATTAAATTTATGAAATAAAAAAATAAATTTTCTAACAAAGGCCTTCTATGTTTAAGCATATTCAGTAGTCCTGTCCAAGAGATAGACAAACACAAACACAAAATCGAAGCAATTATCAGCTAGTAATTTCACGATAATAATAATCACTTTTCCAATTTTCTTGTACCGCTAATTGCTTCACCACGCGTTAAAAACCAATTTGGAAGCAATTATTTCCAAGTGACATGTACCAATTAAATTGCGATTATTATTTTTTTTTACAAGAATGTATGTATTACATATATTATTGTATGTAATATAATGTATACTTTGATTAATTTCTCTTTATATATTTCCGAGGTGTAAATGGCTTTGACGCATCTCCCGGACCAAAACAGAACAAATGTACTAATTAGAGGGCTAGGTTGTACCCCTACGTGCTAAAATAACCTCGGCCAAATACAATGCCGTACTAGAGGCTCCCGGGTTAACTTTCACATTCAACCGGACACAATATATCTAGACATACATATATTTACATAATTGCTGCGTTAGAATTCTTATAATTCGGTTTAAAACCGTGAATTTTCTTCACAATCCTTGCTTGTACATAAATACAGGATTAGAATGATGCAACATATGACAACGCGTCTTGAAGCACGTTCGCTTTTTAGCTAAACTAAGTGCTGATTCATTCCGCCTTTGTGACCCACCTACATTGTTTTCTTTGTCAAAATAAATGTCATATTCATGAAATATACGAAACGATAACGAAATTTTTAAGCCAAGCCGAATATGAGGGAGAAACTTTGTTTCTTTCAAGTATATGTTTTCAACCCCTTTTGCATTGCCAATAAAAAATACTGAAGGACTCGTGAATGCCTATTATAACATAAAGGATTACATTAAAGAAGGAGTCTCGTTTCTGAATCTCATCCTATTATTAAAAGTAAACCGATGGTTCTCTTTAATTTTCCTTGCTAAGATCACGAAAGCAATTATTTTTTTATGTAAATCTACACTAGTAAATAATAGTTTTATTTTAATAATAATTTCGACAGAAAGCAATAGTCAAGGTCGTGAAAATTATACTGTCTAAGCGATACAAATTATCTAATAATATTCAACTCTCCATATGAAAACATTGAAATATCAAAAAACCACATAAAATTTAGGGCCTAGTAAAACCTCCAAAACTCACTTTAGGTAAAACCGTAAACAGCTGATGTAAACTGGTATCACGACTTTCTCCGACACGTGCCGAAATATATATAGTCCAGTCGGCAAGTTGAAAATGGTACAAAATAGAGATACTGCTCTTAAAATTATGTGCGATAGCTCATTGGATCCGGAATGACGTCTAGAAAAATGTGCCAAAAGCATGTATTAGCACACAAAAAATTGCAAACGTTATAAACAATTAAAGATGAAAAAAAAAATGGCATTTCGTTTTTTTCCCTTATTTAACAAACTATTATTATTTAAGAAATTTCAAAAAAATATTCTGAAAGAGGAGGAAATTTCCAATAAAAAACTCCTAGCTCCCGGAACTCTACCTCCATTATTTATAGTTTTAATTTAACGCTGAAAATAGGTCTGCGCGTGACATTTTTAGGATTCTAGCGTGGCGTCAAAAGCGACTACGGCACATTTTTTAATTTAATTTATTTAAGGTATTGAATTTTTTTTTAAATTTAATTTTAAAAAAATGTGATTGTTGTGAAAAAAATGAAATTTCCTCCTCTTTAAGAATATTTTTTTGAAATTTCTTAAATAATAATAGTTAGTTAAATATTGGCAAAAAACGAAATGCCATTTTTTTTCATCTTTAATTGTTTATAACTTTTGCAATTTTTTGTGTGCTAATACACGCTTTTGGCACATTTTTCTAGACGTCATTCCGGATCCAATGAGCTATCGCACATAATTTTAAGAGCAGTATCTCTATTTTGTACCATTTTCAACTTGTCGACTAGACTAAGAGAATTGCCCGTGTTTACCCCGTTACTAAGATTCGACCGTATAAAATAAACCGTATAAGATAAAATCAACAGTCTAGGCAGACTTTCGGAATTATAACATTAAAAATATTCATTGAATTTTATTTTTTCAAGGATCTCCGATATTGTAATAAAACTTCGTTTATAATCCAAAAAGAAACAGAACTAAAATCTTTTAATTATTAGTGAGTATTTACGATATGAAATGTTATAGAAATTTCTAGGTAATTGTACCGTCACAGTATTTTTAACAAACCATGTTCAAGAACCATGAAATCCGATGTCACGTCAGTACTTCAGTGATTGAATATTACAATAATACATACTTTAGAAATGAACAAAGACACGACAGAAAACACGAGTTTTCTTCCAGTAACCGCGACAATAGTATAAATTTAAAAAAGGTTTAAGTTGAGTATACTAATGTTAGAAAGATTTGTATGTGTGTTACAAATAAAGAAACAAAAGACTACAGCCCTGGTATTCTGTAACTCAGTTTTCGAACTCACGCAGCGGTTTTCGCATCGGCGATAAACAATAAACTACAAGCTCCCACCTTTTCAGAATGCCAAATCATAAAATGACTGCTTCACGACTGATTTGAGAGCGACCGCAGATGCGAAAACCGCTGTGTGAGTTCGAAAAGTGAGTTAGAGAATCGCAGGGCTGGACCGATTTTATTTCATAATATATATTTAGTAAACAGAAGACTAGCGAGATTAAAATATTTTTGTTTGCGCTATCTATACATATAATCTAACTACATATAATCTATCCTTTGATTAATCCATTAAAAATTGATTGGTACACAAGTTACAATAAAAGGTAATTCCCAACTGATATCAACTGATAAGAATAGTTAATCTTTTAATGCAGGTAAGATTAAGTGAATTTCCCGAAACTTCACAAAACTCAAGTAAGACGTGCAAATAAATACTTCATGCGAATTGTGTGATTTCATTATGAAATCTAATTTGAATAACGTATTGTGGCTTATTTATAAGTATGTAAGCATGATTATGAAGAAATTCTAATTATTAAAAATAGGTTAGTACCAATCCATGCACAAAGTGTGGAAAGCAAGAACAATAGCTTTAACTACTGTAAACACAAAAGCAGCTTGATTGTAACAGCAGAAATTGATAACAGTAATATTACTATTTCCTTATAAAATGATAAACATCTTACGTAAATTTTGTTTTGTGTGTGAATAATAACAACAGTGTTATGACTTAAAGCCTGAGACTTTAAAATGGTAAATAAATTGTGATTTTAAAATTAAAATTGCTGTATCAACTTCTTATATTACAATATTACATGTAAACATACCTTAACATACTCCTGAAATTTTCCAACTCCCGGATACTATTTGACAGCCTCGCAAATGCATTGAATAAAGCAACAATTTCTGTCCTCTGAAGGCGTTTTTGTGATTTGTGCCGCAAAGGTAACTTGCCTTGACCTGGGTCACCTTCACTATCCCATCTACCTGAAAAGAGAATCTTCAAAGCTGTTCCCAGACCTTGAGTCTGTAGTTTACCCCACAGCTTACATTTGTCACAACCTACACAATCCATTATCCTTGAAATATTTAAGAAGTGCTCTCTAAACTCAAACTTTAACGTGGCAGCTTGAGTCCCACCATTAAACATAAGCGATTCATTGAAATGATCTGGAAATGAGTAAATAACTCCCAGCATATTCTTTATTGCATTTCTTGTCTCTTCATCTTCAATAGGGCTGTCTGTGAAATAATCTTCTCTCTCTAAATATGGCCCAGCTTTGGCGAGAGCCCTCATTTCTAATAAGTACAAAAAGTACAAATTCTTTAACCAATTGGGTCCTTCACCATGCGTTTGGGATGGATCAAATCGACGCTGGAATTCCTCCAAATTAGGACCCCATTCTCCTTCAGGTGGGGCAGCAAATCCTATCTTTTTCTCTGACAACAAATATTTTGAACAAAGGTGGATGTTAATACTTGTATGTAAACCAGATATAGCTCTATAAAAAACCCTCTCTTCTAAACACATATTACTTAAATCGGAACTTAATACATATGGGAATGATTGATATGGATTTGTCTTTGGACGGAAGCAGTTTTCTTGGTATATGCTCCTCCAAATTCTGTGGGCAGAGGGACCTTTATAGCCTGTGTAACGTTCCGGATTTAGTGAAAGGTCAACAAACTCTGCATCTGCATCTTTGTCATCACATTGACAGAAATTTTCTAAGGAATCATCATATGCTTTCCATTTAGCTATTTCAAATTGACTTGCAGCACTAATGGTCATATTTAGGTAACCCAAATCAGGATCATGATCAGAATCTTGGTCACAGTGTGTAGTTGCATCTAATGAGTATTTTAAAGCTGGAGATTCTTCAAGATATTCCTCTTCATAGCCATCAAATCCAGGCACACTCTCTTTGGAGCATGTTTTAATATGACAGTATTTCATAGCACATCTACTATCATCTGCCCAGAACGGACATTCTTTTTTTAAGTTTACTTTATAAAAACGAAAATAGTCTTTGCTCACCAAGCTCTGGATTCGGGGAAATATTTTTACGTTGTTGAAATAGTCGATTGTGTCTACATTACATGAACAATCTCCGAGCGCTCCATGAAGAGTTTCAAAACAGGCATTACTATCGCATGGTGGACTTTCGAATAGTTCCGTATCATAACCCACTGCTTGAACTATCGCAACAGCAAATATTATAAATATCACACAATAATTTTTGCACTCCATCGTAAAATAATAAAATTCCAACTAGAAAAAGTTGTTCAAGCCATTGACAAAAGGTAAAGATTTGATGACCAAAACTTTAATACATTATTATCATAAATACATTGGCGAACGTGCTTTTCGAAACGTCTACTGGTGTAGTGTGTACATAATCGCAGTTCGCTGTTCGTCCGAGCTCCTTTCGCTTTTGTCACTAATTAAAAACACAGCTCGTCACTACAGACTACTCACCAGAGCCGTGAGTAACCACGACTTTTGGCTATGATTACAATAAGCCCATACCTTATTCAGTGTTAATTTAGTTACTGTTAATACACCAATCAAAAAGATACACACAATAATTAATTGACTTTTCACTCTTCGACATACATAATTTAGAAAAAAACCTGAAAGTTCCTAAAACAAAACAAAGATATTGTCACTTATGACATATTGTAATTGTCAGTTTTCATGACATTCACTAATTTTTTTTTTTTGGAGTTTATGGCCTGGTATCTAGACCTTTAGGCCAATCCGACATTCACTAATTGTCACTGTGACCACAGAGGATCCACAACTTTTGACAACAGATAATCAACAATATACATGTCCCTTATTAAAAAAATGTATTGCACTTCCGGCTGTACGAGTTCTAAAACGTGTATTTTAATATATTCAGTAGTTATGAGCTACATAATCTATTCATTATTGCAAAAGTGAAAGTTTGAAGACTATGCTGCGAAAAATTTGGTAAAGTGAAACTACGTTATGACTTCTTTCGTATATGAATAATGGTTATTATTTATTTTTCAATGCTGTTACTCTACAAGACGTTTTAACTTTTTGAAGTTGTACTTCTTTAGGTGCGATATGTTAAATTTATGAGAGTGAAATTTTACGATGCGCGCGCACCGTGACACAAAATTCAGTATGGGCGCCGAGCGTGCGCGAACGAGATGGGAATAAGACAATCTACTTGTAGTACCTTTTAAACAAATAAAGCAGTTTTAATCATTTTTTCAAAGAAATTTAGCAATGCTTTTTCACAAAGACCTATTTATACTTTTTTTTTTTTTTTATGAACTATTAAAACCAGATTATTCCCCGACTATATAGTCGTCGGAGGTGTTAAAAAGCTTACAAATGTATTGGTAACCCGAGTGTCTCTACTACTACCTATTTCTTTTTACAACCCCCTGTATGACCCTCACAGCAAATCCCAAAAACATGCCCCTCAACCTAACATTGAGCATTATTTCCTTCAAACTAGTCTCCGTTACCCTCATGCCCATAGCTTGCTCAGCGTTATACCTGTCGTATCCATACATGGGACAGTCGGTCAGAACATGCAACACTGTCTCTTCAGCTGCATCGTCACAAGGACAGGCAGCACTTTGTCTAACCCTGAACCTGTGAAGATACGACAAGAAGCCACCGTGACCTGTCAACATCTGAGTAATCAATCCCGTTGGTTTCATTTGTTTAATTATCGAAAAGGCCGAAGCAACATTTGGAAGGAATAACTTGGTTATTGCAGCTGTTTCACCGTCTCGATATCTGTGATTCCATTCTTCGATCGTGTTTCCACGTAGACAGTTCTTCAAATGCGATATGGGAAATCTATTGTACACGGGCGCCTCTTCTGGATGCGCAGCTTCCTTTGCTAGTTGGTCTGCTCTTTCATTCCCCTCCATGCCCGAATGCGCTTTAACCCAAAAAATATCAATTTTTTTATTGATTAAATGCGCTTTATTTATGTTCTTACGAATTTCAACTACAAGGGGATTGAAAGAGCGACCACCCGCAACACTTTCGAGTGCACTTCGGGAGTCACTATATACGCCGTAGGTTGTTTCTGGGTGACAAAGGATCCTTTGAGTCGCTTTAAGAATAGCCACCAGTTCAGCTTGATACACGGAACAGCATGAAGATAGTTTCAATTTAAAAGTCTCGAATTCGGCACCATTTTTCCATAAGGAAACGCTGGCACCGACCAATTCGTCTACTTTACTTCCGTCCGTATATATCTTTACTGCCGGTGCATCTGTTCTAGGACGCTCTTGTTCTCTATAGGCTATAAATTTGATATCAGGTTCTTTGGAGGGGTGAGGAATACTCATCCAGGATACTCTTTGCTCCAGGTCACCTTCCAATTCAGACTGAAATAATCCTCTCTTTGCTTCGTATAGCACAGCGGCCTCCTGGATTCTAAAGTCTAAGGGCAATAGTCCAGCGAGGATCAAGCTGGCATTCAGTGATACGGTTCGGTAAGCTCTGCAGAGCTTCAGCGCGAAGCTTCGTTGCACTGAATTTAATTGCTTCCTAATTCCTAGCTTTTTAGTGGCTGGAGCCCAGACTGCTGCCGCATATAAGATTATCGGCTCGATGACTGCTGTATAAATAATATGAATTACATCTCGGTGTAAACCCCAGCCAATTCTCGCCGCCCTTGCTAATTGTTTGTAAATATTTGTTGCTTTCCTGCATATATTGGAGATATGTTTATTAAAGGTCAATTTAGCATCGAGAGTCAAACCAAGTATTTTTATTTCATCTGATAGTTTCACGGACACTCCGCCCATATTCAAATGTGGTTTGTCATATTTTTTTTTTTTAGTTATAATCATAGCTTGGGTTTTTTGTGGAGCAAATCTGAGTCTATTTTTAGTGCCCCAATCTATTACATAGGCATTAGCATTTCGTTCTATTTCAAATGCTGATTCTCCGACAAACACCATGATGACGTCGTCTGCAAAGGCTTGACAATAGTACCCCTTTTTTCCATTTCTTGCAGCAATGGATCCAAAAGTAGGTTCCAGAGTATAGGGCCACCTATGGATCCCTGAACGCATCCTTTCGACGTATTTCTGTTTACCTCCTCTCTCGCATATTTTAGCTGAACCTTTCGTTCTTTTAGGTAGCTATCTATTATCTTTCTCAGGTTAATCGGGACCCCTAGTTTAGCCAGCTGAACCCGTATCATTGGCCACCAGGCACTGTCAAAGGCGCCCTCTATGTCCAAGGAAACTATCGTTATCAGTTTTTTCTTATTTAGTTGGTCTCGTATATAGCCGATAAGGTCGTAGAGGGAGTCTTCTGTGCTCTTTTGTGGCATAAAACCGTATTGACGGTGGCTTAGTTTGGGTATCACATGCCATTTTAATCTAGACACAAGCAACTTTTCAAGGATTTTTCCCATCACGGGTAGAAGACCTATTGGTCTATAGGACTTTGGACTCGTGTAGTCATCCTTACCAGGTTTCCTGAGAACCACTACTGTTGCGACTCTCCATAGTTTCGGGAAGTATCCAAGTTCTAGACATTTGTTTGCCATTGATAGGAACACTCCCGGATCCCGCAGGATAGCTCGTGAACAAATATCGAGTGAGGCCATCTGATCCAGGTGCTTTTTTGCAGTCAAAGCTACCAATCACCATGTTGAGTTCAGTAATAGTAAATGGAGGATCATGGTTGTCATCATGGTCCTGTTCATTTACTGTTTCAGCGAGCTGTCTTGTTTACTTATGTTCCTGATCATCGTCCTCCTCTCGATCGCGCGGATAAAAAACCTCTGCAAGTAGCTCAGCCGACTCCCTTGAACATAGAGTTTTACCTTGATTATTTAGCGGTAGGTCTTCATGCCTCTCAGTGGTTTTATTTATAATTTTATATATCCCCTTCCAGACTCCTTCTTTATCCTGTTTTTCACAGTACTCTTTCCAACTATTAATCTGTGCTTTTTTTGCTTTTTTCTCATATATATCCTTAGCCTCTAGATATTCTTTTATCACTTTCTGTCTTCGAACCGCGGCAGCGCATCGAATCCTACGCTTTTTAGTCACCATTATCCGTTTAAGGTTTGCCAGTTCTTTGGTCCACCACGGTATGGTAGGGAGTGATTTATTTTTTATTTTAGGTATGCAGGCATTACTGGTTTCTGTTATAATATTTATATATGTTGCTATAATGTCTTCTAACTCTGTTTTATCGGTTATATTATCTACGTTTTGTTGATTTATTCTATTTTCCAAAAGTAACTGACCGATTTTCTCTAGAAAATTAGTCCAGTTAGCTTTTTTAGTATAATATATCCTTGTTGTTTTTAATTCTGTGTTATTCTTTGTTATTTTCTGTTTTATTGTAAAGGTAATAGCATTGTGGTCAGAGCTAATTAAGTCTTGATTTACTTGCCAATTTTCAATTTTTTGTAACATATCTAATGTGCAAGCCGTTACGTCTATAAAACTGGTATATTGTTTATTGGCTCGTATGGTATAATATGTGGGGGTGTCTCCCTGATTTAAAATTTGCATTTCTAATTGCTCCAGTGTTGCAGCCATATCTTCTCCCCTTTCATCAATTACTGAGCTGCCCCACCAGACACTTTTTGCGTTTGCATCTCCTCCAAAAATTAAGTTGCGTTTAAATTTGCCTTTGATTTTAACTAGTTGGTCTAGGTATGGCACCAAGGGTTTGGGGTAGGGTTCAAAGTAGTAAGAGACGGCTACCATTTCCCACGCACCTGTGTGAATTTTAACCACCACAATATTGTTTGTGGTAAGTTCGGGGTACTGTTCAACTTTTAAGTCGTGGTCAAACACTGCTATCGCAGCTTTTACAACCCCCTCGTTTTTTGCGGTGCTTTGGTAGACCCTAGCCCCCCTATACTGCCTCACCCTACCTCTGGCGCCGATGTATGGCTCCTGTAGTAACGCAATTGCTATACCTTTCTTCTGTGATTCAATTATAATTTCGTTAGTGGCCAAGTTCTTCTTCTGTAGGTTTGCTTCCTATTTATACTTAGTTAATAGGTTATGAAACATACCTAGTTATTAAATTGAATTAATAATATAAAATAATAATTATTATTATGAATATTAATTAATAATTGAATAATATACTTAATATTAAATATTGTTAAATTATGAACGCTAAATATTTAATATTAATTATTTAATATTTAAAAAAAATAAAGAAAGCCAAAGAAGTATAACTTCTTACGCGCGTACATAAGTACACGCACCATTTTTTTTTAAATTTAATAAAGTTTCACATATAAAAAACTTTATAACGAGAGTGATGTTTTCCTGCCAAAATCAAGGCTTAAATCCTTCTGGGCACGCTTTCCACGGTTTTTAATAACGTTTTGAGGAATACGTTCCCACTGCGGATGGACTATGAAGCCCAACTTCTTGCAAGTACGCTTCCAAGTCGCCAGGACCGCGCGGGCGAGCATTGTCGTCCGTAAAAGTAAAAAAAAATCTAGTCTTTATTGCCGACCAAAAATTATAAAAATTTCATTCTATTCACGCGTATTAATTTACGCGACCAAAAGTATACAGACTACATCAGAACATTCTCTTAACTGAAATCGATCTTACAACGTAAATTTCTTTAGTTGTCCGTATTTTATTTTCAGACTAAAATCAGAAATTTAACTTTGGAAACATCTAAAGTTCATACTGTGTAGCCCGCTGTTATGTTATGAGATCAGTATTACCATCGTAAAAAAAATTATTGTATGGATTTCTGAATTTGTTAAATGTTGTTTTTTGAAGTTATACTTCTTTAGGCGCGTTATGAAAAATTTATGAGAGTGAAATTTTACGATGCGCGCGCACCGTGACACAAAATTCAGTATGGGCGCCGAGCGTGCGCGAGCGAGATGGGAAAAGGACAATCTACAAGTAAAAAGAAATAGAATATGCGTGACGTATGACCATAATGACATTTGTAGTACCTTTTAAACAAATAAAGCAGTTTTAATTATTTTTTCAAAGGAATTTAGCAATGCTTTTTCACAAAGACCTATTGCTACTTAGTTAAAAGGATATGAAACATACCTAGTTATTAAATTTAATTAATAAAATAATAATTATTATTAATATTAATTAATAATTGAATTATATACTAAATATTGTTAAATTATTAACGCTAAATCTATTATTAATTATTTAATATTTAAAAAAAATAAAGAAAGCCAAAGAAGTATAAGGCTAAGTTCAGATGACCGCGCGTAGCCGCGCGTCGCCGCGCGGTTGGAGCATTCACATGACGCGCGGCAGTGTGGCTTCAACATTGATTGACAACGGACGTAGAGGAGGCAACTTGCTTATGGATTTTATATAGAAGACTGATACGTCGCAGAAGAAGACAAAGACGATACTGGGTGCATCCAATTTTAAGTGACAGACTTTCTTCCAGCCTGTTTGTCACTTTGTATCCCGACTTGAGGTTATACGAAGATAATTTTTTTAACTATTTCCGGATGTCAGTTGCATCCTTTGATTTTTTATACGATTCTATTGAAAATGATTTAAAATCCAGTGAAGATGCTATAAGATATTGCATATCACCAAATACTTAATACCATATCGGTACCAATTTTGCATCGATCTATGTGTCTTTCCGTCTCAAGCCGCGCGGATCATCTGAACAGGTCGATACAGGTTTGCAAAACTTGTACCGCGCGCGGCCGCGCGGAAGCGCGCGGTTCAAGATCATGCGCGCGGGTCGGAGCGCGCCGCGAGTTGTCGCGCGGTACCGCGCGGTAATGTAGACGATAATTACCGTTTATATTGATCTTGTACCGCGCGGTTCGTAGTTCCGCGCGGTCATCTGAACTTAGCCTAACTTCTTACGCGCGTACATAAGTATACGCACCATTTTTTTTTATAAACTTATTCTATTGGTGTTCGTAGTAAATAAAATACACGGTTTCTTTATCGTTTTATTAAATACAATAAATTCACAAAAGCTGTTACTTTAGAAATGCACAAGAGATTCGAACTATGAGATAGATTTGCTCCCTTTATATTTACAATCCGTGAAACAGAAATGCATACAAACTTTAATAAACACTTTACATACAAATATAAATTGGACGTAGAAGAATTTACTTACTTATATGTTATATATTAGAAAATACTTAATCATTAAAGGCCTCGTGGTATTTTAATTTGGAGACTCTGATACAGATCTAGGAATTAAGATCATAAACACACTTTTACAACTTACACACAATTTTTTTTTAAATCTTGTGACTGCAGATCTTATTTTACAAACAAAATTTGTATAGTCAGATAGTTACCATAGGTTTCTGTTTTGCTGTTTGATTTTAGTCATTTAAAAACTGTAAGTTAATAAAACATGACAACTGACAACTACTTTGACACTTGATTAGATGACACAGTGTCATGATGGTTTATGCTAGTTTAAGTGTAATAGAATTTGTTATAGTACTTTTTTTCATGATATATATTCTTTAGACTTCAGATGAGGCCTTATGTAACATGAGATACAAACTAACTTAACATTACTTAATTAAATATAACGCGTTAAGCGGTCAACTAAAATAATCATGGGCTTAATTTGAATGATAAATTTAAATATGTCAGGTAGTCAATATAAAAATATACTATACTAACATAAAAATTGTATTTTTAAATATACTAAAATATCTTTAAAACGTCAGAAAGAAATTCATGATTTTTTACCATAGGTATTGAGCGAATAAGCTAGTCATACACTCATTTTTGCTTATAAATAGAACTTTAACCTGATTAAAACGCGGTAAATTAACATTCTTTATTTGTACGATTTAACGCGTTTTGAACATTTGAAAAGTGTATTTTACTCGCGTAAAAAGGGTTTAATACAAATAACTCGTTAAAATATAATCGGCCTCAAACTTGAACACTCAAAACTTGGTAACAATTTCGAAAATGAGAGGTGGGTTTCGATTCGTTATAAAATTGTACGTTAAAATATCGTTATTTGTTCTGTGGTGTTGCCAGCTTACGCGTACCTGCAAAATAGGAGATATTAAAAATACCGAATTTTATAAAACAATAAAACCATTGTCACTGGTACCGTTGCGAAAATTAATCACGAAACGTATAACAATTAACCAAAATTCATGCAATTTACTTTTTACAATACTCACCAGTAATCCAATATTGTATGTAATTAAAACAAATATTAATGATTACGTTTATTTAAAATTATCATCTCACAAATCCTTTGATTACAATTTGGCACAAATCTAATTTGTACTAAAAATTATTATCTCAAAAGCCTGGAAGGGGCCGCAAGCACAAGGTTAATGGGCATGTTTAAATTAAACATAGAATTTTCATGTAAATAAAAAAAACAAACACTACTTATTCGACCCTTCCAACCTGATTTCCTTATTTTCCTAAAAACATTTTTTTTTTAGAAAATTACAGAAAACCATAGAGATAGTACAAATCATGTAAAGACATAGAAAAGCTCACAATGTTTCATTAGCGTAGTCCTTTTTGCTCTTTTTAAAATTCTTTATGTTATTTAAGCTTTGTTTTTTTTAAATTAATCCAATTTCAAATTGAAATCGATAGAAAAGACTGTATCAAACTGTGTAAAATATGTTTAACCTTATCGGTAAACATATTTAAGATGTTTTTATATTTATACCGCTCTTGAAGAAAGTGAGCAAAAAGGGCTGCTGAATTTGGCAACACTTAACAAACCATCAACCACAAACATTGATTACAAAAGCAATTGTGCAACGTCCATTATTAAAATTTAGAACGGTACGTTAAAAGTTAAAACGACTAATCGTTTACTCATCATAAAATAATAGGAATAATAACCATGTTCCTGGCCATTATATAGTATATAATTTACAAAGCGGCAAAAAATTTCAATGAAATATTTTGACAATTGATTTTGTATTTGGTATTGCCAGCTCAATGTGTTTTTCACATTTAGGCAATTATTATTTATTGCAGATTTTTAATAGCATAAGAGGTGGAACTAAAAATGGACGTTGCAAACTAAATCTAAAATTTGCGCATGTTAGTAAAGCTAGTAGCAACATAACAATTGAAGAACTAAAATAACACAATTAATTATTTTAGTTCTAGAAAAGACAGGTTACATCAAGTAAATGTTATATTGCGAATACATAAACCAGTGCAGCACTTACTGTACGAGTCAAGTAATAGATAATGTCTATGTCAGTTCTTGACAGCTTGTACGATTTTTAAACTTAACAACTATTAAAGCGATGTATATTGCTTGTTTAGTTCCGGAGCGCATGTACATACAAAATCTATTGTTTTGAGTATATTACTAAAGTTAGTACTTTAGATTACAATCATTTAACTGTCAACCAGTTATGAAGAATTGGTCCTAAAATGTTTTATAAAAACATAATCAGTCTAATTCAAGTCTTTTAAAGTAATCTTTAGTCTTTCGGTCAAATTTTGTTTCCGCTATGATGAAAATAAACAAAAGTGTACTTTACTGTATAAAAAAAAAGTTTTTAAAAGTTAGTTTAGAAAAAGTTGTTCACTTCTTCACAATGGGTTCTAGTTCAGAAATCGAGAGAGAACTTTCAACGCCTATGGGTATTCAAGTATTACGTAAGCAGATTTACTGCAATTTATTCCCCCCCCCCCCCCTTCTTGTCAGCAAATGTAATCAAAGCTCTAAAAAATAATAGAACATAAACGTTAATTTTTGTAGGAATCCTCGAAAATGCATGTCGTTGTCAAGCATAGACAATGTGTGGGTAATATGTATAAAAAAGTAAATAATTACTGTTGACGTAATGACCAAATAAGAAAATCAAAGACCCCCCCCCCCTATAGTGCTTACGTAATACTTGGTCGGCCCCTATATGAGAGTACCATCCCCTTAAGAAAATCCCCAGTGCTGTATGAATAAACATACACGGCTCCCCACAAAATTGCATAAAAATGCGTGTTAAATAAAATCCATTTCCAATCAAGCACACATCAATTCCACAAAGCTTTGGATTTTATCATGCATGCGACCGGTTAGAACAAAAAATTAAAAACCAAATAATGTGTAGGTACCAGTTCTAATGTACAAAATATTAGTAGTGAGACCTTCTGTCCATGTTTCTGATTGAGTTCGCGAGGCACAACGAGAAAAGAGCTCCGACCACCTGAAAAGTAATAATAGAGAAATATATAATCTCATCATAAACAAGTGTTTGCTTCTTTTGCAAATTGCCAAAGATAATTTAGCATAAACTTCACAGAAATTATGTATTAATCAAATTGTAAATATGGGTATAAAAATAGGATATTGTATAAAAAGTACAATTTTAAATATATAGCTGACCCGGCAAACATTTGTTTTGCCATGTATGTTATTTCTAGGAAATATTGTTTTAGTTCAGTTAGCACTCCTTATCAATTAGGGGATTGAAAGATAGTTAGTAGCCGATTCTCAGACCTACTGAATATGCATATAAAATTTGATAAAAATCGGTCAAGCCGTTTCGGAGGAGTATGGTAACTAACATTGTGACACGAGTATTTTAAAATATATAAGATATATAAGTTATTAAGACGTTAACGAGACGTAGGCAAGCGGCCGGATGGGATGTCGTTGATCCCATGGAAGATGGGACGGGGTTTGGTATTGGTGCTACTTGTGTGGACACGTTTGCCCCATCTCACCTGCCTCGGGCCCTCGGACAAGCAAAAAAGCTGGGCCGGCCGAAGGGAGGCGAAAAATAATAAACGGCTCAAATATTCAAGTCTTTCCTCCAACAAGAGCAGAGGCCTATGGGCCGTGGGGTTCAAGTGCCCAGGCGCAAATAAAGATTTAGGTTGGCGCCTGGTAGATAGGTTAAGGAACATAAAAGACACAAATCGAAACATTCATTAATCTTCAATATAATTATAATTATTTATTTATTTATACTTTATTACCTTATCGAAAACCTACATATAAAAAAATAAAATTAAAAGGCAGGTTACATAAGTTATAAGGGAACGAGCGGCCTTATCGCTAACAAGCGATTTATCCAGACAACCAAATTATTATTTCAACTAATGTGGAACAATAAAAAATAAACACCTACAAAGGGTAAAGTACAAGAAGTGTTACTATAACTAAAATAAAATTAAGAAAAATCTAAAGAAATTATATCGATAAATTAAAATTTTTAATGCCAATCAAAAGGTTAACTGAGTCACAATAATTAATACATATATATAAGTAGAAGCTAATCACGGGCTTAAAAAAATTATCAAAAAGAAGATTTTTCAATAAATTTAAAGACAGCTCGTCTGATATCAATTCGTAAGGGATTCCATATATTGTTCATAAACACTGATATATAACAATTATTAATTTGATATATTAATCATACCTCAACACAGGCCAGACCAATAGCAACGCCAGCGATGACCTTACTCCACTTCTCATATTGCTCTCCTACTTTAGTTGAGCAGCCTGTGGAGTTGGCATCAGCGATCGTACAGGTTTCACCCAGGAGTTGTCCAGTCACACCCAGCTTGGTACAACAACTATTGGGGACGATGTATTTGTAATCAGCCGCACTGTATTTGCCGCAACATTCCAACTGAAATTGTATATAAAGTTCTGTATCATAGACAAATTCATTACTTCCTTTTTAATATAAAGAATAGAGCAGACACAAGCCTCTATGCCGAACCCTAGTCATTTAATACATGATGGATTGGATCCTACTCAAGATTCCACTATCGAAATCTCCATGTTTTATCTATATTCTGGGCATGAAAACGTCATCGCATACGAAGTATGGGCCATCATTGGCCGACATAACAACACAAAACCCTGACTACAGATTAGAAACAAATGAAGTTTGTAAGACATGAATTAATGTTACAATGTACTTTTAAATTGCTTGGTCTATTGATTTTTGAACTGTATATTACTTAGGAGTAAAATCAAATTATGTAATGTTCATTACTTTAAAAAATATGGATTATAAGTGAGATTTACCTGTTGCTCGAGGTTGCTGAAGACAGTCTTTGAGGCATCATCATTCTTGGCGCTATCGAACAGTTTGTCCACTGACTTGACAAGGGCAGCCTTCAAGTTCTGCTGGTAGGCGAACAAGAGTACTCCCAGAGCTACTTGAACGATGATGATGACCAAGAGGAAGACGGCGTACTGTAATTAAAATTATTTGAATAAATTTTCACGTATATTTATTTATTAAGGAAACTAAACAGATACATTACTCTATACAGTAAAAAATAAAAATAAATAGACACATTGGACATATCCACAAAAAAAGTTTCACTGATAAAAAATACAATACAAGTAAAACAAGACAAAACATGACAGCACAAAATTTAACACTAAACTAGCAGTTATAAAAAAAAACAAGGAAGATATAAGGCTTAAGACATTAAGAGTTTTAACTTATTCTTAAATGAATCAGTAGAGGAGTGCGAAAAAGGGTCGATGTTAGTGACAGAATCCAAGGTGGAACACATCCTGTGAAGAGGCTCACGGAACCCAATGTTGGTTCTGGGAGTCGGAAGGTTAAAAGTTCTGTGCGAGCGCAGAGATCTAGCAGGAACATTAAATGATATCAGTTCGAGAACAAGTTATTTCATTTACGCATATTTTTCTAATAGTATACTATTATAATAATAGTACACAACACTTTAACATCTATCACCTATAAGTGAAATAATGTATTCTTACAAATAATTAAAAAGGTAATTATGACCTCACTAGAACACTTAATATTTGTTGTCATGGTTCCTATTATCTTAAGAAAACAACATAGTAATCTTGCGAAAAAGCACCATAGATTTAATGCACTTTTTAAGGGCATTAAGTGTCATAAAGTTTTGTTTGTAGATTTTGGTTTTTGTTTGTATGCTTAGGGTTTAGGATGTAAAATTAAGGACGAACCCTAGGGTAGAAGACGCGGAGTAAATAGAAGATATACCCTTCTCCTACTTCCTATGTGGTATATCTCTCTTACGCGCCTTGTAGGAACTACTTTTTAGCTTTTAGCGCTTTAGTGGGTATTGCACCCAGTCTCTGAATAGCAGAGATTCTGAAGAGGTCTAGTCCCACAAGACCCTGCAACTTCTGGGGGCAGGGGATGCGCAATTACATCTCCACCTCAGATATAAAAAAGGGGGGTGAACTTAACAAAATAATGGTCTGATTGTTTCCCGCTTTAAACCTTTTTTTAAATATTTATATTTAAACAACAATATCAGGAAAACATTAAGTATTGAAAAATTAAATTTGAAGTGATAGCCAAAATGCAGCCTAGACGTGAAAATTAGTAGGTGATAAATGTAACGTTTTATGCAAACATAGGACAATTGAATTGCACGATTTAGTACTGCTAATGGAATTTACAAACAGAAAAGTAGAACGAAAGTCGCTTTCGAGGCGTTGTATGTGCTTTGTTTGATTAACAATCAGATTCTGTAGTGTACTGTACTACTATTGTTATGTTGTGTTTGAGAATTCCTTGACTTTTAAGTAGGGTCCAACTTGAGCCCGTTGAAACAAATAGTTAAAACGAGAATTATAGCGTTTTGTCCCTTGTTAATAAAATCTCTATTTATTCAATATTCCAGAGTCACACATTGTGTCTTTTTCAGCCGTGGTCTTCATTTCTGAAGTTCCGCACAACTTCCTCCACTCTCCCCTGTCATTGGCAAGCCACGCCTGGGTGATGGTAAGACCTGTAAGGGTCTTTACTGGATCGGTCCAGCCAGTTGGGGATCGGCCACGAGATCTGGTGCCCTCCACTCTGCCAGTCACAATTAGTTTTTCTAAGCTTTCTAGACCTCTGCGTGTTACATGTCTAAATATCTCTTAGTATGGACACGTTTGTTTCTTTAGCCGTTCAGGGAAATACAAATATCCGTGTATAGCTCTATAAAAAGCTCTTATTATAAAAACACCTAACAGCTAAAGGTAGTCAATACAGATATGAAGATTACTGACCGTTACAACCATACAGTGACTCTCCCTTATCGCTCCACAACAGCCGAAGAAGGCAATCACGAACATGATCGCTCCGATCACGATGAACACCCATGGTGCGACCGTGATGTGACCTTCGAGCTCGCTCTTTAAGACAGTCCAGTTCAGCAGCACCGCAACACCGATTCCGACTACTGCGAGTCCGAGGAGCTGGAAAAATAATAAATTGCTTATTAGATTATTATAATATGGTATAAACATATAAACAAAACTGACTGGAGAGGGCCCAATTGAAGTTATAAATTATATGACATGATCATCGAAGATATCGACTTTATTTGTAACAAATCCTGGGATTATAATTTACACATGGGCATAAGAATAGAATTTCTATAAACTACATGAAATAAAAGCTTTTTAAATTTATTTATTTTTATTTCTCTCTACATATTGGGTCAAAATAACTAACAACTATAAGGTTATACTTATGAATAAAATATTATAAGTCGAGTCAGCACGGGCAACGACTCCCGTATATCAAAATCCAACTTGTTTTTTATAGTGTGTAAGATTTGGGAAACCTTTTAAGTAAAAAATACCTATCAGGGTTCCCAGCTCTTCCATAACAAACTTAATATTAAAAACCAATTTTAATTACAATGTTTTTTACATTGACACATATCTAACTATCAACTTTCTTACTCATTGTACTCAAACATCTTCAAAGGTTTGCGATAATTATAAACGTCGTATTGAATCTCGCAAATGTCAAAAGTGTACGCCCATTTGTTACGAAGATTAGGTCACTTAAACCTATAAATACGAGTGATCTAAGGCCTATGTCGGCCAACTCCAAACCGCACACAAAACAGTGTTTTAACCTAGCGTTAACCACCTAATCAGGCTATATTAGAACACTCAAATAAAGATAAAGTGTTAAGTGGTATGACATTACACTATCGTTGCTTAAACATACTAACAACAATTAAACTTAAATGATAAGGAATCAAAGAGAAAAGATTTAAAGGAAATTTAATAATACATAGTAAAAAATAAAATACAAATAACGCTGAATATACAGTCAATATCAAATAGTTCAAATAGTTTAATTCTTTTATAGTTTGCATTTTTAATTTTTATGTTTGTTTGTATTTAATACTGTTTTGACTTCTACTTGATTTCGCTGGTCGTGTCCACATGGGACAGCACCGCTTTTGATAATGTATACAGTATGTCAATTTTTATCATGTGTTTGTCCTAATTTTGTGGTCCAAAAAAAAAAATTAACTGAACGAAACGAAAAAAATCATAAAGTAACTAAACGAAAGGAGTGTATATAGAATATAAATCCTTGCGATTGATTTGCTCCAGTTCAAATATTTATGGCTGCTCTGTCTTACAAACAATTTGTATGATTCAAAACTTGACGATTAAAAAGAGTGGCGGAGAGTTTCTTGCCAGTTCTATGCCCTTGACTTGCGATCTGGTGGTAAAAGTAAATTTAGAAACAATTTAACATCTATTCTGTGGACGTTTATAAGTGTACCTACTTGGTCACCTTTATTAATATAGTTATTTTTTAGTTTGAGAATAATATTGATTAAAAGCCACAACTAGGAAATCAGTATTTTGTATCACAACGTAACGTGACCGCAATAGTATAATTATATATTAATTATCTATATATATAAAGATAATCAATATTTGTGTAGGTTCTATCCCTACAAGCCCATTAAACATACTAGAAACGGGAAAGGAGTTTTTTTATACAGCAGGTGGCAAACGGACAGCCACACTAACATTGCCAGAGGCCTTTTAATAATTGGTATGCTTTTTTTTTAATGACTCTAAGTCGACTTGGTTCAACATTCAATGGGCAGCTGGTTCCACATAATGATGGTCCACAGCTAAACCGCTCATAAACGGATACTTCTAAAACATGAGTTCATGAGACACAACTATTAAAATTTGTACGAAAAATACAAGCATTCGGCGCCTGCCCGCCCATACTTGGTTGATCGGCTTTAATCCGTTTCGGTTCGTCACTATAGGATAGGATATCCACCCTCCGTGTGATTTTCCCGACCACTGTATGCGTTTCAAAACAATTGAGCATTTCCGACTAAAAATAAGAAATATTTCCTATATTACATCAGCCGCATACTTTATCTAACTAAGGCTTTATTAAAAGCGGGTTAAACGGGCGTTATTAGAAAACTACTTGTATTTATTACGAATGGTATTTATTCCCTTTACGAATATCATATAATATAAATCTAACGCCTTTTCTTTAAATTACGCTTACCTCAAAAAAGAAGCATTAATGTTTAGATACCCTAAAAATGTATCCATTTTTTTAATAGACCAAAGGAGTAGTAAAAGACTATTTCTAACTAATCAATACATACAAAAAAAATTTATACCAGTGTATGTAATCACAGTAGAGCTTACATATTGACATTGTCTCACCCATGCGTCACATTGCGCAAGAGTGCACAGATGGCGGGATATTGGGGTCAAACGGGTTTATTTCATTTAAGCTTTCACTTCCAACGTAATGCTTTTATTATATAAATATAGTTATAAATTATACACAGATAAAAAATGTTTCGCATTCTTGTTTTGCGTAAATTCACAGAACCTCTTAGCCCGTTTAAGTAGAACCATCAAACCATTTCTGGGACTTAATAATCAGTTATTGATGCAATGGCTGGTAATATAATAATATAGCTTTATTTTAATCCATACAATACATATACAAACTAAAATATTGTAGGTTAGGTTAGGTACATATTTATTTGGACCCCCGTAAATGCCTTGTTTATATGTTAATTGGTATCATAACAGTATGATAGATTTTCTCGACACCAATCTTACGACGAAAAAAAAAGCCAACATCACGAGGTGTTCCCAGGCGGTCACCCATCCAAGTACTGACTTCGCCCGACGTTGCTTAACTTCGGTGATCGGACGAGAACCGGTGTATTACAATAGCAAATAGCAAAAAAGTGTCGTGACAACTTTTCGTAAGAATTTTTTCCGTCTAGCCCCCTTTCACAACGCGCGATAAGGAATTTCGTTCCAATTATTCAATACATTTAACTAAGTAATAATTTGGCTGTGGATATTCTTAATACTCATTTTAACTATATTTCGCGACAGCCTAAACAAGTCAAGGCTTAAATATTGGCCGTTGTATGTCCGGGCTGCGCGATTTGCCCATATAACGCTAACTCTGACCATGAGTATATAGTTAATACAATAGTTAATAGGTACACAAAACTATGGACCCCGATAATTTAAGACACATTCCATCATTAATCACTCATGACTTTATGAAGTCATAAAGGTGACGAATGTATGACTAGTTGCTAATTTTAAGTTATCGTGTACATTGTGTAATTATCAAAACTGAAAATGTGAGCGGTGACCTACCTCATATGGGTAAACATTTTGTTTAAATTAGTATTGATGTGTAAGGTTAAAATTGGGTTTTCCTCGTCCGTACCGTAATCATTAAAATTAAATCATTTAATTGCATTTTGTTAACTAAAAGTACTCTTCTGCCCTTTTCCCTTTTTTCTTTATTAAAGGATCAATAATTTATTCATTTTCAACACACAATACAGTATTTACAATATTCCTCACCTATATATTAATAAATGAAAAATTAAAACAAATTTAAAATGTTTGGTCCATGTGGCCAGTGTTCCTTTAACATTGGCGGATTTCCTCGCTAGACTCTCATCCCTGAGATGAGAGTCGCACGCTGAAGTCAACACTGCTCTCAAATAGCATTTATAAATCTATAAATTGACCAGCTATTGGAATGTTTATTTATTTACGTGCATTAAATAGCAAGGGGAATTAAAGAAATGGGAACTTAAGTCCTTCAAGAAAATAGCGAACCAAATATTAAAAGGCCGGCAACGCACTCGCGAACCCTTTGGAATTGAGTGTCCACGGTATCATTTAACATCAGGTGGACAAACTTTCATCCTGAATACGCGACATTTTGTTTCGCTTACATTTTCGTATGTTTAGCATGTAATTAAAAAAAACACAAAAGACACGACTTATCATGTGCTAATCAATACGGGGTGAACGGTCGTAGTAAAAACGTAGTTGCCAGGTACCTAACGTATAAATAGTGTTTGCGAAATCTACCGAATCTAAAATAGTTCCTGCGTCGGCGCATCGACTTCTAGTTGATATTTAAACGTTTCGGATGATCTCTCTTGTAAAATTTTAGTTATTACTTATTAGTATAAATTACTAGTTCGCCGCAGGTTTGAAGCATTTTAAGATGTGCTTATTATAAATTCACCCGTTGGTCTAGCCATTTTGAACACATTTCTTTTTTAATTTTCACCAGTATATATACACGCGTTCAAAAAATATCCTATCAAATTTAATAATATTAGCGTAAGTTATATAATTAAATGAAAGAAAGTTACTTTAATAATATTGCGTCTTAGAAATTATCGTAAATATTCAGAGATATTTTTGTGTTTGCATTTCTCAGAACCAAAGCAAACATTTAGCGGAGATTAACATAGCACCATTTTGATCGATTTCTTCTGTTTTTTCTCTCTACTTCATAGTCAGCTAGCTTTCTGTTACATTCGATAGATTCCAGGCTTCTTGCGTATTCTTTATCTCTGATGCAACATATTTTGTTGGCCATATTGACACTAGGTTGTATTTTGGTCAAAGATTCTGACAAAAGCTTAGCTTTTTTATAGCCCATAGATGTACTGTATAGATTATTATTGTTTATTTGAAAATGTTTAATACACACAATGCGTATTGCAACTGCGGAAGAGTTGCTGCATCTGGCACAGGACAAGACACGCTTCAAGATACTGACGGCCAACCTCCAGTAATGAAGAGGCACAAGAAGAATACACACAATGAATTGGTCCGTTTACCAATGGCCATATATTATTGAGATAGAGCTAATTCTTTAAGAGTTATAGGGCATATTTTGTTAATGTCGTCGTTTCAAATATAGTAACAAAAGTACGAAACTCAGTCTCAAACATATTCTATTTATACGTGTTGCTTCATACCGTCGTAAACGTAAGCTATTCGTAAAGAGTGCGTAAAAACTAAAGATCAAATGGCCTCGTCACGCTTACTAAACCATGACAAAGTTATGACTCACAAAAATAATTCAATGAAGACAATGACTAAAAAGTTGAATAATTGCATTTAATAACGAGGGGAATTACAGAAATGGGAACTAAAGTCTTTGAAGAAAAGAGCGAACCAATTATTAAATGGCCGGCAACGCACTCGCGAACCCTTTCACATTGAGTGTCCACGGTATCACTTAACATCAGGTGGGCAAAATTTCATCCTGAATACGCGACATGTTGTTTAGCTTAAGTCTAAACATTTTCGTATGTTTAGTTCCAAACACGGAGCACTGATAAAGTTATCCATCCATATACTCTTAGATAACATAGTTCTAATAATTATTAAAATTTTTAAAAGTTGGGTCCCTGCGGCAGTGTATCTTTACTGATGGCAGCATTTCCTCTCATTTTTTATTGGCTCATTTTTGACTTAGTGTTAAAGGTATCGAAGCAAAGGAGAGGTCAAAATCCTCAACCGGACAGCGCGTAAATACTACAGTACCGTCTTGTTTCTATTTAAACATCACAAGTCTTATAAGTAACTAGACTAGAGACTAGACGTCTAGACGGGCTAGACTTCATGTCATGAACCCATTACTTGCATTTTAGATATTCCTAAATGTACTTAGACACGTTGCTTGAGCACAGATCGCAGCTGGAAAAATCTGCCATTAAATTGTCAAACATACTAAGACAAATAGCACAAGAGGTCATCATGAGGATATTTCCGGAGTAGTTGACGCCCGGGCCCGGCGGGTGACGCCAAGCCTTTTAAGTAATAACCCTTTTTAGGAAAAGGGAGTGCTAGCTGCATAGCTTCACGGCCACAGATCTGCCTGTTTGTGTACTATATGGCAATAGTCCTATACAATCTGTATCTAATTTTATGGGCGGAAATGAATGTTTAAAGAACTTTATTTCTCATTACAATTTTTTTTTATTCACATGAGTCAACTTTAGTCTAGGCTCATTCTTATATGTATCTTTAATGTCCTTTTGAATTGGTTAAACGCGCTAATATTACTAATTTTAGACGGTAATTGATTAAATAATTGCACATACTTAATAGACTTCTTCAAATAATTTGTACGCGGCTTCGGCTAGATAAGCAAACTCGCTCGACGAGTATTGCGTGTAGCGGTGTGAATGAATAAACGCGATATTCCAGACCTGATAATTACAAAATTAAAATGCTTATTATAAAAGTAACATTTAGTATAGGTTCTCGATCGTTATGCTATATTTGGCCTATACCTAGCACTGCTGTATGCGCAAGGAGCCAAAAAAGGAACAATGGTATTAGTATCCTGGTTATCCTTGTTCATTAATAAAGAGTTGCATAATCAACTTTAGGAAAGTCGAGGTCAATTCGAACGTCATCAATTAACCCTCATTAGATATAATTGCAGTTAAAGCCCTACCATAAAATTCCTGGTCGATTGTTTGGTTTAAAACTTTTCGTCAAATCCATTATAAAAGCAGTTTTTGTTAGCGTAACAGTTAAATAGTACATTTCTAGTAGGTCGTCTTTTGTCACTACCATTTGTCCTAAATATTTTATAATAGCTCAGAAAATATAGGGATCGAAATCTAAAGCAAATTGTATACATCTGTTGTACCTACAGTTGGTATATAACCAAAATCAAATTTAGTATCTGAACCTTGTGCTATGCCAATCATCTGCTTCAATTAATTATAATGGGGAAAATGTAGGGTGTGTTGGTAGTAGGAAAAAATCATGGTGTAACGTTAGTAAAGGGAGTCGACAGGTCAAAGAAAGAGTTGCCAGAGCACAGGACCAGACACGCTTCACGAGACTGACGGCTAACCTCTAGTTAAGCTTGAATCAAATAATATCAAGATGGTAAGATTGATTGAGATTATTCTAGGTTTTCTATTATTAATTATTATTAACTACTTCTGTGTAGTTTAAGAATATTGTAAATACTGTATATTTGTGGGTTGGAAATAAATTTTATTTGTAATATATAAATATTAAAAAAAGTCGAAAAGATAAGATGAATACCAGTGAAAGTTCAATAAAGTTTATTTTGATAAGTTTATTGTATTATATTAACTTGTCGCTTTAGAGTTTCAAAGCCGAAAGCACCGATCCGATATCATTTAAGTTAGGTATCGTAGTAACAAAAAATTCATTTAAGATAAAATTCGCAAGAGATCGTTATGAATCTTACCCTAAGAGCGCCAATTTTAGTTGGGTGGCCTCGCATTCCATCTAGATATTGTGGGTAGCGTTTTACTTAACTGACAGTTATATTAAAACATTACTTAGTTGGAACTAAAGTAAAAACTGACGTTCACAAATGAAATATTATAATGATTTTGAATCTATGTTATCATTGACCAATAGAACAATCAACCCTAATCACTTTAATAGTTAATACTATCTAAAACAATCTAAGCCACTAATTATAGTTTAATTAAAAGTCTCTCGAAACATGGTTCATACATAGCTATAGCTTCTTTGAATTTAGGCCCCTTTTATATAATAAAATTACTCAATCTATGGATTCTGAGGTAGTACAGAGGCCTTACTATGTATCTTGGCATGACGCGAAGGTGCCAAAAACTAACACAGACACAGCGCACACTTATAACAACTTTTAGCTACACTCTCAAATACATGCGCACACACCCATTCACACACTCAAACATTCACACATACTTAATGTCATAAGACCTGATTAGTAGTAACACTAAACCTACTTGTTCTAAAAAAAACTGTTTTAATCTACATGATGTGTGATGTACCACTGACTAATTGTTATCTAGTTACCAACAACATAGGGCTCCCTAGTCCCTAGTGTGGAGACTAACGATATATGAATTTTGTCACAACCTATTTGTCATGAACAAAGGATTTATTATTAAAAGAAATATATAGTATGTTTTCCATACAAACTTATGTTCCGTGACAGTTACCGCAGTCAAGACATAAAACATTACTGCCTTAAGAAATCTTGTCTTTATTACTAGAATTCAAAGAAGTACTTCTTACACGTAACATAATACAAAAATCCCATTTTTATAACACCTTTCTTGTTCTAATCAATCTTTGAGGCTGTATAAATGATTGGCCTTCCTGACGCTATAACTCCAGAACGCACGAACCGATTTCCACGGTTTTGCATTCTTTGGAAAGGTATTGGGCTCCGTGAGGTTTATAGCAAATATCAGTAAATTTCCAACAGAAAAGCGGGATCACCAAACGAAATATTACATAAAACGAAGTCATCTGGTGGCGAAACAGAGTTCGCCGGGTTTTGTTAGTTATCAATAAAGATTGACTCAAAATGTTGATTATTTTACTTAAACGACTTGACCAACATATTATAAATGAATACCTTCAAATAGGATTTGTTGGTGTAAATGTATTTCATTGTCCATGGAGTGAGCGTCAGTCACAGGTAGCGGCGATAAAACCTTTATGACAGGGTTCATTCACCTCTCCCACCGACCTAGTTTTGTGGACGTACAAATGTGATCCAGAACGCGCCTTGATTTAATGAGATCCGAGTTTAAAGCTCTAATGAGGACTTAAAGTGCGGTTTTATATTAATTTGTTTTTGTACCTTTTTACTTTTTTTACATGACGCCTTTTAAAAATTAATGAACGTACTCATGGCTATGACACTTCCGAAACCCTGACACTTCTATTTCGTTGAAAACAGCTTTTTTAGAGCCATATCCAAGTCCTCTAAGTGTGTACTAGCTACCACCACTGAGCTAGCTACTAGACTAACTACTACTACTAGCTAGCCACTAGCTACATCACGTTCAACGATTTTACAAGAACAGTTTACTTTTTAAAGTTAATATCAAGTACTCCTAGCAGATAATGCCTGACTTTCACAATTTTATTTTTCAGGTTCTTCCGGTACAGAAAGGCTTGTTAAGATCTAGCTCAAAGCAGAGTGAATTCAAGTGGAAACGTATACGACGCAAGAATTCTCATTATACGTTGATGGACGCACAAAGTTCATTGTCCGTTTCACAATAGACGTAGGGCCACAACCGAACCGGAAGCTATTGTGCTAAAACATTTAAGACTTTCAGTAATTGTAGTAAACTATAGTTAACTAATTGTATTGATAAAAAATACGTGTGGCACTCGGGGAGTGCCGCGGTAAAGCTATTGCATAGCATTTTTTATAGATCACGCTAAACCGATGTGAGACGCAGTATGCGTTCTGTCCAGCTCTAACGCGTATTGGCCGCACCTATATTACGTCATCGTGTGTTAGCCTTATTTCGTTACAGAATTTCTTGATTCGGGCGCCGCGCTCAAAGCCCGCGCAAATCTATGCAATAGCATAAAACAGTACGATCTGTTTAGCTATGAACATCGTTGAACTTAAAATATATAGCGCAAAGAAAACATCTAACTAAACAGAAGAAATTAGTCATTATTATGCAAAAGCTATTTTTTTCTCTATCTGTCTGTGTTTAAATTGTATTTTTATTTAACCGTGTTCGTTATGCTTATAAGTCACATACAATCTTGTATTTTTCTCTTTATGTACCAATGTATCAGTGTGCTGAGCTTTGGGAGGCTTTTGTAAATAAATAATTGTAATCGTGGTGATTAAGTGAATAATGATAATAAAAATATAACATTCAAGAGTTTTAGGTATATCTATATCGGAATTTAGATTTAAAAATATACATTCTATACATATTGATATGTATTGCCTTGATTCAGGAAGTTATGCCTTATATGCAATAGTCACGTCTGCATTATGCACATAATTTATACTTTATAGCATAGCTAGTATAGCATTATAATTATAAACATACGTGACATTATCATAAACCTCCGCTAAGCAGTTAATAATAATTAAGAGTTAACGGGTGTTCAATATCGATACTAATAATATCAATGAGCCGTTCAGCTAAAGCGCTGTCAATAGTAAAATCTACGACTCCAAAACCAAGTGTGATATCACAATGATAGATATACCAAGACTTGAATGATAGATCGCGATATAAGGAAACCCTTTTTTCCAGTACAAACGGGGAGGAAGCTCATCTGTTAAGTGATACCACCGCCAATGGAACTCAATGACAGAGTGCTCGCGAGTGCGTTACCGGTCTTTTAAGTTTAGTACGGTCTTTTGAAGGACCCTAAGTAGAATGGGTTCGGAAATACTTTAGTGGGTAGCCGGTTCCAAATACAGTCAAACCTGGATAAGCGAGAGTTCAAGGGAGCACAATCTCATTCTCGCTTATGGAGGTTTCTCACTAACCCGAGTTTCTTGCTAATGCAGGTACATGGGTAGCGTTTCTCTCTTATAGAGGTAAGGAGGAGCAAGTACGAATGTAGTAAATATGTAATATGATAAAATTATGTGCATAATATGCACAACATATTATGTACATATATATTTTATTTTATTTAGAACTAATTTACACTTAAAAAAACCGTCAACCGTCATAAATTTTGTCGAATATTGTTTGATCAACAACCGCCGCGCCGCGTTTTCAAAGTACTGATGGGGACCGTCTCCAACGCATTTAAAGTACAGTCGCTTATAGAGGTAAAGTAGCAGTCTCACTTACGGAGGTGCATGAGGGAAAAACTACTCTCTCTTACAGAGGTTTCTGTTTCTTGCTAATAGAGGTTTTGGGAGCTTAAAATGACGGGTTCCGGCTATTACTCTCACTTATAGAGTTATCTCACTTATCCAGTTCTCACTTACCCAGGTTTGACTGTAGTGGTGGTGTGTAACATAAACGTGCATTCAATAACGGATGGAATTTCGTATTCTTCCTGTGACGGTGAAACTGAAAAATGTTCACATAATAGATAATTTTTTGTAAGGAATTTTTGAAGTAAGCTCATAGCAATACGCAAATTCCTTAACTGCATGTTAAGGACTGTTATTTGACTGTTGGAATGCAGTAATGTTTTATAAGCAGTGTCATCTCATATTATCAGGTGTCTGGTTTAGTCTTCATATAAAACTGATCCATATAGTAAACAAGACACGACGTTTGTTGAAGATAACGGCTATTTTTGCGACAAGAGGACATATTTATATTTTATTTTACATGTACGATCGGCCAGTGCCTTTCACCTACAAGTAGGTACTTTAACTTTTTTAAATTACTACAAAATGATTTGAATCCAACTATTTTGTCAGACAGAACATTGTAACATTCAAATATTTTGTTCTCAATAATTGCATTTTATAGGCCATTACAGAATATAAAAATATAGTTTCTCTCGAAAATAGAATTTCAGTTAATGGCCATCCGACACAAATAATAAACCTATACAATTATTGATTATGCAGTCAATATGTAATAAACCCTTCCGGAGATGAGGCAAATGGCGCCTGTATGTCGCTACCTATGGCTTGGTGACTTCATCTCTGGCGGGGCACATTCCCCAAGCCGCAATGGAATTATAATCCGTCGAATAATAGTCCTTCATAGTCCTATAGTCTAACGATTGTTTTAAAATTTCATTTTCGTTTTCAGTATTTTAGTTGATTTTACTTTAAAAATTATTAAATTGTTATTTTTGTGTCCTTAGGTTATACTCTTGGTAATTTAGCAATCTAAACGATATTTATCATATACAAATAAATACTTTTAAAATTTAATTATATATATAATAACACATCATATATATAAAATCAATATTCTTAACCTAAATAGTAATAATAATATTAACAAGTGGATAAATACTTCCTACAATTAGTTTTTTTTTTGTATTAAACATTTTTTTTATAAACTAATCAACGCAAATACAAAATGTTTGACTCTTGTGTTAATGATTGATAATTGTTTGTTACAACTTCGTGTAAAGAAACGTTTGATCTCAATTTATTAATTTACTGGCGAAATAAAGATAAAACAATTAAACATTGCTATCGTGTTTAAAATTACAAACGAGTTTACATTAGCATTACGTGTTGCATTACAAGAATCTATTGCGAATACAAGGTTACGAAAGATATGCAACATCCGAAAACGATTACAAAAATACTTGGGCTATTCAGGGTACAATATTTATAATGCATAAGTGCTGTTACGAAGGATATAATTAGCTCTTGCGATGTGTTGTTCATTAGGGAGTCATGCTGAGGGTAGGGGTGAGATTATATATATATAGAGGTTGTATATACATATATATAGCGCGAATTATGGCTCCGGTATGTCAAAATCCATTGACTGAATACAAAATCATGCCGCACATAATATGTCCAATACAAAACGCTTTTTTTTATACTTGAAGTCTCCTTTTAGTAACAATAACGCACAAGTAGCGTCGCTCAAGTTTTTCATGGTACAATTAAATTGTATAGATGGTTAACGCGATTACATATAAACAAAATAATTGAGAGGCGCTACAACCTCTTTGAGTCTTAGGGACCGTTCAAGTATTACGTAACGAATTTTGGGGGGTGGGGGTCCTTTTGTAAAACGTTACGATACGGGGCGGGGATTGAATTTCGCGTTATTGTGAGTATTATTTTCGACTTCCCAGTAACGTGTGCGTGACGTAATACTTAAACGCTCCCTTAGGATCAGATTTCTGAATCTGTTTCATGATCATTTTTAAATCTTATAGGCAAGTAGGTGATCAGCCTCCAGTGCCTGACACACGCCGTCTACTTTTTTGGTCTAAGACATGTCGGCTTCCTCAAATGTTAAATGCGCACATAGAAAGAAAGTTGTGCACAGCCAGGGATCGAACCTACGACCTCAGGTATGAAAGTCACACGCTGAAGCCACTAGGCCAACAGTGCTCAGTAAAATTATTTTAATGAAGAAATAAATATATTTTTATATTAGGTATGTAATGATAAATTAAACATTAGAATTCGACTTTTTTATCTACGAAGTAGATGAACTCGTGAACTTCGTATCACCTTCATATTTTGGTGTCAAAACGTAATATGTACAACATTTTTAAAAGAGACCATATACAACCTCAAACTACAGCCATGATACACACATTTCTGTAGGCACCTATGAATATATGACAACCTCTTTATTTCTAAAAAAACGTAGGAACGCACAATAGGAACAGATTTTATTGGAAAATTCAATTGTATTTTTTAGTACTTTAATTTACTTATCATTTATGTTTACGTTTAAACCTTCTCTGGCCCTCCACAAATAATTCAAGACCAAAATTAGCCAAATCGGTAGCTGCTCTCGAGTTTTAGCGAGACTAACGAACAGCAATTAATTTTTGAAGTTATACTTCTTTAGGCGCGTTATGAAAAATTTATGAGAGTGAAATTTTACAATGCGCGCGCACCTGTGACACAAAATTAAGAGTGTGAGCATAGCGTGCGCATCTACAAGTAAAAAGAAATAGAATATGCGTGAAGTTCGTATGCCAATAATTTTGAATGACCATAATGACATTTGTCATTTACCTTTTAAACAAATAAAGGAGTTTTAATATTTTTTCAAAGAAATTTAGCAATGCTTTTTGAATTATAATCAGAAGTGATTTAAATTGAATATTTAAACCAATACTAATTAATATTTGTGAAAAAACTGTGCTCATCAACCTTCCTAAGTGCTTCAATACAATTGAGGTTAACTATCCGTATGTATTATTATTATCGAGTAATGTTTTGATTAAAAAAATGACCACATTGTTTAATCAAAACATGTAATTTTTCTGATTTAATCTAGCAAATATAAGGACAAGAGACAAAAAACAATTGATGAATCAGTGTAAGTGCTCTAAATTGAATACAAAAAAAGAGTTGTCATCTTATCGCTGTGAAACATCATAAACTGGAGGTGGAACAAAGCCAAACTATTTTTAATAATGCCAAAGAAGTATAACTTCTTACGCGCGTACATAAGTACACGCACCCTTTTTTTTTATATGTATAATATATATAGATAGATAACAGACTGCCAAACGTCGCCCTCTATCCAATGAGAGCAGTAGATGTAGTCTGCGGGAATGTAAAGAACGTAATCCCTAGAATTATTACATTATTTTTGGTATATTGATTTTCGTCACACAGGTTTGAATAACATTTAAGCGTTACATAACTGTACCATGTGTGACCAATCGGTCAATTGAGTAAGCGAACTCGATATTAAATGCCGTGATTGTTTCCGAGTACTTCATTGTTGCGATAACAGTGGTCTAAATTGCGAGAGCAAGAAAACATTCTCCAACAAGGGTATCTTGTTTTCTGGCTAAGTTTTAATTAGTTTTACAAGTAAAAAAAGGATTTGGATGAAGGCCATGTATAACGTATTCATGTAGCGTCAAGACCTACTTTTAACTGATAAAGAATGAGTTCACATGCTTTACTATGTAATAGGGTGACCTGACGCTTTTAAGCAAAAAAAAAAAACATTTATTTTCGAACATGTTTGATCTAAATTTAAGTTTCGTGTACCCTCTCGATACCCCATGCATCCCATTATTCCATTTGTCCTTTCCGTAGAACGCGTTTTGGTCCAAGCTCACCGATGTCCAGATTAAGCATTCTGATAAATGAGCTAGGTCTGGTTATCCATAGTTGCTCCCCTCACATTATAAAATTGATTTTTATTTAGTTTTTGTAATTTCAATTTTTTTATTAGTATTTGTTTATTTTTGTAATGTTTGCTTTGTTTAATAATAGTTTTTATTGATATTTGTATGATCTCTACATGTATTTCATATTTGCTTTTAAGTGCTTGACACATTAAAAATTGTAATTTGTTTTTACCAATGTATCAGTGCCGAGTGTTGGCTTTTTATGAATAAAAAAAATACTTAATTTGTAATATGCCTGATCCTCCACCAGGAACTCAAAAAGAATCAGACAGAGGTAAATTAATAGGCAACGGCAAAGAAAGCGAGCAGACTTTTTCTCCCATAATATGAAGTAAGACGTTATTTCGGCGCCAACTCGGCGACTTATGGCGTATGATGTCATACTATAACTACGTGAATTTAAATTAGTTACCGAAGCAAACATCCGTTGATTTATTGTTGTATTCAGATAACAGGTAGGTAATCGGTGTCATAGGAACGGAACAAAAGATATCATTTAGAATTTTAGAGAAAAATATTAGTCTCAAAAGATTAAGCGTTATTGCTGCGAATGGGCATTATAGGTAATTATGTAAAATAAAACAAATGTGTAAAAGATATTTATAAAAAGAACAGTATTCTTCAACTAAATAATGACTTCCTAACCTAAAATAATAAAGGTGAGCCAGAATGATTTTTCGACCAAAGCTTTTTATGTGTTCTACATAAATAAATTGTTTTTCTATTACCATTACGATGGTACACTTTATTTGAGGGCTTCTAAAGTAACAAAAATTTAATATAATATCATCAGAATTTCTAATCCAGAACGTCAAATACACGGAAACGCCATCCGTTACCTTTTTTCCAACCTATTGTCTTTTTATACATTTTTCTAATGTAAAAAAATTAGACATGCTTAGAAAACTAATAATAAATGTGGATTGTAGGACAAAACCAGCTTCACCAACTGCCACAGATGCACTAAAGTCGCCAAACAAATACATGATAAACAATTTTTCTCCCATAAGAACATTATAAAATATCTATGTATAACATTTGAACTAGCGAAATGTGGATTCTACTCCCAGTGGTTACCTGAGAGAAACGAACCAACAACTCCAACCATACAAAGAGTGTACTCCTCTCTCAAAGGCAACGCACCCACTAAAAATTTGTGTCCATGGGTGCTGACTGCCCCTTATGGGCGTCCCGTAAGCTCGTTTATAAAATATAAAATTTTAACACACCAATCATAAATTAACGAGCCGGCGTAACTTAAACATGAGATAAGTAAGGGTTCAGAGATCAGTCAAGATTAGACTATGACACTTGTTTTCGCAACTAGAGACTTCTAATTTCGGCCAATTCTTAACCTAAGTCTATTATATTATGTAATAGTTTGGAAAATCCAAGAGCACGCCTCATAGCGGTCATTCACATTAAAAAAAATAATAATAATAAATCATTCGTTTACATTTATGTTTTTTTTTTTACTTGTAACTACTTACTTAATATAATAAATAAATATATAGTGGCGCCATAACTCTAAGGTGAGGAAAAAATAAACTAAAATTCGTATTTAAATTTTTTACAAATTATAATTAAACGACAGTAGGTACTTAGAACGCTAATATTAACTAGGAATCAGCCCAGAGTATAACTTTATATAATAAGAAAAAAAGTATTCTGGTACGATAAATTTTTCGACCAATTTCTCTGCCACATACATGGATCCATAAACACAGACTGACGGACGTCCAAGAATGATTGATTTTAATGTTATTATTTACTATGTTAAACAAAATAATTGTTCATAAAAAATACCATATGTGGTTGATAGATTATTTAACTACTCATTATCCTGTAAGTGTTATATTAGTGAGAAAAAAGTCATTCAAGTTTCGAAAGACTGGGTTTTTTGACATGTCGAGAGTAGAGCACTGCGAGGCGTGCAATAAGAACTACAGCTTGCCTTATAAAGTGTCAAAAACATTCAGCTGTGGCCTTAATTTAACTAATAAATCATTTAAGCCTATTCGACCTCACTTACATGACCAGTATGTATTTATAGTTATGACAAGATAATGTTCAGAAGCAATTTGTTACAGTTTTACGTTTACACTGACCTCACTAGCAAATAAAGTTACGCTTTTCACGACTAGAAACATTAATATGTAACCAGTAACATGTAGAAATATTTTAACTTCTATAAAAATTTAGAACTGGAATTTAAATTATGAAAGAAAATATATCAATTCAAAATGTAACGAATATTTGAATAATGACTTACCTTCTTAATTATAAATGTTATCAGTTTAACTGCACCCTTTTGTCTCTTTCTGTCAAGTTGATGTGACGCTGTGATGAAAAGAGACAAGTACAGTTGACGTGCATAAGGAATTAATACCTTTAGAATAATATATTTTAAGTACCACATGAAGGAGCATACATAGTATTACAGGTTCCATTGAAATCGGTACATTTCTATGGAAAACGGATATGCTTATTCCAATTCTCAATAGACATTTGCAAAGAATATAACAGAAAGTAGAAAGTAAAATATAGCGTCAGAAATTCTATGGGAATGTACTCTTTTGTTTTCAAACTTAAATACCGTTAAAAATTCAAAATGGCGGCAAACTTTCGTGTGAAATACCCAATACAGTGAGTGTTAGAGCTGCCAAAAATACATTCTGTTCTATATCAGAGGCTAAAATATGCTTTTAAAATTACGTCCAGGTCAATGTCATGTGTAATGATCTCAGTAATAAATTTATTTATCAAAATAAAAACATTAAGACCTTAACTGAAATCCATTTTTTTTATTGTAATTAACCTAAGCTACACACAATCACATTCATAAGCTAAGGTGTCTTTCAATTGGGTCAAGGAAAATTCAAAGAGACTCAGCTTATACGTGATTCAGTTCAAGGTGGTAGAATTTTTCCTCACTTTAAGGACGAGTCTATATGGGACAACCTAATAAGAAAGATGAATGACTCAACATTGTTGAAATGACCCATTACATAATACCAGAGATTAAGTAGGTGGTAGGTAACCCCTCTTGTAATGTATTCTTATGATCAACTCGTATAAATCGATCTTAACATAGTCAGATAGCGTCTGACATCCATTACAATGGACTTAATACTTAATAGTTAATACTAATGAAATACATATATACAAAATTTTACTGATTCTTCAAGTGTAAGACTGTTTATAGCAACCGTCGTAACTGACATGAAACTTACCTAAATTTTTAAATCTCTATGATATTTATACAATTGTTCGATGTTAAAGTCCAAAAATAAAACTAAACCCCAATGAAATGTTAATTATTCACACGAAACGCACCTGTTGAGGACGAAGGGAGTAAGTCACGCACGGATAATCGAATTTTTATGATGGAAAACAAACATCACCTATAATAGAGAATTAAATAGCCAGTAGGTCACTGTATAATAATTGTTTATGTGACTGAACGTATATATGTGAATTACCAGATAATATTTCATTTTTACAACAATATAGGAAATATGACATGACAATGGCATAAGGTCATTATTAAAATATATTATATACGAAAAATATGTTATCTGTGTTCAACGTTATTTTTTTTTGCTTGCTGAACTATGTTAAATACTATATAATATAGCTATTTAGTGCGATATCATGCCGGAAAACATTTGACACAAACTCTAATAGGTATATGCAATCGAAACTGGAAGGAAAAACAGCATCACTCAGTCAGATATTTTAATAATCGACAATTTTAACGAAGTAACAGGAAAAATTACATTACACATTAATTATTTATATAATAAGATCATTAATGTTAAATAATCATTACCTTAATTTATCATTAATTAAATCATAATGGACTTCTCATTATTGGTCATCTATCTCTAATGTATAGCTGTAATGCCAACTGTAAATGGTCGAAGCCAATAGTGAAAATGCTTCACCTAGAAATAGGACCTAAACTCCAGGAATATACAAAGACCTCAAGAGTGCTAAGTATGACTTTCTTATGTAAATTACCAGCGTAAATATTCATTTAGTTTAAAATATACTTTTTGATTATGCAGACTTAACAGATCGATGTTATACATTTAGATCACGTATTTCAGATGCATTAGGTCACGTTTAAAAATGTTTCAACTGTACGCTTGTTAATATTTTTTATGGCATGACGCGCCGAGGTTATGACGTCATAATTAATCACATCGTAATAATTGTCATTGGTAAAACCAGTAATTAAAAAAAAAGGTTAGTATACCTTAGACTTGCCTAAATATATAAGATATTTTTAATAATCAATGGGTTACTGGTACTAAAAACTGGCACGCCGCTTAAAAAACTTTTTGTGTTTGAGCATCTTTAAGTGGGTTTTGACAGAAATTTCCTGAACTGAATGTTCTTTTTTCAACAGCTTCGATTTTATGATTCGGAAGAAAAAAGATTAAAATTGATATTGATTTTCTAAATAATGTTGCATTTTTGTCTTATTTTGAAAAAACTAAAAAAACATCATAACACAAATATATAGTTCATTTTTGCATACAAATGGGGTTAAACTACAAAAAATAGTTACCCCTATCACCTCCTAACGGGAATACGTAGAATTAACAACAAGAGCCGTCACAATTATCTTTAGCTCTCAACCGTTGAAATTAAAAAGTTGATACAACAATTTATCGGTATGCCTGGTCGAGGTCAATATTACCACGATGAAAACATAATTACGACAAAAAAAAAAGTATTACCCTACAGGCATTCTTAAAAGAATCACACCATTCACTTAAGCATTAGACTAGACGCATTTATTTGAACGCATTATATTAAAGACTACCTACGAAACAGCCTCGAAACATCCATTACAACTTACTTTATTAAATTCCTAAATTACCAAACTTACCTTGATTTATAAGATAATTTATCTCAACTTTTTGTTTTACTTAATGATATATTTTAAGATAAAAGGATGAACAAAGTATTAACGTTGGTTTTCAATTTTTTTTAAAGATTTTATGGACTGGTTTCCTATACCAACTACTACAATGTAGAAAAAAAGTATAAGCATTCCATCACATACTAATGGCTAGACCAAAGGGCCACGTACCCATGGGCTTCACTGTTGGCTGACCACGACCATCTTAACGAAATGAAACCGGTTCTACCGCCCTTTGTGACCATATCAAAACTTACCGCGACAATCAGATTGAAGAAGAAGAGCACGTATTTCACAAAACTTATTCCACACCCCATTTTGAACACACTTCGAACACAAAACTACACAAGTTAAGGTCACACACAATTTTGTTTACGCACGCCCGGACGTATACAAACTCCACGAGGCAACAAGCGCGACTAACATTAAACGACAAATGAAAATAAAGGGCACTCGGCAGCCATGAGCCAGTGTTGCCGCGTTCTTAAATATAAATTTCCAATTATTACCCAAAGCATTCTTAAGTACTATAATAATTAGTCAATATTACAGATTGCTTCATATAAAATGAATATAAATACGGAATTTATGTTTGTATACTTGTTTTAATATTTAAATGCAATCGTAATTTAAAGATTTTTTACAAAACTTTAATTTAACTCTACTGTCAACATTAATAAAACAAATAATGTTCAAGGAATATTCTTACCCACAATTATAGCATAGGATTTTGGATCACTCTTTAAAAAATTACCGGAGATATTAGTATACTCAAATGGCAACACTGAAAAAAGCGAGAGTTTGCGATCGCGATGGCGACGGCTCCGGAGTCTCGCCCCTCGCCCCGCGCGCTTATGAGACATGAATCGTGACCCCTCATTCAATCTATTAAACATCTCGCTTACACTTATGGCTAAAAGGACATCTCTGTCTTATTTTTGTCTCTTATCTAGACAAAGAATCCTTTGGAATGCAATATTCTTTATTGCTAAGACAAAAATATAATCTATCTGGTTCCTCCGAGTTCGTTACCGCATAATTAAAACAAATGTGTGTTCTGTCCTGTGTTCTTCAACTTATATATATTAAGCAGTTTAGGTAAATGAAAAATAAGAATGTTTAAAGAATTATGTAATATATAAACTATATTATTTTACTTGCTGTGACTCGTTGCTTAATTCGGTCGTAGTGGTAGACGTTAAGTATAGTCTTTCTCCATGATTAATAGATTATCGAATATCGACAAAACAGAGGAAAGTTCAGTAAGTGACAAGCGAACAAATTTTCGTTTTGATATAATATGTAAATTACACGAATTTTATAATTAACTAGCAAACTCGGCGAACTCCGTTTCGCCACCAGATGGCTTCGTTTTATGTAACATTTCGTTTGGGGATCCCGCTTTTCTATTGATATTTTTCCTATAAACTTCACGGAGCCCGAGACCTTTCCAACGAATGCAAAACCGTGGAAATCGGTTTGTGCGTTCTGGAGTTATAGCGTCAGGAAGGAAAACCCGACTTATTTTTATATAGTAGATTTGAGTTAGGCGGTCTTCAAAAATATTATTTTAGATATAACTATCGAACATTTATTACAGCAATTATTAGCGAAACAAAATAGGGTCTTTAAAAGTACAAACTTTCAATTCACTTTCTAGTTAAACTTGGATCGGTAACCAATAGCATATAACTTGATTCGATGTAGAAAGTTGAGGTAAGTATTACCTGTGGTATTTCATTATTATTGATGTGAATGTATAGATATACTAACTGACCCGACAAACGTTGTTTTGCCGTGTATATTATATCTAAGAAACTACCGAACTACTAAAGAACTAAAAAACTAAACTAAAGTACTATCTACAATGATAAAAAAAAATAGGGGATAATCGTAGAGGGGTGAAAATTAGGGGTTTTTGTTTTTTGTATGCTGTATGATACAGAATACAGAATTCTTAGAAGTAATATATAATGGCAAAACCTTTGTCGGGTCGAAAAACATAAAAATGGGTCTAGCCGTTTCGGAGGAGTACCTATGGGAACGAACATTGTGACACGAGAACTTTATATATATATAGAGATTTTGAAGAACATGAATGGTATGGTAAACATGGTATATGGTTATATTCTTTTAGCACTAAACTTTAATCGAACCAAGTCATAACAGCGCCACGATACGTTATAAAATTACATAAACAACCCTTGCCTGATTCCGGTTTTGTTTTTCTGTCACACGCACGCGTAAAGTTTTTGGGTCGAAGGCATGCTGGATTCCTCAAAAATTAAAGTCATGCATCACCGTACGAGCCAGTGTTAAATACACACGTAGAAAAGTCTATTGGTGCACAATCAGGGTTCGAACCTACGAACTCAGGGATGAGAGTCGCGTACTAAAACCAATCTAATATATAAAATTCTGTGTCGCGGTGTTTGTAGTTAAACTCCTCCGAAACGGCTTGATCGATTCTCATGAAATTTTGTGTGCATATTGGGTATGTCTGAGAATCGGACAACATCTATTTTTCATCCCACTAAATGTTAAGGGTAGACCACCCCTAAATTATAATTTTTAAATTTTAGATAAATTTGTACTTTTTATGATACAGCATTAAAAAATACATACAACTCCTAATTTTCACCCCTCTACGATCAACCCCTATTTTTTATTATAAATGATATACATGGCAAAACGACGTTTGCCAGGTCAGCTAGTAGTATATATATATAATATTTTCAAATGGCTTATTATTTACACATTATAAATTTGTAAAATACCTATGTTTTTTTAAACAACAAATAGCAAAGGATAATCATACAATTCATTAACATAATGAGGAAAATTTTATAACAATAAATATCTACTAGTATGGCATTCTTATTTATTGTAAAATATGATATATTGGGGAATTACGTTTTTGTTAGACATGCCTAAATAATTAATTGAATATTATTAAACGGTTTGTGCGATTATTTGTGGGTACACTGAAATCTTCAACGAATCAGACTCGTTAATCTATAGCAAACTAGCAAACTCGGCGAACTCCGTTTCGCCACCAGATGGCTTCGTTTTATGTAACATTTCGTTTGGTGATCCCGCTTTTCTGTTGAAATTTTTCCTGAATTTTCTTTGCATAAACCTCACGGAGCCCGAGACCTTTCCAACGAACGCAAAACCGTGGAAATCGGTTCGTGCGTTCTGGAGTTATAGCGTCAGGAAGGAAAACCCGACTTATTTTTATATAGTAGACTAGCAAACTCGGCGAACTCCGTTTCGCCACCAGATGGCTTCGTTTTATGTAACATTTCGTTTGGTGATCCCGCTTTTCTGTTGAATTTTTTCCTGAATTTTCTTTGCTATAAACCTCACGGAGCCCGAGACCTTTCCAACGAATGCAAAACCGTGGAAATCGGTTCGCGCGTTATGGAGTTATAGCGTCAGGAAGGAAAACCCGACCTATTTTTATATAGTAGATTATAAACTCGATATCTACGAAGTCGGTAGAAAGGCATTGCCGTCTTGTTTATCATCTCTGTCGATATTTTAATAATTTATTTATAATCACACTCTTAACTCAAAATACCCCAAAATATCCGAAACAGACAATAGTAGATACATATTGAATTTTTTATAACTATTATTTGGGTATTTCGATAAAAAAATTTCAATTTCAAAAAAGTTTGACCAAAAAGTAACTTTTTTAGAATCGCTTATTCTGTCATAGTTGGAAGGCGCAACTGTCAAATTTCCGTTCAGCCGAGCGGTCATGGTATGAATTTTCATACAAATTGAACGAACGAAATCTGATTACCGGTAAGGTCACGTGGGAACATAAACTGTCTCGTTTTTTTGATGTCATGGTACGAATGAGCGATGCATTTCAGTTCTAGGTTGTCAATTGGCTCGCAATAAGAGTTCACGGCAGACTTCTGTCCGTGTCCTTCTGTTTTACACAAAAATTATTCTCTTTCGATACATTTACAAGTATTCTTTATCAAAGACCAATTTAATACATACAAGAGCTCACCCAAATTTGAACGTACCTACATATATGTATGTACCTGATAAACTTATTAACATAGTTTTACTCAAATGCATTTAAGAAATTCCATTTCTTTATAGACCATTGTTTCAGTTGCCAAGACATGCTGTTGTTTTCCTGCATTGTACTGAATCGCGCTATCAAAGTATTTCCGAAGCATATATGTATATGTCGCAGCCAACTCGCTTAATAAGTCGTTCAACTAACAGTCTAGCCTCCTAACAGCGCCGTTTAGCTAGCGGCCTAAAAGATATTCGGCCAGTTGATGAAACAGCTAGGCTCACTTGGATCGAAGACATTTCATTACTTACCTAGCCTGACTGTTAATTTAAATTTAGTTCCACTTTCTGTCAATATGGCGTCGGCGAACCATAACTTTGATGGTGTTTTCAAATTATAATGAAAAACAACAGGTACATTGGGAGAGTGTAGAGTGTAGTGAACATTATAATGTGAATTTAGCTGTGACTGACTTTAATTTTTAAAGATTGATTTTTTATGTCAGATGTTTTTTTATTTCTGCCACATGGTCACTCTATCGTACAAATGGCCTAAGAATTAGCCAGCCAGTTTATTAAATGTTGTTAAAAACGGCTGAATATTAAAAGGCGTTTAGTTTAGTTAAGGGAGAGTTCAAGTATTACGTAACGAATTTGGGGGGGGGGGTCCTTTTGTAAAACGTTACGATGCGGGGATTAAATTACGCGTTATTGTTAATACTATTTTCGACTTTCCAGAAGTTTACACCACATAATGGTAACTATTAGGTATAAAGAGTCACTCGGTTGTCACGAAACGTTTTACTTTACTTGGGTACAAAAAAACGTTACAGCGCGTTACATGGGGGGGGGGTCAATAATCCCCAAAACTTGCGTGGCGTAATACTTGAACGCTCCCTAAGCTGTTAAATGAACGGCTTATTAAGCTAGTTGGCTGCGACATATACAACATATCGACTTCAACCATAGGCTTTGGGCTTGGATATCAGTGGTAGCTTATTACCTAAACCTAGTTAGTTTAATAATAATCGGGCTAGTTATTAATAAGGCACCAACCAGTTTATAAATTTTATTATATTTAACATACAAATTCAAAGCACACAACCACAATGATACCACTAAACAGTATAAAAACTTAATTTAACTTAAAATTACGTAAATTACGTATCTAAAATACTTACTATATAAAATATAAGTGGGTAAGTATCGTAAAGTTCGTTAAAATTATACAAAATAGCTTCACCGTGGACGGTAATAAAAAAATTTGGCCTTAGAGATATCTACTTACGTATAGCTTTTATAAATCCACGTTTTTAATTAGGAACTAGTCTGGAAGTATGTAACATTCAGCATACTTCGACGTAACGTTTAAAACGGCTCGTAACTGGGCTTCCGTGGCAGGAGAAAGTTCGAGAAAGACCTAGAAAACGTCTTCTGCGCATCTTATGTGACATGGTAAAATAAAACCCATGCCAATATCCATTTGTACACTATCATAATCTTGGCTTGAGCACTGTTGTGCCGGAGTTCTCTTGAAAGTAGACTTAATTTTGATGATGATGTACTGGCACACTATTGCTCGAAGGTCCGAAGGTCTGGACGTATTGCCGACGAAACCGTATTGTTTTTGTTTAATGGACAGAAGTGATAGTAAAATCAGTAGAAAATATGATTATTGCGTCTGACTAAAGCAGAACAATATGTAATTACTCAATGATCCAATATTTGAACAAATATATGGTTAATTTTCAGACTGGTTTGTGATTTTTGGTCCATTCACCTCACATTCAGCGCTCACAATTCGCGTTTCATAGATTATAGAATGCACGTGTTAATACTTTGGCAAGGTCTGTGCAGGCGCGGTGGGAGATGCTAATAGGGAGTCATCTGGTGCAGCAAAAGTGGACTCTCGGGCGACAGTAGAGGTTCGTATGGACGCACGCCATTTCTCCTTGATAGCATGAGCGAGGAAAAACGTGCAGAAAATTCCGGTACTCTGAAACAAAAGCGTTTATTGATAAATACAATTATCAAACAATCACCTCTAATACATTAATACATTGGAGCAGTGCTACGCTAGGGTACTCAAAAGATATGTAGGTACCATATTATACCAATGTTTGTTCCCTTGTATACATTGGCCGGGAGATGGTGACACAAAATAGTTGGTCATTTGTACCAGTATGGCGGTTCTACAGGGGTCTTATTACGAAATGAAAAATAGAATTTTGATGGTCATAGCGCTGGTACCGGCGGCACAATCGCGTGGGCGCTAGTCGAACTCGTCGTATTAATTACGACTTTCAAACGATTCGTTGCACAAAAATTCTAGTATTTATTTATTCTAGTATTTTTCCAGCTATCCTTTTGCTATAGCACTTTTGCTATAACACATATGTTAAATATACACAACTTTATACATTAAACACATTGTTCTCTTTATTACATACAACTACATATTTCAATTATATATAGTAGAAAAACAATTAATTAATTACCAAAAAAACAATATCTAACCTTAAAATATAATAACTAAAATATATTATTAAAAGGAGTCCCTTTAGGCAAGGTTCCGAAGATACTGGTAGCGTTCCCCCTTTGAATATATCCAGTGGCTTAAGTATACCATCTGGGGCCCGTCGCAAATTCTTTTGATGGGGCCCTATCAGTAAAAATCGTCACGTTGTACTAAGTATAGTTTTAATAAACTTCGAGAGTTTCAGCGTACTCAATTACACGTTGTATATATCCCACTAACGGCCAAAAGACTCCTCTCTTAGGCAAGAGGGAATGGTCTGTAGTCCCCACGCTAGCCCAATGCGTATTGGAGACTTCACATTCATCCATAGAACATAATATCTCTTGGGGCCCTGTTGGGTCGGGGGCCCGTGGCATTTTGCCAGTCCTGCCACCCTATTGTTACGCCACTGAATATATTGGTGATTAATGTAGAGAGTAACTTGATACGGTTGAAGCTAAATCCTTTAAAAACTATAAACAACGATAAATTTACAATGATTGCTGTGTGCATACAATAATCTCTATTAGGATGATTGTTCTTAACTTGGGTACAATGTAATGAATCTAAGAGGCTATTGTTCTAATAATTATGACTTATGAGTCATACATCTCTGTACTTCGTACCAAGAGTTCACGACAACATGCTTTTTAAAGAAAACATAATTGGAGTCTTTAGTAAACGTGAACTGCAATAATAATAGCGTTGTTTTATTAAAACTTCATAAATAAATCTTCTATTTATTCCAAAAACAATTAAATGTAGTAACTCGCAAGTCTCATAGAAATTATACTAGCCAAATTGGATTTCGAATCTATAGAGGCATTACTATATATCTTGGTATGACATTGAGGTTTCAAAAACTAACACAGACAGTGCACGATCATAACATTTTTCAGGTACACTCTCAAATACATGCGCATACACACTCATTCGCTTAATTTGTAACACTACATTTATGATTATTATTATCTTTTTTTAAACTGTTTTAAACATGTACCAAGTAATAATTGTTTTCTAGTTACCCACAACACAGTGACTAGCGACATATGAATTCTGTCGCAACCCTTTTGTTATAAATAAAGATTTATTATTTTATTTATTTATTTTTTATGTATAATACAAGATTTAAATATCTTCACGCTATTTCCCCAAAGAGATAGGCAGGGACCATTTACCTCCAATTGCTATTGTCCTGATATACCTCTCTCGCTTCATCCACCGTCTTGGCATTCTCCATGCATGCTCGTCGGTTATGGTACTTAAAATTTGTCTCTTCTCTATTACTGAATTGAACCAAACCCAGGATGGGTTTGGTCCAGATAAGCATTCCCTTTAGTTTTTATGGTTTTATTTCTTTTTAGAACCTCTTCGTGTGTGTTTATGTTTCCCTATAAGTGCTTGTCACATTAAAAATTGTATTTATTGTTCTTGTACCAATATATCGGTGTGCCGACTGCCGAGCCTTGCCAAGCTTTTATAAATAAATATACATAATCATTGTTAACTAATTTAGGCATATTTTCATAATTAAGGAAGCTATTTATTTCGTATGACCATTATACAATCGTTAAATACAACATAAACTAATGCGTAACATAATTAAAAGAATGGTATTCAAAGAGATTTTATTCAAATGAATCATTGCAGTAATAAGTTTGTTTACGTTACGTACTGTTAATCTGTGGAAAGGTTACGTAACCTTATTTATTTATAAATCAAAGACAATAGAATAAGAGGTAAAGAACTGGGTATGAATGTGTTATTTAATTGTTCTTGAATTGAGAACTCGAATTATGAAGGGGAGGTATGCAATGACATGTCAATTGATATTATATTTTTATTATTATTACGCATTATACCACGGAGAGTGTTCAGAGGAGTTATTCGGATTAATACTGGCAGCTGAGTTTTATCATCAACCTCGAGGCAGAATTCGAAATTCCACCCGTGTCACCTCGACGTCCGCAGTTCCACCACTATACGTGTTTTAAAGCAGTTTCTTCCGCGTACCATCACTATGGGTAACCAACTGCCCACTTAAGTATAACATAACCCATTCAATTTAGGGTTTCAAGGGTTTAAGAAACGAGCGAACCAATTCATAAAAGGGAACGCACTCGCAAGCCTTTAGGCATTGATTGTCCATGGGCGGCGGTATAACTTAGCATCAGATAAGCCTTCTAAAAAAATAACAGTGGCACTACAACCTCTTTAGGCCTGGGCCTCAGATTTCTGAATCTGTTTGAAGATGATGTTTCAATCTAATAGGCAAGTAGGTGATCAGACTCCTGTGCCTACACACGCCGTCGACTTTTTGGATCTACGACATGTCAGTTTCCTCACGATGTGTTCCTTCACCGTTGCGCGAATGTTAAATGCGCACATATAAAGAAAGTCCTTTGGTGCACAGCCAGGGATCGAACTGCAACCTCAGGGATGAGAGTCGCACTCTTAAGCCAGATAAGCTTTGTGGCGCCTAAAAAAAGTATAAAATCAAAAACAGAAGTGGCATACACTTCGGAAAGAAACGAACCACCATTGCGAAGGCGAAGAAAGCTGGAAAAACCTACAACGCAATTATCAGAGATGCCGATGACTGATCAGTCTTGGAACTCTGCACGCTCTTTGCCCCAACTAGAGGAAATAGGATCTTAAGTCAACTCCCGAGTTTGTAATAGTCTTCGATTCACTTCCGTTGTTCATTTAACTTCGATTAATACTATTTAAAATTAAATAAAATCGTGAATCGAAATCGAAAATTAATTATGATTTTACACAGAATCTGTAAATATGCACTAACAAAAGCTATTTCGTAAGGATATCAATTTAATTTGACACACAGCAAGGCCCTGTTCAGGCACCTTGAATCCTTCTAAATACGTGTACATGCATACATGTCCTACATATATAACTGTTTTTTTTTTATAGTAGAAACAAGTATTGTATATAGCACCACAATTATAGTGCTATTTACAATACTATAATAGTATTTTTTCGAAGTGATTCAGACCTTATAATTGTCGGTGAAGATCTACTCCATAACCAAAATTGTAAGATTTCTCCACTCTATCAATAATCCTTGCATTGAATTTCAGTAACCAATCGTCCATTCAAACTTTCACGAAGTATTTTTACCGTATGTATTTCACTCTATGGGATCCGGATGAGCTCCAGTACTACAAGTTTTATAATGGCATGAACCAGTCCTCTTTACCGAAAGAGAAACTTACCGAGAAAATCTAAAGAGTGATTTTATATGGAACTAGTTTGGCATTTATTTTAGCTGATTTAGTAATGCTATTCATAGCTACCCTGTAATTGTACAGTGAACATAATTTATATGCAACAAAAACAATTATACTAGCCAAAAATGGAATCACTACAAAATATAAAACAAAGTCGCTTTGTCTGTCCCTATGTATGCTTTCAATCTTTAAAACTACGCAACGGATTTCGATCCGATTTTTTTAAATAGATAGAGTGATTGAAAAGGAAGGTTTATATGTATAATAACATCCATTAAATATGGATGGCGAAATATTGTTATTTTTGAGGTTTCTAATGTGATGTCGTAAATCGTAGATAATTACATTTTTTCCGCTTACATTGCGAACCCTACGAGATTTATCAAAATAATGTAATAAGTATTGTACACATTGAAAAGGTCTAAAGAAAACTCCGCGATGGTATATTATGTCTAGCTCTCATGAATATCCCACATTAAATTTTTTTTGTCATTTACTTTTTACGACAAATAATGGCTAATTTTCGAAGCGATTTTAACCAAAACAGCATTAATCCTTATCCAACTAAATACCTTAAATACATTGTTGATTTAATATAGATCTATATGGCCCTTTATAGCATATGATTTAAATGAATATTTTCGAAGAACTGCGGGAAGCAGCGCGTCGGAGGCCGCGGTTCTCCCTATATTCTATAGCACTTTGAATTTAGTATCAGCATTGCATCCGTGCGAAGCCGGGGCGGGTCGCTAGTACTTAATATATACAAAAAGGTTCAAACATTTACAAAAGGAAAAAAATTATCAAAATTATTGAATACATACGATGAACGAAACTCAAATGTGTTGCAAGAAAGAAGGGCATAAACCATTCTAACATTTATTCAATATACACAGTCATATTACATAACCATATCGTAGGATCGGCTCGACCTCGTTTCCCCTGTGGAGATCTCCAATTTAAACAACTGATATCTAGCCGTCTCACCCTAATGTACCATTTGTGAGAGAGATGGCTAGTGTAATCACGGAGGTTAATTTGCTCCCACGCAGGTGCATGTAGCAAATACCTAATGATCGTTGAAGCACATCCTCATATCATATGATTATTGTTTTAATATACGTATATGGTATGTGACAAGAGTATGACGACAGACAAAATGTATGCAATAATTGTATAAGTAATAAAATAAAAGTGCGTGCGTACAAAGTAGGTACATATGTCAGGAGTGAAACTTCTTTGGCAAACTAATTTTTAAGTCTTGTTCATATTTATACAAATCTAATAGATTTTCGAGACATAGAGGGAGGGAAAAAGGAAGATATGTTAGGAATTTAATTGTCATTAAAATATTAAAAATCTGCGTTTACTGCACAAGACGTTATGCATCAGAATTGCCATCTAAAGTTTTAATATGTTAGCTATAAAGAAGTCTCTTAAATTTAAAGCATACTTTATCACAAAATTCTTGTACAGATACCGGCAAACATCTTGAGTAAATGTCCTTGCCTGCGCAGAAGCGATTTTTGGTATCATCGGAAAGGGGGGCGGCGCGGCGGCGGGAGAGTGACGTGTCGATCGCGTGATTAGTAAATCAGTTGACGTTTGTGTACGATGCGCAAACTTTCTCCCGCTCCCCTGTTTAATGCTCAAAAAGTTTGCCGGTATCTGTAGCTATAGTGACTTTGGTTTTAACGCCGAGTTTGGGTGTAGCGACTATTTCAATGAATCGTTTGTAACAAATTCCTAGAAATCCCATGCTGATATTGCGACTAGAGTCAACCGCCAAAGACACCAAGATTTAATTCTTTCATAAACATTTCTTATCTTTTGTTTACATTAACACAGGTCAGCAACTGAGGGACCTTTACATTTTGTTTATAGATATCAGCTAAGTAGGTAGGTTGCGTTTACGTTCAATTTATGGGTCAGTTTCCAAGTGATATTCTGAGTTATTTTTTAAATGTACCAGTGAATAACTACGTGTGCGAGTTCCGGATATAATGACGATAATAGAGTGATTCCTTCATCATCGTCATACAAGAAATCCACTGTATATAAAGATAATACATATTTGTATAGTAAAAAATAATTAAACGTGTCAAAGTATTTTAATACAAGTGCTTATAATAACCAAAAGATTTACGCACATTAATTAATTATAAAAAAAATGTAACTTTCATATTATTTTTTATAATATGAGTAGCTGCCTTAATGTGATTTTACTTACTACCTTTGTAGTACATACATGGAACATTTTGCTATGCTACCCCAGAGACTTTTCGGTTTTTCGGAATGAAAACTTTTGAGGTTTTTCTGTGAATTTTTCTCTATATAAACCTCAGTATAAAAGTTAGATGTATTTCTGTATGCTGTATCATAAAAAAATAAGATTTTTTTTTTTAATAATAAAATATTTTTTTTGGGGTGGACAGCCCTTATTACTTAGGGGTTTGAAAGCTAGATAGTAGCCGATTCTCAGACATACTGAATATGCATAAACAATTTCATAAGAATCGGTCGAGCCGTTTCGGAGAAGTATGGGGACGAACATTGTGACACGATAACTTTATATATTAGATCATATAATAAGAACATTTACATAATGTCATAATAATAAGTTATTTATAACTAATGTCAAACTTATGGTCTAAATACTCACTCACGCTATTTTCCGCGAAACACTCTCTTAATAGCCTTCTTAGGCATATAACATAAGCTGTTACTCATAAGCGATCACGTGATTCTAATTTAAACGTATTTTGTAACCTTGACTTTGTAAACTCAGTTGCTAGCCAAGATATTAAAGCGTCTACACACGGCCCTAATATGAGTGGTGATATCGGGATAATGGTGGTGGGGAAGAAATCGCCTCGAATCGGCAGTAGCTTACTCAAATTAGGGTACGATTTACCTACACATGATGCGATCTAGGGTGCTCCCCGCCACTTCCCCGATATTGCCCCTGATTTTAGGGCCGTGTGTAGACGCTTTTACCAAACTGAGAATCCTTCAAGAGCGTCTTATTTTTAGCTGGCAACCTGCGAGTTTTGTCGTTGTGTGTATATAGCGGTATAAATATCAATCAATCTGGGAAGTCCGTAGAGTAAACAAAAATTTAATTTTAATATGGTGTGACTCGAAGTGGCTCTTGAACTCCACATCGCATGACCAAAACTTATGGTCACACCAATGAAGATACGGTCGCCATACATTAAAATTGTCGATTATACATAAAAATGGCTACCTATCTAAAATCAGAAATGAAGCGGTGGTGCTACAAATTATTTAGGTCTGGGTCTCAGATGTCTGTATCAGTTCCATGATAGTTCCATGGTAGTTCCATTTCTCAATCTAATAGCGTCAATCAGCGTCTTGTGCCTGACACACGCCGTCGACTTTTTGGGTCTAAGGCAAGCCGGTTTCCTCACGATGTTTTCCTTCACCGTTCAAGCGAGTGTTAAATGCGCACATATAAAGAAAGTCCTTAGAAATTACGCCCAAACGTACCGCTTAACAAAATGGGAGTGTTTGATTTGTTTGAGAAGAAGTTTTCAGAGTTCCACGGTGTTCCTCGGAATAATTTGTCGTTCCGGCTATCCTACAACATGTCTATGAAGGTAAATGAAGTTGGTTTTTTTTGTTTTGGTTGGTTGGACACGGCACAGACGGCTAAAGCTTAGGTTTCCTAGAAAAGCGGTGCCGTTAACTAACGGCCGTCATTTTACGGTTGTTAATAAAAGCCGTCTTTACTTTTAAACATAATGCAAAAAAACAATTATTTTCGCTCCTCCAAGTCATTGTATTTATTAAATATGCGCACTGCTACGAAAAACGGTGAACTTCTTTTTAGCACCGCTATGACGGCCGTCATGCAAACGACAGCACGGCTATTTGACGTTACGGTGACACTCAACGTTCCCTAGAAAACCTACTCCGATATTTTATAGACGACGTATGGGTGACGTCACCCAACGTTACATTACGGCCGTTGGATAACGGCCCCGCTTTTCTAGGAAAGCGTAGCTTTATAGGACGGTGATGTTCGACGCTTCTAGGCGCTTTTTGCATTGTGTCATTGAAAATACTACTGATACAATTACTCTATTCGAAGCCAACGGTTTACTAAATTTTAATGGTTAATCTTAATATATAGAAATTACGCGTCACGTTGTTTGTCCGCTATGGACTCCTAAACTACTTAACCGATTTCAATCAAATTTGCACACCGTGTGCAGTTTGATCTAACTTAAAAGATAGGATAGCTTACATATGTATATATATATATATATATATAATTTTACTGTACGTGTGTATGACACTGAACTCTTCTGAAACGGCTGGACCGATTTGAATGATTTTTTTGTATGCGTTTGGGTGGTGCCCTGGATGGTTGAGATTCACAAATCAGCTCGGCAGATGGCGCTACAGTCGGTACTTTCATACTTTGTTTAATTTCCTAATCGCTTGACAGGCAGGCTTGCAGGACAACGTCTGTGGGGTCCGCTAGTAAAGTTATAAAACATTTGTTTCTTTTTATTTTCCATTATCAGTTTTCCTCAATTTACATGAAATAATATAAATATAATTAACATGAATCTCTTATCAAATAGTTGTTACCGAAATAATGGAATTAAATTTGGGGAAAATATGCAAAATTTGTTTTCCGCATGTAAGTACCTACTGATATCAGATTAATTTAATAGCTTAAGAATAAATATATAACATTGGTCCGTCTGAATCAAATCAACAAACAACATATCACTACTAAAGGTATTATAAATGACGAATTGTAAATAAAAAAAATATATATTTGTATTAATTTTCAACACTTAATATTTTAATGACAATTAAATTCCTAATATATCTTCCTTTTTCCCTCCTTCTATGTCTCGGAAATCTAAAGTTTTATATTTGTATAAATATGATCAAGTCTTAAAAATTAGTTTGTCAAAGAAGTTTCACTTTTGACGTGTACTTTTCTTGCTTGTTTATTTTTTTGTTTGTTTATTTATATATCACCAATAATTAAGATTGCAATTGTGTATATTCCCTATCTTATTTTAATATTATGCATTGATCACATTTGATATAAATAATCTTAGCTATTCATATTTTAACTTTAAAAATAATGGGTTTACAAGAAATGGAATATATTATATTTAGGAATCATTATTTACAACTATAATATCTAAATACTACATTCATTAAGCAACGTACGTAACGTACGTATCTTATGTTAGGTACGTTACGTTAACGTATTGCTTAATAAGAGAATTTATACTTAATTTGTATTAAATCAATATTCATTTCTTTACTTTAAAATTGCATTTGATTTGATTGAAAACAAATCGTTTATTTATGAGTAACAATATGCGTAACAGTAATTGTTTCCCGTTCACAGAGAAGAATGACAAGATCAAGAGAAACTGGACTTTCCTATGCCCCATTATTAAGGACATATATCATTATCGTACGTCTTTCCTTCTTTACTCATACTATGACGGTAAAAAGTTTGTTAATCTTAAGAACTATTGCTTCGAATTGAAAACCTGTTTTTGTATTGAATAGTCCTTTCGAAGGCAATGTCAAATCACTACCAATGGTGAAGGAATGAATAGATAATTTTGACAAAACGTGAACACTTCTGTCGACATGGTGCAGCATGTTGCAGCTCCTTACAAACATTGTGTAAAACAAAAAACATGGCGATTAAAAAGAGTGGCGGAGAGTTTATTACCAGTTCTTCTTTTCCGTTCTACGCCCTTGATTTGATAACTGGCAGTAAATGTAAAATTCAAAAGCATTTAATATGTATTTCTTTTTGACGTTCATAAGTGTTAAATTGTGTTACCTAAATGAATAAATGATTTTGATTATTTTCATAACTCGACTTCGGGTGCTGATGACCGTTGATGTCTCCAAACGTCGAAGTAATGATTTCTTTTTTAATTTAACATGAGGCAAACGGACAGCAGGTCACATTGCCATAAGTCTCGCAAGTGTGTAGCCAGCCTTTCAAAAATTGGTACGCTCTTTTCTTGAAGGGCCCTAAGTCGAATTGGTTCGGAAATATTTCGCTTTAAATCAGTTTAGAAATTTTATTTAAAATGAGGAAAAGTATCTTACAGTACGTATGGACCTTGAGTCAATAATTATCGCAAGACAAGATGGTTGAGGCCAGCGCATGTATGGTAGAGTGAGGTCACAGCCCACTGTGAATATTATGTCATTGTTTTAGCCTTTCCTCATGTAATATTGGGAAATACGTGTACACATCATGAATAATTGGACCTATATCTGAGTTAAATTATTAGCAGTGTAATAGGAATGTTAATATAAAATTCAAGAATGACAAAGAGTTTTTGTTCTGTCATATTAAACATAGAATATATCATCTGGGTAAAATATTTTTGCGTTGTGTATGATTTATTTACTTTCAGCAATTATAATAATAAAAAGTTAATTTAATTAATAACTAAAAGTTAATTTGAAATGTCTATGTTCGATGTTACATTATATTAAAATCAATTATTTCCTTGCAACACCGAAGTAGAATCGTAAGAATTCGACTTGTTAACAAACCGCGAAAATTACCGCGAATTTTATGCCTAACATATTCCAAGGTTACTCAGTGCGGGTGGAACTAGGCGTTTGCTTAATTTGACGTTTAACTTTCAAGGCCGTCAAGATTTCATTCTTTGACTACAAGTTTATAACTAGTATTGGAACTAAGTCGTTAGGAAGATCGAGATTCAGAGACATAATATATCACAAGATTTTGATGAAAGAAGTTTACGCTCTCTTGTATCATAGACAAATATAGTTTGCTAGTATGTGGTAAACATCCCTAATTAGTAGTTTATAAAGGCTCTTTGGAAGATAAATATGTAATATTATACAGCGCAGCAACAAAACATTTCTTTAACACTGTCAAATGAATTCGAGAAAAGTAGGGTACGGCCGCAGTGCCGCTTTTTTGCTCGACTTTACAGATGAAATTATGGCTTAAGTTTTCTTAGAAGCTTAAAGTCGCTGATCTAATAATATATAAGCTGACCATTAAAATAGCGTCCTTTAAATAACTCTTTATTATTCCGTAGTCTGATATTTATTATTGCCAATTCTGAAATCAAGGGCGTAGAAGTTACGAGAAGAACTGGAAAGAAAATTTTCGACACACTTTTTAATCGCCTAAATACGCAGAGCAGTGTTGGCCTAGTGGCTTCAGCGTGCGACTCACAACCCTAAGGTCGTAGGTTCGATACCTAATGGACTTTCTGTCTATGTATTTAACGTTCGAACGGAGGAGGAAAACGTCAGAAAACCGGCTTGCCTTAGATGCAAAAAATCCCGGCGGTGCGGCGTGTGTCAGGTAAGATTAACAAATTATCATGAAATAAATACAGAAATCTGAGGCCAAGCCCTAAAAAGGTTGAATCGCTGCTGGTTTTTCATGCGCTGCTCGTCTTAAAAGAAATATTATAATATTCTCTCGTATAATAATTTATATCATAAAAAATACTAAATGATTGATAATTTTGTTTCTAGTCCCAAAAACCCCCGACGGGACGTTATTGATAATTTGTATGGAAAAATATATATTAAGTAAATTAAGTGAACGGAAACCAAAAAAATCTAAGCATTCTCTACTTAAACGAGACTGATGGCTTCCCCCCTACTGTGCTCCTGAGTTGGCTCCGGTTCTGACGCACCATTTTCGATACCTATACTCCCGAATTGCTGGAATACCGTTTCAATACATCCCTAAAAAAGGCGATCGCTCTGATCGGTCCAACTATCGCCCAATAGCTATAAACTCCCTGTTCTCCAAAATAATGGAAAACATTATTATCAGGCGATAAGACATAGTATTAAAAGAATCGAGTACTGCTACTTTATCACAAACAACATTACCTCGTTATCTTAATAGTTCGTATAAATTATGGATACACTAAATTCTTTCTCGTGATAACTTGTACATATTTATTTTAAAACAATGGAGGTCGATGATTGAGCGGTCGTTGGCACTTCACTATTTAAAAGTTTAGTAAAGTAATTGGACGTAATGGCAAGGATACAAAAGGGAATGCTTAGGTGATAATGTAGAACGGATGTTGGGTTGGCCTCATACATACCAAATCCAGGACGTACTAGAGAAAGGACCAATTAAAAGTACCCATAATCGAGCATGCATGGTGAATGTGAAAATATGACATCACAAATGTTACACACATACACATCAGTTATATGAAAACATAAACAAGCTAGCAAAGGAAGAGATTAAACAAGCAACCACAAAATAAAAACCAAAAAAGAAACAAATAACAACTAAAACTTAAAACTCATTAAGAGCTTGATAAACAAAGTTACGGTAAGTTGGAAGATTGTTGGAAAATATATCAATATTTTCATCAATGTTAGTAATCAAATTGTAAGAGTGAGATAGCCTATTAACTGGACCATTAATAGTAGCAGAAAGGCGAGCCGTAGGAACGTATAGAAGACTTTTAGTTCTAGGAACTCAGGACCGTAGCAAGTGGAGAACCGTGGTCTCTGCCTACCTCATGCTTGTGAATAAATCTAGCGTATTGAGGGCTAGCGTTTTGTCTGTTGTTATTTGTGTTGTGCTTATGAAAATACTAATTAATTTAATTACAAATCTTGTAAGAATGAAGAATTAATGTGTATGCATCTATTTCTATCCTGTACCAATATTCATACCAATTAAAAGCCTTAAAGAGGATCTGATATCTAGCAGGAACAGGTCTTCAACTTCTTAATTGAGGGAATTTTCATACTTAATCGAACGCGTAAGGGGCACAGTTAAAGTATATAGTATAATGACTGTATTTGTATTGTTCTTTTACAGAAACTGTTAAAACTTTATAAATATGTAAAACTATGAAAAGTGCCCAGGCTGAAGGTGAGGCTGTCCTGGAACCGCCCATTGACAATAAGTTAAGTACGTAAACAGAATAAGGTGAGACAGGAGCCCCCGGAGATTATACCTTTACGTATTTAAGAATAGATGGCGGTGGCTGGTGGCGTCCCCAAATCATAAGGGATAAGTTAAAATGGTGTGTGGTGTGTTGGGACACCGTTAAAGAAATTACTACAAACAAACTTTGATGCCAGTATAGACAACGAAATAGTAGCATGACGTGAATCGATAGGGCAATTAAAACTGTGGTCACGCCATAAACATGCGATGATACCAATAATAATATGAATTAAGTATTTTATGACTCACTTATATTCTCAATATTATTTGTTTTCATTGTTCATCACACGCTATGGGACACTGAACCAGCCGGGGATGCACCGTGATTTCAAAGACATTACAAAATGCACTTTATTACAAAGCAGTACAGATGTTATTACAGTAACGAGACCTCAAGTATATAACATGTTCCTGCAAGGTGCAATACTAGGTACATATTTATATAATTGCTGCCTTTTTTGTGATCAATGTTTCTACTTTTACATCAACATGGCTTTAGATTTTACAAGTTTTAGAAGTATAGTTTAATTATAAATCTTTTGAATCACAATTTCCTAATAATTTTAAACACATATTTATATTTTTTAATACAATAAAAGTTGTAATGTTTTTTATCTAAACATATCGTGGTATAATTATATCTTACATACATAAAGGTGCACTTGGTCATGCTACATAAAGGATTACATATGTTGGAAAGATTACATTGTTATTGACGATAACAAAAACTACAATGTAATAAAATACTTAATATTTCTGACATTATAAAAAAAATAATTGAAAAATGGTGACTTAAGTGGTCATTTCATTTTCATTTCAAGATGGGGCAGTGCACTACACAGCGGCTGTAAGCCGTGCAACCTTAAAATTTAATTAATAATGTAATATAATTATTGGCGCGAACTATGATAAAATCATATTTCATATACATGAATCATACTTTTGTGATTAATCCAATTGCTAGGCGTGTTCAATAAAAGGTAATAATGAGTCATATTTTTCTATTAAATTTTAAGTTATTTTTTCAGTTCTCGTAGTCACCTACCGGGTTTATACATTTAGCATATCTTTTATCTAACGCTCTAATCTAAAATCTTTTTCCTAATCCTTTAAACGAGTATCCACGGTACTTCAAGATGATTTTATTACTCCGGTGAATATGGAAGATTTCGAATCGCAACTCTGGACTTGTGTGAGTTTTTTTTTTTTTTTTATAAAATACGACCAAAAAGGGCAGTCTACGCAGCCCATAGACACCCATTTTTAGTGGGTGCGTTGCCGGCCTTTGAGGGAGGAGTAGGCTCTCTTTTTAAACATTTGGAGGTCGTATCTCTGAGGGAAGACCCCCCCCCGGGGTTGAGTTATCTTGTTGAAATAAAACAATTTTAGCGAGTTTGCGGTTAGCGTATTTCCTTACGTAACTTTGTTATTTGTCCTGCGTACAAAGTCCTAGTAATAGTAACTCGATGATTCATATTAGATTCATAATGTCTGTAAGCTGTCTCAGAAAAATCCACCCAACGTAAATTTCTTCGAAGTTGGAGTTGTCGGTCCCTTCCAAATCATGGACGTTTCGGAGACATTTCGTTTCCGGGTCATAATGGTGTTGTTTTGTCCATAGTTATGAATCCAGTCAAAATCTTGTTGTATGAAACCCAAACAACTTCTTGAGTTAAAGTTACAAGTAATGGCTACCCTACGAAGGTCGTGAAGGTTCTATACATCATTACAAAACAGAACTCACCTGAATAACAGACGCAATAAGCGCAACCATGGCAACAAAAAGCAGTTGCTCCTTCGCATACACGTGAAGCAAGTTACCACAGCCGCGCTGGTACACCGTAGTACAATCTGCAGTGTATGGCTTCTGTATAGAGTCTAGAGGACCCTGGCCGCAGCAGGAGAATGGCACGTGCCCCGTAGAACTGTAGTCAGCGGGACCGCTGACGCCACAGCATTCGAACTAGAAAATCGTATTAAACAGTTAATTTTTTATACAGAACTGGACAGACGCAGGCCACAATCCCATTTGATGTCAAAAAAGAAATATATATTAAATTCTTCTAATTTTACATTTGCCAGTTCTCTAATCAAGGGCGTAGAACGGAAGATAAGAACTAGCAATAAACCGCCACTCTTTTAAATCGCCAAGTTTTTTGTTTTACACAAGTAGTTTCTAACGAGCAGAGAATTTTAGAAAGACTAAGGTGGGGCATGGCACAAAAAAGTTTGGGAAACACTGGTCTAACAGGATACAAGATGCCGCTTTTTAGTTGTTGATTTGATAAGAGTAAAATAGCACAAGGCACAGTAGTGTCTTGCAACCCGAAACTGGACTAAAAAGTTCGTAAATTTTGCCCTCCTTTTTGTATGCATACTCTACGCTAGTATCTATTAAATCATATGTAATTGGGAACACAAACTAGAAGGACAGGCTACAATACACAAGAAGCCTGATATGTGATATATGTTCTTATACCTCGTAGCCAATAAATTATATTATACCGTAATAAACATATATTTTATAATAACAAACAATAAAGTTAAGATATCGCAATAATCATAGGATCTGCTCGAGGTGGTTTTAGTGGTAATTGTCACCCAGTCTCTGAATGAAGAAGAGTTTCTGGTGTAAATATAATAAACACATATGCGCCGATTTAGAAATAGCAGCAGTCCTTCGATAACTTCTTTATTTTATATGAAAAACATCTCCTCAGATTCATAGTAACCAGGTATTTATTACCTAGAATAGTAGACTTGTATAATTCTGGCAATGAGTCTATATTAAAACAACGCTTTGTACAAACATGATACTCTTCATAATCCATACTTAGGCTGATGTAGCAACAACGTTTTTAAATATACTATTGTTTCAATAGGCATGTACAATGTACTTAATAGAATAATAGCTCCCCAGAGCGTTGCCTAATTAATTAACAGCTTGAACGTTGAAATTATTTATTGTACGCGTTGTCCTTAATTAATGTATTTCAGACACGATATGGGGTAAGGTTGTTTAATTACGATAAAATTACGTTTAAAAATATTTCTCTAAATGACTTAATATTTTATTCGAAATAGAAAAGTATATTTCGTAACGACTACGACGGTATGACTACTACTTCGGCTGTTTGTACTATACCAGATCCATTATGGGGCTAGTACAGATACCGGCAAACTCCTTGTTTAATACAAGGGAAAGTTTGCGCATCTGAGACTAAAACGTCAACTGATTTACCAATCACGCGATCGACACGTCACTCTCCCGCCGCAGCGCACCACCGACCCGACATACCTAAAAATCGCTTCTGCGCAGGCAAGGACATTTGTTCAAGATGTTTGCCGGTATCTGTAGCTTGGGGATATGACACCCGCATGTCAAAAAACGTTTTGAGTTTAAACATAAGTCTCGACTTTGATCTTATCCTAATTCTTAACTCTCTAGACCAGTATATTACAACCTTTTTTGTCCCAATCCCAACCTTAGCCATTCTAAAAATTGTATGCCCTATATGACATACATAATTTTTAATATAAAAGATTTAATTGTTTACTTAAAAAACTTATATAATTGAGGGAAATTGCTAGAAATTTGTTAACGAAACACAGTAAGTATATTTTCAAAATATCTAATGAAAAACGTCGAGTATATTTTCGAATTACCCACCTGTCGGGAGTGGACTTCACGTTGAGAAACACTTCTCTAGCTAACTAACTAACCATAACTTCCCGGGATTTAGAACGGGGTTTTACTAGGCCAATCCCATATTAGTCTATATTTTTTAAATATTTTTTTATGATTGGACAATTCACACCAATTGACCTAGTGCCATGATAAGCTGGTGAAGCTTGTGTTATGGGTACTAGGCAACGGATATACATACATATTATAGATATATATACATATAACACAACACCAAATGCTCATCACATCGATGCTTGTCTCAGCCGGGGATCGAACCCGGGACCCATGGATTCGCAGTCAGGGGTACTAACCACTAGATCAATGAGCCGGAGCAATGATTTATAATAATTAGTTTGAATTGTTGCCTTAAATATTATTAACGTAAATAAAAGACATCAAAGTAAGGCATGAAAGTAATGTTTACGAAATATGTTTCACACAGCGAGCATCGTACATATATTTAAATATAAATAAATAATTGTTTATCTACAAAGAAATGTACATTCAGATTGATTAATTATAAATATACCGCACAATCAGCCATATTAAAATAGCCATGCAAATGTTGTTGATCATAATGTCATTATAATAAGAACAGTCAAGATATTTATAATTGTAAAAACTTATAATATAAAAACTCTCCCTAAAAAGCTAAATGCTTTTTATGTTCCCTAACTTTATCAGCCTTAATTATTACCTATTACTTACCTGCAATTTTAGTCTAAATCTATATCAAGTCTATATCTTATAATAGATATTTTAGGAGGATAAATGAAACGGAGGCATCTGTGTTAATTTTATGTAAATATTTAAGATAAAAAAAAGTACCTTAACGTGAAGTCGATCCCATCGTATAGAGTCCGGATTTGTTTCTTTTGTACTAGTTTCTAGGAAGTATGCAGTCATCGTAGTTTTAATGTCAATTTCAATGTTGTCCCATACCACCATTGCCCATACAAAACAAACAAATTCTATAACCACCACTAGCAAAATTAATAGGCCAGCCTGAAATGAGAATTTTTTTTCGTTAAAATTTGACGCTAGATGGCGCTATATAACAAAAATACATTAACAAGTCTCATTTGTATAATATTATGAAAATATATTTTTTTAATGTACCATTTGCCTACTTAGATAGATCAATTTGTTTAATATTGTATAAGTTATTACTTTATGTATCTTAAGTATCTTAATTAATAAACTTACTATAGTGAGTATTAATTAATAAACATTCATTACCATTATTACGTGTATTTGGTGCATAGATTTAGCTGTCCTCCACCCAATCCAGGCAATCGAACATGTAATGATGGCCATCATTAGCAGAAGTATTGCTGGATACTCCACATTTACGCCAATGAAATGCCGGTATACAAATAAACGGTATAACAGAAACCCACTAGCACCGAAAAGTACAACCGCTGACATCTGTTGAGCACATAAAAAAATATTTAAACTTGTTATTATACGCCCAAGTGAGCAAGAATATAAATACATTTAAATCCACAGAGAATACATAGAAACTAGCGCTACGCAAGAGGAAAATCTGAGGAAATGAGGTCAATCGAATTCAGCCGTATTATCGTGAACTATATTGTGTGGGAAAAAGTTGATTACAAAAGAATCAGTGACTGTTTTTTAAACATTAAACCTATATATTGAATAAAAATCTCCCTTCATCCTACAACAATGCATTTAAAACTTGTTTTTGTTGCGACGAGTTGTCCGCGTTGTTATGACAACAAAGCTGATTCAGCATAACGGGAACGATTCAACAAAAAGGCCGGAATAAAATTCTATAGCAAAATACTCACCGCGAATAAAACGTTGAACGTCAGCACGAGATATTTCCAACAATTTGAGGAAAGAGCCATTGTGAATCGTTCACATGTCCGAGATCTAATAACGTGTTTAATCTCGAAACAAAAGCACGGTCGTTCCACCTCAAGGAGTACTGTTTGTATGTCGCTTCGCCCGCGTAACTCAAGTTACAACCGACTGTGCATCGCGCACAATAAAATAAAACAATTATACTCTATTAAATATTGAAGCGAATGAAAATGTTCTTGGAAAGCGGAATGCGCTTGATGCTGTTTATCAGCTTATCGCATAGATAAATGTTTTCGTAATCTAACCTACTTTTAAATGCTATGACTTTTCTCGTACGCTGTCGAAGTATTAATAGCGAGAGACATTTTCTATTTTTAACGCTTTTATCCCGGAGTTATTGCAGTTATTCAGTGGTTTACAAAAATAGTTAAAGTAAGATTATATTTTAGATGAAATAGATTCAGAGATACTCTAAGAAGTTCATAAGCAGCTATCAGTTACTTTAGATATTTCGTATTTATTTTTTTAATATTAACTATCCAGTTGTAAAATAAGTCCAGTCGTTAACTAAATCGTACATTTAATTTAGCTTTGCACTGTTATTTTGATACATACCTAATTATAATAATTAATGTACATATAAATGAACGACAATGAATTTGTCTATATGGCTTAATAATTAATTGTGAATAGCTCAGTACAGACTTTTGACAATGGATTTTCGTAGCATGAAAAATATGCCCGGTCTTTCTTGGACAAACTATTAAACCTTCGAGTAATAACGACATTAAAGGGAAAGAAATAATATAAAAAAAAAACGTAACACATCTTTGTTAAATACTTTGAGTTCATTCTATAATCAAAATCTTTAACTTTCGTAACTATATATTACTGTACAGTTTATATGTTAGGTATGGCAATGGCGACCTCCATCGGGACCTTAATGTAGAGGACGTCACCATAATAATCAAAAGGATAGGCCCACGAACAAAGGCTCCACCAACACGTGAATGTCGAGGCTATTCAACTTCTTGACACCACGGGCCTAGAGAAGATTGAATAGGACAAAACCATTCGAATTAGTGAATTAGTGTGAGGGAAGAAATTGTACACAAAACAGAGTAAGTGGTGTTATTGGACACTTTCTTATGTTAAATAGTATTCTTTTTAGTAAATTAGATTAGATTTAAAATACTTATTAGTCTTATTTTTAAGTAAGGCGTAATGTTTAATTATGTCTTTGCAGAGAAAATTTATTAACAAAAAATAATGCGAAAATCTTGAACACATAAGTATCCAATAAAACAATAATTAATAATAATTCAATCTGTCATTCCTTATTATTGAAATTTATTAAAGCTTTATTACAACAATTGGTTAGTTTACCTTTCTTAATTTAAGTATTAATTAGTTATGTTATTATAAGTTCCAAAAAATTAAAGTTGGATTTATTTTTTATTTCTCCTAATTTCCATTTCTCTTTGTCTTGAGCAACATTCATCCAGTTTTTCACAGTTTTATAACGTCATCTGTCCACTATTTCTTTTGTCGTCATCCTATACATCTCTTTCCAGAAGGTCCATCTTTTATCCCGCGCTCAAGAAATATGACATGCACACATGGAAATGGTCCATTTAAGTCATAAAGCCTGTACAAGTGCATCTGTAAGTTTTGTTATGTTACGAATGTCAACATTTTTTGTTTTGTTTATTCTCTACTTTAAGATGCTCCGTCATTCCTTATAACTAAATGTAATTCAGTTATTTATAAATCATAATTTCCATATCACAACTATGAATCACGCCAAAACTCAATAAACAAGCAAGCACCAAAAATCTTGATGTTCACCTTTTCAAATCGTACATTATAGCTTCAATACAATGCAACAGGAAAGAGTAATGATAAACACGTTTAGGAAGTCTGTAATAAAATACATTTTTTAATTAGTACCAACTACCAATCACCTATAATCAATTGCATTCAGGAAATAATCGAGGAATCCGACAAATTGGCCTTGTTAATTTTAAGTGTTTTCTAAACTTTATCGGAGAGACTATTATGCCCTTAGCATTTATTTATCGACGCTGTAATAAGTGCTTATTTACATATTTTTATTTATTTATATAAGGGAGCGTTCAAGTATTACGTAACGAATTTGGGGTGGGGGGTCCTTTTGTAAAACGTTAAGATGCGGGGCGGGGATTGAATTACGCGTTATTGTTAATATTATTTTCGACTTTCCAGTACTTTACACCACATAATGATAACTTTTAGGTATAAAGAGTCACTAGTTGGTCACGAAACGTTTTACTATACAGAAAAACGTTACGGCGCGTTACATGGGGGGGGGAGGTCAATTATCTCCAAAAATTGGGTGACGTAATATGTACTTGAACGCTCCCTAAGACAGTTTAATGAATTGTATATTCTGTGCACAATTAATACCTGTTCGCAAACCGGCTTAGAAAAATGTTTCCATGTAATGAATGTAAGCCTGACACTTGGTAAATCCTTTATGGACTCAGTTTCCGCACTTAGACTCTCATGAGGTCCGTTGTGCGTAAAATCCTGGCTAACTAAGCCAGCCTAACTCCTTCCAGAAGTCGCCTGGGCATTTCACAGGCTACACGCTTCACGGCTTTGTAGATTTCTGTACGTTGGTTAGCTCAAACTCTAAACTTTATTCATATAGGTAAACAATTACACTTATGAACGTCAGAAAAGAAGTTAAATTAATTCTAAATTTACATCTACTACTAGTTCGAAAGTCAGGGGCGTAGAGCGGGCAAAAAGAACTGACAAGAAATTCTCCGCCACACACGCCACAGCCACGCTGCACGCAGACCAGCCCTGCGATTCTGTAACTCACTTTTCGAACTCACACAGCGCTCAAATCAGTCGTGAAGCAGTCATTTTATGATTTGGCATTCTATTAAATAATAAACTACAAGCTCCCACCTTTTCAGAGTGCCAAATCATAAAATGACTGCTTCACGACTGATTTGAGAGCGACCGCCGATGCGAAAACCGCTGTGTGAGTTCGAAAAGTGAGTTACAAAATCGCAGGGCAGGACGTGGGCGACTGATTCCTCTGCGCTGAAACAGCCTCTGCACATGGGGCTGTCAGTCGCGTACGTCAAGCTTACAGCCCCAAAACGTTTGTTTCGCCGAAAACTGAACTCAGGACTGGGAGGGAGTTTAAAAAAAAGTTTGTAAAACTTTCAATATCCTTCAAAGCCTATTAGACTATGGTAATGGTAAAATGTCCTAGATTTTCTATTCACTGGTTAGCCTCGTGTAAATACACGGGAAATGATTATGATGTAATCCAAACGCAACCACTTTAGTACTTAGGAATATTTACCTCTGAAACCTAATTCATTACGAATATTTATTAAAGGTTTATTCCTACATTTTAAGCCTAGTTGGCCTAGTGGGTTCTTTTACTCTCATCCTTGAGGTCGTAGGTTCGATGCTGTGCACCAATCGACTTGTCGCATGTCGCAACTCTCACTACGGACGAGTGGAAAGGAAGGAAAACACCGTGCTGGCATGTCAAATCCAAATGAAGGGCGCGTCATAAAAAAGGTTGATAACCTACTTGTAAGTAATAGCGCTAGTATAATTATTGCTATTGTATGTTTTGTCTTTATCAACATAGGGGTATACTGTAATATATAATAAATATTGATCAATTAAAAATGCGATTTTCTCAAACGTCCTGAATAATATAATATTTCTTTAATGAGAGAACTTATTGTGACAAAACTAAGTGGCGTTCTGTTTAATCAAATTAATTTTCTTTCTTCCTAATTGAAATTTGAATAACGAAATTATTAGTGTGCAAAAACTTACAATCAATTAATTGTTAGCTTAGCAAGTTTATACATTTTAAAAAGCTGCCTGAAGTATATCACAATTTTACCTAGAATAAATAAAGCATAAACAGAACGATAACATTCCACGCACCTTTGTTTACCTCCAATATACAGATATAAAATATATTATGCGAAATGAATGAAATTTAAATTAATAATAGTCACAAAAGCATATCTCTTTCACCAATAGTTCAGGTAACCCCTCCAAACGTACGACTTTCATGGCTTTCCTCACATCTTCCTTCACATCAGCACTAACTGGGCCAGCTTGCTTGGCAGTACGAATCATATTCCTAGCCTTATCTAAGTTCCTTTCCCCCATAGCCAATAATGCTAAAACCGCCCATCCATCAGCTAGCAATGGCTCTGCATTGACAGCTGCAGCAGCCCAACGTTCAGCTAAACTCTCCATGCCAATTTTCATATAAACGCGACTTAAAATTAAAGCAGAATACGCCGATGGAGCTAACTTATGCGCACGCGCTGCTCGCTGCAATGCTCCTTGTGGATTAGATTTAATACCACCTAATGCAGCCCGCAACAGCATCGAAGGAGGTAGTTTTGAGCCAGCTTTATTTGCTTCAGATAAACTTTTCTCGCACTCTCCGTCCCAACCTCGAGCAAACACCAAACATGTAAGCCGCATTTGCGATAAAATGCAAGATGGACCAAACTTTTTTATCGCCGTCTCTGTGACTTGTATAGCTTTATCAACTTGTTTTTGCAAGAGTAAATAGGCCGCTTGTACATAATAATAATCCTCGGTGATTACAGTTTTAAGATTCAAACGTGACCCCCTGGTAGCGCAACCTTTTAAAAAACATTGCATCAACAGGTCACTAAAGCGAAAACATCTAAGACAGAGAAAGAAAGCTGACGCTATTAGCAAAGGATTACTTATATCAATCAGAGAAGGAATCCAAAATGACTCTTCTTCGCCGCTAGTTTCGACCCACCTCTGCAAAAATCGTTTCCATTCACGGGGTAACTCATACGCCTTGCGCATTTTCTTAGCGGCAATAAAAGCTGCGCAGGCGTTTTCGTGGAAATGATAGAACGAATGCAATGATGCCCATGCGATAGCATTAGTCACACCATCCGTTACATCACCTTTTACTGCGATACGCAGCGCTGCGTGTGCTTTGTCATAAGAATCACCTGTTTTGTCGTAATTAATCGCACCCAAAGTCCAAAGTAGAAATCTATTTCTGGGCTGAAAACTCAATGCTTTCCAGATACAATCACGAGCATCATTTTCGTTTTGATTTTCTAGATATCGCAAAGCTTTACAAAACAAAGGCCTCGGGTGTTTGGGAAGAGCTCTTAAATTTTGTTCGATATGGTGATTCATAATCCTTTCGTCACCACCTATTCGGCTCCTAGCAGCTGCAACGCGAGAAGTTGACCGAGGAAGAGGGGGCTGTGGAGCAAATGATGCAGTGACGGCACGTCGGCAAGCCAGATGTTGCGCAGTAATAGTATCTTGCAAATAAGTTTGTGAACATTCTCCAGGCGGAAACTGCTTAAGCATCGATCGCACGCGATACAATAGACGGTTAGCTGCCGTGCGTTTATTGCTTTGATTCATAGCCATAGTTCCCATGCAAGACAAGCCGCATAGTTCTTTATGTACTGCTAAAGCGCCTCCTTCCTTCCTAATTTTCCGAACATCTATAACTGGGTCTTCTGGAGTTGGTTCTACACGTAACTCTTCAACTGGGCCAGCGGGGATCTCCGGACAAGGAAAGCCTAATTTTTCATAGAGTGCAGCTATTTTGGATTTAGGAACAAGGGGTTCAAATAAATCAAACCTTATAACTATATAAGCGACGTGGTTAAGTTCATCAGTAACGACGTCAGATTCTCGAACACTGATTTTAGCACTAGTAGGCGGTAACTCCAACAATGGCCTCATTCGTTCGGGTAAATCAGATTCATTAAAATATAATAACTTTCCACAAGTTGTTACTCCATATTGGCCCGGTTGCAACAGTACCCCTAAATCTATAAAAGACATATAACGTCCTCTGACATCAATCTTGCCTTGTTTTGGAACACCTGCCAGTTCTACCATAAATGGACCATTTTCTATTCGCTCACGAAAAGCAATAGGATCTACAAGAACTCGTTTCATTGCATTCCAATAAACAGAAATACATTCATCGGTATCGTTTGGTTCACAATTAGATATAAACTTATCTTCTTCTGGAATATTATAAAGCGTGTTTGCTCCATATGCAGCATTAACTATTGATGACCAAACTACTTTAGTTGCTGATGCAGTACTCATGGACATACCAAAATTAATGGGCATAGGGTTGTGTATTTCATTTAATCCAACAGCGCTCATATATACTGTTCCTTCTCTGACAACCGGAAGACAGTGGGCAGAAAGCATAGTAATTATAATTGGAACTCTGCTGTTTTCAACAACTCCATTAGTCTCTGCATGGACAATGACTGAACTGGTAGTAACTTCCCCGGTGGTTAAAACATATAGCGGTGTGTTAACAACTATTTTCTCCTCTCCTAGCAATAATGGAAAAAGATCAACATTTCCCCCTACACGATTATCAACGTGAAGAAAAGGATCGGGATCTTTCGTAGCCTTCCCGCCAGCAAGGCGCAAAAGGAACGTAAGTGGTCTATCGATTAATATACTTTGGTCAGAATTCTTCTTCAAATCTAAAGGAAGTGATTGCATAAACTGAACTACTTCATTGCTCCACTTAGTTTCAAATAAAATCTGGCCGTCAAACAAAACGAGAAATATCCACTCTCCAGGGCCAGGTTTCTCACCCTGTAGTGTTAATGAGACATTGGCTTCCCTTGGTGTGAGGTAAATACTCTCATATTCACCCAAAACGCTAGATCTATCAGTCAACGATTTTATACTTTTAGTCGGCATTACTTTATTACTCTATTTAATATATGTTTGCAATGTGTATATTTGATATCTTTATTGACATCAAAAAAAGTCAAATTAGTCCAATATTTTTATTTTTTAACCGAAACGTTTTTTGTCAATGGCTTTGACTTTGTTATTTACTATAAGGCGTTTCTTTTAGATTATTTTTTTATTATAAATATGTTTATTCTTATATGAATACCCGATATATATGATATAATAATCATTGCAACTTAAATCAATTATTATAACGGTCCGTTTTCTGTAGCACAGACCAAGTGGTTCGTGGTGGTGGATGATCACAGATTATTGGCTTTATTCATACTATTTAACACGTACAACACGTTTGACAACTGAGAACTGATGTCAGCTGTTGTAAATACTAAACTCAGCTTGTTTTGATTTTATTTCAATTACTTTTATTTTTCTTTTATACTGTATATTATAATAAAAACATGAAACAAAATGTACACACTACTACATGGGTTTTATAAATATGTTGTTCAAAAAGACGAGTATTGTGTGTTAATATTAGGTCTCGATAATGCAGGGAAAACGGTAAATTAAACACATTTTATTTGCATAGAATTCGTTCATCACTTGGCACTTTCTTTACTGTTATGTTAAATTTCTCTGAACCTTACAGACATATTTGGAGGCTGCTAAAACGAAATTTACTAAAAAATATATAGGTATGAACCCTAATAGGATAACTACAACTGTTGGCCTTAATATAGGAAAGATAGATGTGGATGGAATAAGACTTAACTTTTGGGATCTAGGTGGACAACAGGAACTACAATCCTTGTGGGACAAAGTATGTGAAAATATTTCATGTTATTTTGAGAAAATTTTTATTCAAGTAATTCGTAGCTACAAAGTAATTGCTCCTTGGATATTGCTTTCAACTACTGGGTTATTAATTCTTAGTTACTGTATTCAGAGCACAAGTGTGTTTCTTTTCTTTGTAATTCTAATTGCTATTATAGAAACATTTATTTTTGCCATTACTCAGATATAATATTCATATTGTCATATTTTGCAGTATTATGCTGAATGTCATTCTGTTATATACATTGTTGATTCATCTGATCGAGAGCGAGTATCTGAGTCAAAAGAAACATTTGGTAAGTAACTAGCTGCAACACACAATTTTACTTGAATAATGTCTAGAATCAGTCTTGTAGTTCCGAGATAAGTGTGTTCAATAAAAAAAAAACAACATAGCTCTATATTATTAGTGTAAATAAGATTTAAATATTTACAGACAGAATGATAGCATCAGAACATTTAACTGGTGTGCCACTGTTGGTGCTAGCTAATAAACAAGATATTCCAGACTGTATGGGTGTTCACACAGTGAAACCTATATTTAACCAAAATGCTCACCTCATTGGAGCAAGAGACATTATGCTTATGGCTACATCAGCATTGACTGGGTAATTAGTATTATTTAATTGCATGTTATCAATGTTCCTTTGAATGTTTGTTTCTTCCTTCTTGTTACTTTTAAGGCGCTTACACGGAGGCAATAATTGCTCGGCGACACAAATGGACTGATCTGGAGCAATTAATGGAGCAATTACAATAAATTCAATAAATTATTTCGGCGATATTGCCTGTAATTGCTCCAGATATTTCATATCGCTCAATGTCGCAGATACGAATTGACGAATATCCAATGGACTTGGAAATTCCTAGCAATTTTTGTATATATCTCATTCGCACTTGTTTGTTTTGCGGCTTGCCGTCTTGCTTCCGCGGGGAAAGCGAGAGGTCTAAATAATAATAATTTCTAATTACTTTATTCAAAAGTAATTCAAAGTCTGTTCGTGTCATTCTAGAATAATAATAATAAAATATCATAAAATAAAATAAAAAAATAAATAAATAATATAATTAAATATCATAATTTGTTTTTGAATAATATATCATCTAATTCTTTAGACAATGAAAATTGCGGCCTCTGCCAAAAACGATCGCACCCACATACGCCTATTCCTTTTCTTTCTTTTTTGTTTTTGATTAATAATAAAAAAAAGGGCTACAAGCCGCCGCAGCAAGAACAATGTCGTCCATAGCGAGCGAATACTGAAATGCTCGTGTAGGACAGTATTGCCTAGTTGATGAAGTTGCGCCATATCGCTCAATATTGTATTGCGCAGTATTGATGCTTGTTGCCGTTGCCGTAAATTGCTTGATCTAGTCGTGACGTCATAATTGACGAGTATTGACTGGAATTGAGCAATTTTAGTTGCCCGTGTAAGCGCACCTTTAGTTTTTATATATTTTGGTTAGTATAAGGACTACATACTTCAATCCTGAGTAGAGCATGTGCATGTTTTAGTCATATAAATATTCTTTTACTATCTAAATTTTCAATTATAAAACTACACAAAAGTGAGTTGAATGATACAAAATGATAGTTTGATTTTTAACGGATCAACTTCAAAATCGATGTATCATTTTATATCAAACAAAACTCTTCTTTGCCTATTTGCTATATAGCTTATGATAGAACATAAATTCTATAGTAAGTGTAATATTTCCAGCAATCCCTTAACTTTTTTACTACTATGACATATAAAGATATTTAATAAGTCTTGCTTCAGTTTTCATACAGTAGAGAAATCACACAAACATAGTGCTACAAATATAATAGAAAACTGACACGCTTTCTTTATCAACATAAAAGAATCAGAAAATCTTTTACTAACCCAAAAATAAATTAAACGTAAATTTTATTAATAAATAATTTTAGGTTTATTATTATTATTCAATGGATAATGTATATTTGTTTTAGTTAAGCTAGTTATAGAACATAATTAAAATAAAATTATGGTACAGGCAAATTTTTAATATAAAACGTAAAAGTATGTACTTCTAATATATAAAATTCTCGTGTCGCGGTGTTTGTAGTTAAACTCCTCCGAAACGGTTTGACCGATTCTCATGAAATTTTGTGTGCATATTGGGTATGTCTGAGAATCGGACAACATCTATTTTTCATCCACCTATATTTTTATTTTTTTTATGATACAGCATTAAAAAATACATACAACCCCTAATTTTCACCCCTCTACGATCAACCCCTATTTTTTATTTTGTAATATATCGTTTGTACGATATACATGACAAAACGACGTTTGCCAGGTCAGCTAGTATTATATATTATTATTAAACATTTGGTCTGATAACACACATTGTTCTATACATTTAATTATTAAGATTAATGATTATTATTAATTATTAGCTTAAGTATCCACCACGATAATTTTGTGTTGTTTGTTAAAGTTAGCGCTAGATGGCGCTAATACTAAAAAGTCTAGACTAGATCAATAACTAATAAATGCGTTGAGTTTTCTACTAGAATCAGTATCGCCGCTTTTGTTCTCATCTCTTTATACAACATGTTCAAATCATTAGAATATAATTGTTTTATTACCCAGCACGCCTCATGCCACTTCCATTCTTGTTTATAAATTTCGTGTGAAATATATTTATAGTTGTATTTTATTTAAGCATTATCTTATGCAGTAAATTGCATATGTATACTAATTCTTATTATTATTTTTGTGTATACGAAGACTTGTAATGCTCATTTGTATCAAGTCTCCGAGGATAGCTCGCTATGAATTATTTATAATGTTGCACTTATATTTTGTTAAGTACCAATAATGACTAAGCACTGCATTGTTGTTGATTTGCGTGAATGGCCTTGGTGTTTGGTAATAAATAATTTAAAAACATTAAACTATATTAAGTGTAACAGTTCATAAAAACGTGGTACTTTGTTGGATTATTGCACAATTTTCTTTACGATGAAATACATCGTAATGATAATGATTTTCACTTAGAAATTCGTGCCCGTGACTGAAAAATTAATCAATAAATTTAATTATTTTCTCACCCCTTCAGATGACAATGTTATTTAATATGTACAGTGATAAGATAATATAAATTTGTAAAAATGCGGATAACTATTTTGTTCCAAAATGTTGCTCATCGACGAAAGCAGAGAGAGAATCCCTCTAGAATTATTTTATTATTAACAACGTTTCAAATACATTTAACAAAAACAATAATATTTTTTTTTAAGGGTAAAATTTTTAAAATACTTAGTAATATACTTTTTTTTAATTCAACTGTGTGTGACTATCCTGAGACCGCGGCATTTTCTACGCAAGATAATGATAAAAACTGCTAATTTCCTAAACCCACTTAAAATATCGCATCTATAAACCAAATTCATGAAACTCAGTTAAATTATAATAAACACACATATTTAATTATAAGAACTGACGATAATTACTACATAAAGTTTTATTTACCTTCCAGAAAAGAGCGTACCAATTCTTAAAAGGCCGGCAACTCACATACGAGCCTACTGGCAATGTGAGTGTCCATGGGCGGCGATCACTTTACATCAGGTGACCCTCCAGTGCCAGAATTGATTGTGCCTCTTTAAAGTGTCACTGCAAACAACGACAATTGTATTTTTTTTAAATTGTGATCTTATAAGATTACGTGCAATAAACTGATTAGTTACACTAATAGCTAAGTCGTCACTTATCTAGTTTGGTGTTTAAATAACCTTCATATTCATTTGCATGAAGGCTTAACCACGCCATCATTAAAATGTATTTAATTTATTATAGTATTGTTCAACCTTGCTTTAACTATAAAAGTCCGTATTCATATGTAAACATTACGCATACATGTGTCTAAGTGCACTTATTCTTTCTAGTGACGGTGTGGACGAGGGCATTAGATGGCTTGTCGATTGTATAAAGAGGAACAACGTAGATCGACCGCCGCGAAACCACGAAGACAACCTATAGTGATTCGGTTACATTATACGATCGCAATGAATAATAATTAGCTTTCCTATTAAGATAATGATGTGACGCGCCCATTGTTTTGTACAGTATTGATATTCGAAAATAAAACATTAAACATGTTGTGTCTATTGCTATCCCTTTTCAGTGATAAATGTTTTTGATAAGAGATACGTAATTACTGGATATTTGAGGAGTACCTGCACCTGATAAAACACCTCTGATAACAGTACGGTTTGCACTGTCGTGTAAATGTGAACATTCTTGTGAAATGTTTTTGTGATTGTGTATTTGTGCGATAATTAGACAATATGGCTTATCCGATGTACGAAGTAGATTGGAGTGTGCTACCACCAGATCAAAATAGAAGGTACCAAGTATTGTTTGATTTCTCGTTGTTTTTGGAATTGTCTGTTAGTTATGTATTTTTGCCTTGCTTATTACAACATTACTATAACTATTGCAACATTATTTAAAATTCAAATGATGTACAAAATATTTTATATTAATTTATTTCTTAAAATAACATTTTTAAATGCTTTTACTGTTTGTCCACGTAAGTTAGGCGCTTCATTCAAATATTTAATACGAGTAGAGCAATGGATTGAGTTGCCACTGTTCCTAATACACGCGAATTTACTATGTTACACGTAGAATGTACATTACCATTACAAAAAATCGCTTACAAATAGAAAATATACAATTTCTTTCTTCCACCTGTAACATAATTTTAAAGATAATACTACTTTGATGAAAATTTAGTATATTTTGTTACGTTTTCACTATTTTTTAAAGAATTATCATAATACTACTAACGTCATCTATTGAATGAATAAAAGAAAAGACGAGTCAAGTCATGACATATCGGCCATGTTGAATTTCTTGCAACGCAGGAAATGTCAGCTGGCGGTTGCCGTAATTATTCATTGTAAAATCTGTGATAAAAGATTTACTCGAAGAGATTTCTGTGATATATTATTTAAATCAGCAATATAATAGACCACAATGGAAAATTAACATAAAGTGAAAATATGAAATATTCTCAAAAGTGGCCTGCGATTTCACTTGCAATTGTATGGTTTGTGACGAGATAAAATGATAAAAACTCTGACTGAACTGTCTTAATTATTCTTTATTTTCATGTTGTTATTGTTTAAGTGTTATCAAGTGTAAATAATAAACGCAAGTGTGTTATATTGTTGACCCCATACCTTGATTGCACCTGTCACCTGGGGATTTTAAGTTCATTTGTACCATCAGACCATTTAAAGGATTAGTTATTATATAGCTAAGAATTCTCAATAAAACAGCGATCATGAACGGATCGGAATCCGGGTAAATATATTTTATAACTGATGTATTCATTTTAACTTTGTTCAAGGTTTTAATCCAACTTTATTGAGCATTGCATAGAGAATAATACAATTTTATGTCACAAATTCAATCATGTATAATAACTGTTGTTCTTTGGAAGTAGTTATCAAGTTTAGCTAACCTGCAACCAGTTACATTGATCTATGTAGACCATGTTATTATATATTATTAATGTCTAGGAAACCAGTTAATTTTTTATGTAAATAGATTATTCCCCATTTTGTTTCAGAATTCTCTTTAAAAATATGTAGTTGTTTAACTATAGTAGTATAATATTAGTAAACTTACTGAATATCAATTCACTTATTCCTTAGTTCTTTAATGAAATCAGATATTCTCTTCAATGATATCTTGTGGTCAAATCTGTACAAGGTTTACAGTACACAAGGTATACAATAACTAACCATGAAACTGAATATATGCAGGAATGAAGTTTATTCTGATAATCATATTTTATGCAAAACCAATAAACCTCATATTTTATAGTAAAATATTGTATGTTTTGGGTTTTGATAAAACTCACTTGTATAAAGAAAAGTTTTTAATAAGTTGGTAAAGTGATTGCTGTTAAGCTGACTTTGAACTAAAAAGAATAGTTTTACATTCTTTACATCATAAAAGTGTATTAATGGGTTCATATATGTTGTATAAAAACTAGTTATCTTTTATTCAGGTTCAACCCGGCATTTAACATAGCCACAATAAAACAAGTTGTAAATGAAGCAATAGAGAGAGGTGAGTATTCTTTATTAATTACCATAAATTAAATATAACCAGGTAATTTTAAAATAATTTTTAACTACTCTTTAGATTAGTTTAAATTATGTAACATATTTAAGTTTTGCTATTTTATATTTACTATATTTGCAGCCAAATTCAATAGCCAAAAAATTTGTGCAAATTAATATTAAATGACTACAACCAACATAACCGTAGCGAATCCAGTTATCTCTGAGTGAGACGAAGCAATCATACCCTTATAATAAATCTATTATACAGTTAACCCCCCATTAATTAAAACATCCTGCTAATTTTTTGCTGCTAAAATAAACTGGACTGGAATCTCTTTCTCTTTCATTATATTGAAATTGGCTGTAGGTTTTAAGCTTAACTTTGGTAACAGCTATTCTATGCTATATTATTGTCTTTTAACTAATGGGGTAATCTTTAGCTGACACTAAAGCTTCTAATATTAATTGATATGTGGAAATTTAAAGGCATAGCTTTGTACTCAATTTATTTTGACTATAGTCTATTTTATTTGTGTACTATATTACGCCTGTATATTTGACTTTATACTTTAAAGGATTTGGTATTTAGGACTGATTTTAAGCTTAGTAAAGTTTTAGACTGGGCCTTACACTTAATTATTTACTGCCTTTATGTGAAGTTTAAGCATGTTTCTGACATCTATTATACCAAAAGAAGATAGACTTACAATTTTAATGTATAATATCTGTCGGACTATGTACAACGTCTATCATGAGATGAGCTGAACTTTTTCTTTGTTACCACAGTTATGCACATTGCACAAGCCTTTTAAGTTTCGACACTTATGATTTCCTTTAACAAATGCACTGATGATTGCTTTTTGTGTGTGTGTCGTTTAACAGTCGCGCCGGTTTCAGTACGGATGCAGACTCCCACACGTCTTAGGGATCTGATTCGTCAAATTCGTGCGGCCAGAACGGCTGCGGAAGAAAGAAGTGTTGTGAATAAGGAGTGTGCATATATTCGATCCACGTTTAGAGAAGAAGACAGTGTGTGGAGGTATTGTAGACTTGTGTACTATCTTATGGTTGTTGATATTTCGTTTGATACTCTAGTATTCCATTTTTGCCTTTAGGAAAAGATTATAGGTATGTAATTTTAACTAGCTTACCCGGCAAACATTGTTTTGCTATGTATGTATATTTATTCTAGGAAACATTTAGTTCAGTAAAAATAACTAAATATCTACTATAATAGAAAGTAAGGTTGATCGTAGGGGGGTGAAAATAAGGGGTCGTATGTATTTTTGTCTGCTGTATCATAAAAAAAATTGTCTAAAAAATAAAAATAGAAATTTAGGGGTGGATCCCTTAACATTTAGGAGGATGAAAATAGGTCGAGCTATTTCGGAGGAGTTAAATGACAAACAACGTGACACGAGAATTTTATATATTAGATATAATCTCTAATATATAAAATTCTCGGCCACAAACAAATTGATTAAATAAAGCCTTAATTTTATCAAAGTAAGCAATTTGATTCTGAATATATGATATATTTAGCATCAATCTAGAAATAAATACAGGTATGACATTTTCTCTATCTTTCTGAAAACGGAGAGAAAATTTTGATAAAACGCTGTTATTAAATTGATTTTGTTATAAAACAAGGAAGTTTTTAACCTTTGTGGTGTTGGGGGCAGAAAATTTTCATATAGGTTAGATGAATTCATAAAATAATATTTAAGAAAATCAAAGATTTCCAAAGCCCTATAGAGACATGTATATCCAGCAGATGTCGCAACATAGCGAAGCTCCTATACATCCATATGCTGGGTTATCCAGCGCATTTTGGTCAACTGGAGTGCCTCAAACTGATAGCCAGCCCTCGCTTCACGGACAAGAGGGTTGGATATTTGGGAGCAATGCTGTTATTGGACGAACGGCAAGATGTACACTTGCTCATCACTAATTGCTTGAAAAAGTGAGTATTAAAATTATATTAGCTTAATGATATTTATTAGCTTTGTATATTCTATATTTATATTAGAAACTATTGCTCGCTATTAATCGCGTGGAAAAAGGAGGACGAAAGCGTATGACGTATGTCAAAAATGTAATGGAATTTGACAGTGACAGTGATGACAACTACAGAATGTTGCCCCTAGAAACAACTTCAAAAACCCCTAAGGTTTTTGTTGTACACTAGGTTTAAGATATGATTTCAATTATGCATCAAAAATATATTCAAGTAGTATACAATGTCAATCTTGGAGTATTATATTTCATTTTCGCCACGCATGGTGTTTATATGTGGTTTAGTTTGTTGGTTGGGTTCTAGACTTAATTTAAAATTTATGCCTGCGTTTTTAAAGAAAATCTAATTTAAGGTACCTCCTTAAAATCCACCTAAACAAATGTACCTTCAAAAAAGATTGGCAAGTAAGGGAAGGGAGCGTTCAAGTATTACGTAACGCGTTTTCCTTTTGTAAAACGTTACGATGCGGGGCGGCGAATTACGCGTTATTGTTAATATTATTTTCGACTGAAGATAAAACAGCTATCGAAATTTTTTGATACATTACTCAACGTCGAAGAACAGTTCTATGTATTTAAATGTATATAATAATCCCCAAGGTCATTGATCAATAATATCGGAACTGTGAAAGCATAAAAACTCGCACGTGTTTCTATCGCGAAAACCATCTATATCAAGCAAACCTAAAAATAATAAAAATTCCCGTTTTAACTAAGAAGAAAGAGATTTCGAATATTTTTAAGGAGAATTTCACATTGAAAAAATCTTGACTACTGACCCCGATCCTATGTATGATATTATCGCTCGGTTAATCAGTAATATGAAGATAAACATGACGTAGCTGATTATTTTAGTTTGTTTTACGATGTTAATAAAACTAGATTTCTTAATATGTGTCGACTTCTACGAAATAATGATTATGAATTGAGAATCAAATAACAATTTTGCAGTTTCTAACGTTAATTAAGTCTTCACGCTTAAATATTACCCTCATATATAACATAATAATCCGTTATCTGATGAGTTTGGTTTGCGGCTAAAATCAGACACTGTTAGAAGGATACATTAATACCATAGTTATTTTACGCTCATATGTTAAAGGAAAAAAATAAATAACTCAATAATATTTGTACGAGCCAAGGCTGTACATTTTGCTCACTCAGGCTTTCTTAGTTTCATAAGCGTGGCGATTTTCTAAATCGTCGGAGTTACGCCCCGAGAGTATAGCCAGACGTAGGCACTTCTTGCAACTGTTACATTGCATTCAATCGTTACGTTAACATTTCATTATTTCGCTTATATTCTATTGTAAGTATTACGTCACGCAATTTTTGGAGATTATTGACCACACACAACAACACCCCCCCACCCCTGTAACGCGCCGTAACGTTTTTCTGTACCCCAGTATAGTAAAACGTTTCGTGACCACCTAGTGACTAAAAGTTACCATCATGTGGTGTAAAGTACTGGAAAGTCTAACATAATTTTAGCAATAACGCGTAATTCAATCCCCGCCCCGTATCGTAATGTTTTACAAAAGGAACTACAAAATTCGTTACGTAATACTTGAACGCTCCCTAATATACAGTAAAAATAATTGATGACACCCCGATGACCCAGGAACCGTACAACATTTTATAATTAAAATACCTTTTGTCTGTCTGTGTGACTTAACACTAAAGCCAATACTATAGCCAACCGGTGCTAAAAGAGATTTACCTTTTAGCATGGGTTATCACCACCTTTTTATTTATTTAATTATAAGTTCTAAAACAGCTTGTATGCATCAAATTATACAAGAAAATATGACATCACAAATTTTACACACACATACACATCATTTATATTTGAACATAAACAATAGAAAATAAATGAAACGCTACTATTATATGTTTGCCCCATCCCTTACTGGGAGGTTACAAAACTTCGTACTTAAAGAGAATTATTTTAAGAAATTAAATTTTCGATTTTATACGATTTCCCTCACGTTAAAATGTAATACTATAGAACTCCCGAAGGTTTTTATTAAATATCTCTCTCAGGTTATTTGAAATTCTATTATTGGAAAAATATTCGCGTAAGATCAATTTATATTCATATTTCCTCGCTTTCAAATAGGATTGAAGTTACGAAGTAAATTGTTTATTGATTCTTAGGTAAGATGCTTGAAATAATATACTATACGAAGACGGGGTACTTTTTTAATATGACAAGGAAAACGGATAGGAGGCTCACCGGATGTAATTATTTTATATTGCCAGAGGGCTCGATAAAAAGGGTAAAGACAAATCTATACGAATTATTGAAAAAAATTATCTATTAGGAAATCTACTCCAAAAAAATCGGAATTGAATTAGCAGTATATTTAAAAGGCTCATAACTTGAATAATAAACATCACAAAAAAAAAATGTTACGTATTTGCGGTCATACCCAATAGAGGTATCTCGTTCGTATATTATTATATTATTAAATTATTAAGTTTCTCATGTAAATAAAAATGCATTTTTTGTAATGAGAAATAAAGTTCTTTAAACATTATCTCCGCAAACCACTTTTTTTTCACTGTCCGCTTCACGTCAAATCCCCATAGGACAAACATTTCAATGATTTTCGGTTATGGTCACAGATCATAAAAAAATTATAGATACCTTCTGGTGTCTTTGGTTTTGTCTATTAAATTAGTGTTAAAATGTTGTTATGGTAGAACATACGGTAAATAACGGGGGTCGTTTTTTGAAGATTGGAATAGTTTTTATACAGAATCTAACTGACCTAAATTTATGTTACTTATGTTAAAAGTATTTGAAAATCACTTGGTTTTAGAAAAGAAAAAAAAACGTTAATTGAGTGATGGTGTAAAGTTGACAGGTGAAGTGAAATTGAATTATAAAATCACGAAATAATACTCACTTCAAGATAGTGATTTCTCAAGAAGAAATCCTACTTCCTACTTTTTGTGTATCATTTATTTAAAAAAATATATGTTTATTATGGAACATAAGATACAGGTATCACTTATTCCACGTCATTAAAATTTGCAACTGTATGCATCTCTACTCATCAGCAATGAAAACAGAGGGTGTAGGCCAAGAGAAAAGGCCGGCGTAAAAAACTCTCGGTACTCTTTTAAAATAGAAAATCATCAAACAACAATTATTTTAAAACAAATATCGCAAATTAATTAGAAGTAGCCTGTTAAAAAATGTAATTGAAATTCCAAGTATTTTTTTTTTTTTAAAGACAATTCACACCAATTGACCTAGTCCCATGCTAAGCTGGTGAAGCTTGTGTTATGGGTACTAGGCAACGGATATACATACATATTATTGATAGATAGACATATAAATACATATTTAAACACCCAAGACCTAAGCACAACACCAAATGCTCATCACATCGATGTTCGTCTCAGGACTCATGGATTCGCAGTCAGGGGTTCTAACCACTAGACCAATCAGCCGTCAAATCCACTTTAAATCTCTCAAGTACTAAACGCCACGCTGAATGCTCGAGGGAATGTTTCCACTTTGGCTTTGATTTCTGACCTTTGCATTGTTACTCATTGACTCCTAGTTGCCTGCTCTCCAGGGAAACCTTTTTCCTGCATTTGTTTTACATACTAATTGCTGTATTGTTAAATGCACATATGAAAATACTAGTCAGCTAGAAGTAGGTTGCGTACGTAAACTGTTGGACAGATTTAGATAAGTTCTGATATATTATAATGCGATTTAGAAAGATTAAAATATGACTATTTGTGGGACTTTCTTTTTTCTTTGATTACGTTTCAACGATATTAAAAAAAAATAAAGAAAAAAGCTGTAAAGAAGGAACTATGTCTGTAGATTTGGCGATCTTTAACACATATAAGTAACATACTATTTTTCTTATAGATATCATATATAATATGTGTGATCGAACGAATAGTTGTCTATGTAAAAATATATAATTAGATAGCGGAGCCGCCAGACGTTGTCCTGTATACGACTTAAAATAAATATCAAACTAAAAAAAAACAAATACACGCAAATCTTAACCATTCATGAGTCCACTGGAATATACAAAAAAAATCGCCTAAATCGTTCCAGCCGTCGAGTTTAATTACAAATACGCGCAAAGATATTTAATTAGGAATAAAAAATATTATAGTTAAGTGTTTTTTCGTGTATTAAACTGTCAATTTATTCCATTTTTTATATTTTAACTTTGCATGATTGTTATACTCTTGTGGCTTGGAAGGTAATATGAGAAGGCTTCTAACTGTAATCGGCACTCGACCCCAGCTCATATTACACACATATATTGTTGATTCAAATCAAATCAAATCAAAATACGTTTATTCAATTTAGATGCTTCTTAGAGCATGCTTATGAATGTCAACAACGTTTACAAAATTCACGAAAGAACAGGACTACGCCATCCGTTCGCAAAACTACCAGGAGGCCTTGTTCTGAGAAGAACGGGCAAGAAACTCAGCAAGTTTTGCCCTCCCTTTACATTACAATTAATCAAAGGAAAATGTCATAAACCACAACGTCGTTAAAGTTACATAAGTAAAAAAAATAAAAATCTGTTCTGTGATTTACCACATTCACCATTACACACATATTCATACATAATTAGAACTATTGCCAAGCATTTTTATCTTCCAGGTAGTCATTGACTGTGTAGTAACCTTTACACATTAAGGTTTTTTTGATATGTGTTTTGAATCTGTTTAAAGGCAGTTCCAATATTTCACTAGGAATCATGTTATAGCAGCGTATACTTAGGCCCATAAATGAAGTATTTATTTTCTGCAACCTGTAAGACGGCTGGAAAAGTTTTCCCTTATTTCTTGTATTCCTATTGTGAATGTCGCTGTTCTTTAAAAGAGAACTAATATTACTACGCACAAAAATGATACAGTTGTAAATATATTGGGAAGGTACCGTCAAAATATCGATTTTCTTGAACAAATTTCTAAGTGAAGTGCCTGGTTTCAAGCAATAAATTGACCTAATAGCACGTTTTTGCAAGATAAAAATAGATTGTATATCTGCTGCTTTGCCCCATAAAAGAATTCCATACGACATAACGCTGTGAAAGTAACTAAAATATACTATTCTGGCAGTTTCCTCGTCTGTGAGTTGCCTAATTTTCCTAATAGCGTATGCCGCAGAACTAAGCTTGTCAGAAAGTTTAGTGATATGCTGACTCCATTGAAGTTTTTGGTCTATTGTAATGCCCAGAAATACCGTAGAATCAACTAAATTTAGTTTTTCATTGTTCAATTTAAGCTCTATAGTTGTAGTTTTAACATTAGGTAAAGTAAATCTTATGCATTTTGTTTTTGTGGCATTTAATTGTAAATTATTTGCAGAAAACCAGCACACTATTTCAGAAAGTGCATTGTTCACATCGTCAAAATTTGTCTTATATCTATTTACTTTAAAAATCAAGGACGTGTCATCAGCAAACAATACAATATCACATAATGGCTTTGCATAAGAAGGCAAATCGTTAATATATATAAGAAATAAAAATGGTCCCAATATTGACCCTTGCGGGACTCCCATTTTAATGTGTGATCCCGAAGATTTAGTTCCATTTATATCAACTTTATGTGTTCGACAACTTAGGTAAGAGGTTATTAAGTTAAGAGCTACATTTTTTATACCATAGTGGTCAAGTTTGCAAAGCAAAGTCTCATGATCAACACAATCAAACGCCTTGGACAAATCACAGAAAACTCCCAGTACATTTTGAGTTTTCTCCCATGCATCAAATATATGTCGTAACAGAGCTATTCCAGCATCGGTAGTGGAGCGACCTTTAGTAAAACCGTATTGTGCGTTGTGTAGAAGACTGTTTGTATTAAAGAATGTAATTAATTGTTCTAGTATAATTTTTTCAAAAACTTTACTTGAAGTTGGCAATATTGAGATGGGTCTAAAATTAGTAGGTTCTGTCCTGCATCCAGATTTAAATAAAGGTATTATTTTACTATGCTTCATTAAATCTGGGAAACTTCCTTCATCAATACAATTGTTAAAAATATATGCAAGATCTGGGGCAATAATATCTATAATGTCCTTAATAATACGTACAGAAACATCCCACAAGTCTCCAAAATGTTTTAATTTTAAAGATTTAAAAGTTTTAACTACATCACCAGCGCTAACGTGCTTAAACTGAAATTTTATTTTGCATTCCGGTACGTGACTTTTAAGAAAACTAATAGCCTTTTTGGGAGAGGAATTCAGAGAAGATGAAGTAATTACAGGTATGTTTGAAAAGAAATCTTCAAAAATATCAGCAATCTCTGAGCTTTCAACAATAATCTTATCATTTACCTTTAAAAAGAATGAATTATTACGGGATTTAAGGTTTCCTGTTTCTCGATTTATAACATTCCAAGTAGTTTTGATTTTATTACTTGAATTCTTAATTTTCTCACGTATATGCAATGCTTTTGCATATTTGCAAACTTTTCTAAAAGTTTTGGAATAATTTCTGACATATTCCATAAACGCTGCATTGTGATTATATTTTCTTAATGCATATAATTCATAAAGCCTATTCCTACTCTTAAAAATACCACTCGTGGCCCAGTCATCAAACTTGATTTTTTTGTTGCACTTTACAGTCTTTAATGGGTAAATACTATCAAACTCATTTTGAATAACATTAAACAATCTTTTGTATTGACTCTCCGAATTATTTAGAACAGAGTAATCTATTGCACAAACCTTAGAATTAATATTTTGCCTAAAACTTTCGATGCGACTTTTTGTGATGGGGCGATACTTAACGTGCTTGGCTTCATCAAATATTTTGTCAGAGAAGCCAACTATTAGACCACAATGGTCAGAAGTAAGGTTTGTTATTACTGATTTAGAAATAGGTTTGTCATTCGAAAATATGTTATCTAAACAAGTTGCTGAATGGGAGGTGATTCTTGTTGGTTCAGAGAATTGGTTTACTAAATTGAAGCATTTAAACATTGAAATAAATCTAGTGCTTACTGAAGTACTTTCAAGTATGTTTATGTTAAAATCTCCGCAAATAATGACAGACTTTCGTTTTCTAGTCAGTCTTTTAAGTACATCTTCCATTACTGACTCGAAATTGTAATAATCTCCGGAAGGGGGCCGGTACACGCATACTATAACATAGTTCTCCAGTTCTACACAAGATAATTCAATAACACATTCAATTGATAGACTTACAATATCCTTACGATCTTTCGATTTGACAGTACTATTAATTAATATTAATGATCCGCCACGAATAGAACTACTTCTCTTGAATACACTACACAATTGGAAGTTGTCAATAACAATCGTTTCATAACTTCTTAGCCAATGTTCTGTAATACAAATAACTTCAATTTCGCGAATTTTTGTAAACAATTCTAATTCTAATTCCTTGCCAGCCAAACCTTGTAGATTTTGATACACAATATTTAATAGTGCTGGCTTGGCTTTTGTCTTAGGTGCTAGTTTAAATTAGTAAAATGTAAATTTTTCGTGACAATTTTACTACATGTCACCGTAGTAGTTTCTTTAAAATTATATGCTAATAACTTAGCAATTTCTTTTTTTATTTTATATGAAAGATACAATGTATCTTTGGTCAGAGTAAATTTAGTAACAAACCTGTTACAATCAAAATATAAAAATACGTCACTATGACGACAGGTCAAATGGTGAATAAATTGATTTAAAACATAAATCTGTTGATTAAATTTATAATCCATATTGCTTGCATATGGAAAAGAACAAAGTGTTATTTTACATTTTTTTTCCTTACCAAACTCCAAAAGTTTAGTAATTGTTTGAGTAATGTGGGTTTTTTTTATCCCCATACTGTCACCACACAATAATATTAATTTAGAGTTACTATCTACAGACTGATAATTTAATATTTTATCTACAATACCTTGGTAAGATATTCCAGGTGAACAAATATTTAGTACATTTTGAGATAACTCATCTCCTAGTAACTGTCCCAGCCCTTGCCCCAACCTATCTGAAAAGATGTAGGTATTAGTTCTTTGAGTGTTTGCACTGCTTGTAAGAGAAAACTCTGGCATGGGGGACTTTGGTGATGAATTATCTTCATTCAGCTGAGAAGGAACTTGGTCATGGTAAATCAACTTATTACTTTTCTCAATAGCACAAGCACATTGCTTACTTGTGAGAGATGCATACCTCTCAGTACTATAATTACAAAGATCAATCATGTCATGCCTAGCAGATACCTGGTATTCTAAAATTTTTTTAAACATGTCATTATGATTATTACACATATTATTTATGCACTGCTCCAGTTGACTAATTTTAATATTTAATTGTTTGTTTATACTGTCATATGAACATTGCCTTTTAAATACATTTTCTTTACAAGATTTCCATTTCTTTTTTAATAATGCATGTTGTTGCCTTAGTAACATGTGATCTTTAAAATGATTTTTCCTTTTAATTAATTTGTTAGTTTTTTTAATAAATTTATTAAGCCGGACATATTTTTTAAATCTTTTGCAACTTATAAATAGGGAACCAATTGAGTTTGACTTACTACACCCCATATCAATATTGTTACATTGTTCATTTACTATACCTGGATCATAGCTGTTTAACTCACTGAACAAGCTCTGAGAGGCATCAGCTTCTATGGCAACCTTATTTTCAAGTATTTGCATAGTTTTATGTGCCTCTGACAAACTTAATTCCAAGTCACTGATGCGATTCAAAGCCTGCTCATGAGTATCATAGCACTGTTTATAAGAGTCAACAATATCCTGTAATTGCACACACTGATCCACAATATCTGAATATTTAATATGTATTTCAGAAAGTTCACATTTAAGTTCAGTGTTTTTCTTAACAATATTCTGAATTTCCAGTTCACTGTCCTCACGTTCTTGCAGTAATCTATTATTGAGATCCTCTGATCTTCTGCTCCAGCAAAGCCTGCTTCAGTCTGATTTCAATATCTTTAGTTGTAGCTTTACGAGTCATCATTTTGTAGTGTTATTGTTATTTAAAATATCCCGTGTTTTAACCTTTTTATGCACTAATTCTATTTTTAATTTAAATAAATATACAGAGGTAATGTTAACTGTTCCGCGGTACCCGCAAAAAAAAAAAAAAGAAAAAAAAAAAAAAAAAACCCGGATTGTACTTGAAAATTCAAATGGGTTGTTAAATGCGTGCAGACATAGGCCAAGATGGCTGATCACCTATTAAGAAAAAATATCAGGCCTACAGAAACCTTTCAAGAGAGGTTGTAGCGCTACTGGTTGTTGTTGTGTCCAATATGGTAAAATGATAAAACAGGAAACGAAACTGATTGATTGGTCGACAGATCGTTAAACGACAGAACAGAGACGCTGTGGATCGAATTGCTATATGTTGTGACTGTTAAGCACTCGGTTGTGTATATATAATCGGGTTTATATAGAATTTCTTAATATGTATTATCGCGCTAACGAAAAACAATAGATTCATATCATATCGGAACATAAGATATGTATTGTCAAACAAACACAGCATATTTGTATATAAGGACTAGCAAACTCGGCGAACTCCGTTTCGCCACCACTCGGCTTCGTTTTATGTAACATTTCGTTTGGTGATCCCGCTTTTCTGTTGAAATTTTTCCTGAATTTTCTTTGCTACAAACCTCACGGAGCCCGAGACCTTTCCAACGAATGCAAAACCGTGGAAATCGGTTCGTGCGTTCTGGAGTTATAGCGTCAGGAAGGAAAACCCGACTTATTTTTATATAGTAGATTTCACATGTTACCTATAGTATATTGATTATTCATAAGTAATCTTACAGAATAGAATAGACATTATACAAAGCTAAAACAAATGACATATTTGAATAAAATATACGAAATAGAAAACATAATGTAAACTTTAATAGATTAAGGGTCTGTTTAGAATGTACGGATAAGTTCTACATAAGTGCCAAATTAGCTATTTATTACTTATTGGTAGGATAAACACTATTGTTGCGTTTCACGACTGTCAGATAGCGCTATTCGTCACATAAAGTCCATCATAAGCTATGAGTCCGATGAATGTCAAATAGCACAATTTATCTTCCAAATACTTTGTGTTACATTGTAAAATAACCCTTAAAAAAAGAAAATTGAAATTCAACATTTAACAAACGACAAATTAATATTTTAAAGAAAAAACCAAATTGTTACTACAAAAAAAAAAAACGATAAGTTACTACTGCTAAATAATGCCTTCCCGCTTCTTAAAATATTTCCTCACATCCTCTTTGGTAAGGTGGAAAATTTCAATATCTATATAATTGAATTTTGATATTATCATCTAAGTAAATAATATTGATTGCGGTCAATGAACCCTATACCGCAATGACCTAATCAGCGTCACGCAAGACGGCAAAGCCCCTTTGGCGCAACGATTACTTTTGTTAGTCTGGGTTTCGGCCTATGTCTTATGAATTTGTTATACCAATTAAGTCCTTTTGATTTTTTATTATTATAAATATACATACTTTCAAACTTATTTTATTTACATATTGAAGTACAGCAGATCATATATAATGCATTTTCTACAGTATATTACAAGTTATCTATTCCAAAATACATAACAAATATGGTGAATTCTATTCATGGCTTTCTTACTCCGCTCATGCTAACGCTTTTTTTCTATACACCTTTTTCTTGGGCGCCCTGTTTTCCTTCCCCTTGGTCCTTCCCATCCTTTTTTTGTCTTCAAAATTTATCTGTGCATCTTGCTCTATGCCCCGCCCATTGCCACTTCTGTTTTAGAGCATCGTACGTTATGCTACCGGAGTTATATTAATCTTTAATGCTAAATTATCTTGTCTTAAGTCTTAGTGGGGCTAGGATTAGGGATGTAGAGCCCGTATTAGTAAATCATAAATAAGTATTATATCTTATCCACAGTGACCTGAACAGCAACACACAGTTTGTTGTGGGACTAGCGCTCTGTACCCTCGGGGCTATCGCGTCACCAGAAATGGCGAGAGACCTCGCATCGGAAGTGGAACGTCTGATAAAGTCCCCGAACGCCTATATCAAAAAGAAGGCGGCCTTATGTGCCTTCAGGATTATAAGAAGAGTACCTGATTTGATGGAGATGTTCTTGCCGGCTACGAGAAGTCTTCTAACTGAGAAAAATCATGGTAAGTTGCCCATATGCGCTTCAAACTTAAAAAGTCATAAACCGAATTCAGCAAGGTCTCAAAATTTGAATAACATTTAAACTTATGATGCTGATAGACGTAATTGTTTTTTATAGTACAGGGGGCATGAGGCTCATCTGATAAACATTAAAAGCTAACAAGTATGGTTATTGACCGAGATATACTTTAATAAAAAACTAAAACAATAGAATCGTTTGTGGCTAAACAATCGTTTATATCCGAAGCTTGATATGCGCAAAGCCATGCGAAACGTACACGTATATGGGCGCGTTCAAGTACTACGTAAGCACCAATGGGGTCCTTTGATGATTTTCTTATTTGGTGATTACGTGAATAGCACATAATCTATGCTTGAAAACGAAATGCATATTCGAGGATTTCTACAAAATATTAATACGTTTATGTACTTACTATTATTGAAGTGAACCTTCTTTATCGGGGTTGGAAAAAAATTTAGTGTAACATTTTTTCGTTCCGCGTCACATTTTTCCGTTACGCGCCATATTGCTTTTTGAAGTCAAACTTCTTTATCGGCGTTGGGATCAAAGTTCTTTATCGACGTATGGGAGAAATTTTGTAGCAAATCGTCACGTTTTTCAATGATAGTAATAATTCTATAACAATAATTAATGAAATTCTATAGTAATCTTCGTAATAAATGAAATATTTGTATTCATGTCTATGATAATAAAAGCCTTTTGTTAAACTTTATCTAATTTAACGAATTTCTGTAAAGTTGCATATAGTAGATCATTTTTCGAAAAATAAGATCAAAGAAGTTTCACTTCTTACGTGTGTACACCTAGTACACGCACAATTTTTTTATATTTTCTTACTTTTTCTGACAAGAGGATAAGGGATAAATTGCAGTAAATCTGCTTATGTAATATTTGAACGGCCCCTATGATGATATTGGCCAATACCTGTCGACAATAAGTGAGATAACAAAGTAATTCAGACCGTATCACTTATACATTTGGTTCAATTTCGATTAACAAGAAATAGTCGACTCGAATTTGATAATCATCAACTCAATTGCCTATTAACATGACACTGTGATTGAATTATACCCATATATGTACCCTTTTGCGACCGTACAGAAACAGTTGATAAAAGCAATATTGGATTGTTTAATAAAAGCAATATTGTTTTTTTACATAATATACTTGCTTCTAAAGATAATAATTAAATGTAAATGTACCCATAAAGAAGAGAAGAAAAAAAACATTAATTACAATTATTATAATTATAATAACAGTAATGATACAGTTTGCCCTGGTCTCCTAATGTCGCCTCGATATCGTAGAACATTACCATTTATTTTAATACTGGACTTTTATTATTGATTCGTCTATGGTATTAAGAAATAAGTGATTAAGACTCATTGTTAACAGGTGTTCTTATCACGGGCGTGACCCTTATCACGGAAATGTGTGAAAATAGTCCGGACACTCTGAATCACTTCAAAAAGGTATGTGTTATATAATTATATAAGTAACATTTTGAACTATTATTCATACTTAATAACTATATACCAATCCAATACCAGCGTATTAATTATAACAATATATTATAATTAATACGCTGTGAAAAGACAGTGTTTTGCTTGGAACTTTTAATATAGTTTTATAAAATAGATTTACCTGTTTCGAATGATATCGCCTTATGTACATTATGATTGCATTTACTATGGAGTGTCTATTTTCGAAAATCGCAACAAAAAGAGAAGAAAAAGTTATAATAGTGTTGTAACTTTTCATCCCAGCTGATTTTAATGGTCGCGTGGGCCTTTTTCGTAGTATTGCATCTAAAGTGATTATTAGAGATTACCTTCAATAGATCATTGCTGTATTTCCTTGGTCAAAACCAAATGTTTTCCTGAGACGGTTATTTAAGAAGTTCTCGTAAAATTTTATATTGGTACTACCAAATAATATTCATGTTGAAAAGTGTAAATCATGTAGCAGGAAAATGAAGAGTGAGTTATAATTTCACCTATATGAGGAAAATTCGACGGTAAAACCATGCGGTCTCAACCCATTTAGTTTGAATATAGATATTTATATTCAAACTAAATGTACCTGTATATACTTACATGCATACATGCTTACTGTATACATACCTAATTGTTTAAAATCACTTGAAGCTTCGGGCTATTTAGAATAAGAAGTTCGCGTATATAGCTGTCAAAAACATACAAACGTACTACACAGTATCAAGAAAACATATTACTTAGGTTTTTCATTTGTGGTTGAAATTATAAACACTCTCGATACATATTGATACGAATAATTTCTATACAGATGTATATATACACAGTTAGAACGTTTTACAAGAATATAAAGTTTTGCTCTTTATTTAGATTTATGCCTAATCTCCAATACTAATGTATGTTTGTGTTGTCCTTAGGAGAGCGGACAGCGCGAGGTAATCATTACGATGTACCTTGCACAAGGGAATGATTTGTTGATCTTATTTAATGAATAATTGAATATATTTTTTTTTAAATAAGAACATTGGTTAAAAAGTAACAAATTTAAATTATCGTTGAAGAGTGTCATCAGGCAATTATAACCTATTTCAGACCTGATGACGGAGTTATAAGTAAATCGATTTTATATCTAAAGATTACATACAGAAAGCTATAAATACAGATCAACATAATTACAACAATATTGATCATAATATATAATTAACAAAAGATTTATCCTTTTAATAGCGTAAGGACAAAGATCAACAAATTATTCGTGACGTAACTAAGCATGTATATGTTGGTACATTTTTAATAAACAACTTGTAAACTATTTAATAGCATACATATAATACATAGATTTCATATATAATATTAAAATAATTCATTTTTCCCAAAATACTTTTATTCGTGGCAGCACCGAAATTCTATAGCAAACAGCTGTTAGGTGAGGTTAAAAGTTTAAGGTGAATGACCCCTAGAGTTCAACTTATTTGAATGTTTTTTATTTACATATTGTTTACAAGATGTTTCTTAAATATATTGTATGGGTATATATGAGCTTCATTGTTCAAAGGACAATCGCTTTCAAAGCAAATTTGTTCTTAATTTTTCCTATAGTCATATTAATTTCATAGTGCAGTAGTTTGGGGTTGTCTTGCTTATGTAATCATTGTGAATCTTTGGATTGTGAAGCTTCAATTATTGGGTAAAAAGTAAAAACTAATGGTATTTACATTAATTTATATAATATGTAAGGCGAGTACATACCGTGCTATATGGAGACTTAAATTTGAGATAACATTCACATCACAAAGCGTTACATACAGAAAAACCATACAAAGATATACACGTTTGAGCGAAGCACTCAATTGTGTCTAATAAGTGGTGGGGGTAAATGTTTTTTTATATATATATTATATGTATGTTGACCAGTGAGAAACCGAGTGGCAATAGTAATGTTTTGTTCTGTGAAGATATTATTATTGTATTATAAAATAAACTAGATGACTAAACAGTATTTTTGGAATTACATATCCATCAAAAAACACGTCTATCATAATAAAAAAGTAAAGCCTAACCAATAAAATAAAAAACCTTGCCGTTGCGAAAAACTATTGGAACTAATTTCTTTAAATGGCAACAATATTTATTATTGATCATGTCATTGTCATCTGTCAAAGTGTGATGTCGATCCGATTGTGCGTGGTGTAACTCTTGGATATGTATCTTGACGGTTGTAAGTGGTTTCAAATTTTGTAGGTTAGGTAGTCTGTGAAACTTGTCTCTATGATTTTAATAAATGTTGCTATAATCATACAAGTCATTTAGCGTCCTCAGACTAGGGTTTTTTTATTTTATTGGTTAATACATAGTATGAAATTTTTTGTTCAGCCCTTGGAACTCACTCAGACATGGTATTTTGAACTCTTTCTTTCAACTCGTATTTAGTATGCCTGTCGATGTAAATGGCTTTTTGTCTTTGTGAGCAATACTTTTAGTTTTATAAGACATTAATAAGGAACATTTATAGATTGTGCCGAACCTGGTGCGAATATTGAAGAACCTCATACTTGCTGGTTATTCACCGGAGCATGATGTTAGCGGTGTTTCCGACCCATTCCTTCAGGTAAGGCTTTCTTCTAGAGTTTATGTTTAGGAAGGATGAGCTACTAGCGTGCGGAAAGCGAATCGTATTTGGTTGACAGTGACCTTAGGTCATAATAGTGCCACAGATCTTTATATGAATATGAATCAAGTAATTTTCATAATTTAATTTATTTATTTATAAGTAATCCTTAAGCTTAATATATCGTTATTATAAAACAAAACACTTAGACAATATTCAAAGTCAAAACAGATTACATTGATAAACATAATATCGTCGCTTTAGAATGATAACCTTGTATGTCCAGAGAACCAAACATTACAGAAAACGAAGAATGGTACATTTCGTCAATGTTCGTTAAAATATTATTATACGTGTTTTTGTCCATAGTTTTAGATGGTAAAAAGGACTTATTTATGTTAATTACCAATCCCTTACTTCATTCGATTATACCAGTTAAATGACAAGAGTCTAATAAACTAAAATATATGGTTTTTTGACATACGAGGTTATCTTCGAAACAAAACATAAGTCAATTATTACGTTAATAGATAGAAAAAAAAGAAAATAAAAACAAATGAAGACCGGTTCTCTTTAGAAAAATTCATTTTGATATTGGTCTAAAGATGCTATTGACCCCAACAATTACACCCCAGATTCATTTATACATGTCGTTATAACAGATTTTGCCTGTATATATATATATATAATTTTTTTTTGTCAAATGTTGTAATAAACGATGTCGTAGTAAACGGTTTTGACTGTAAATACAATTATAACTACTCTAAGGTGCGTCCCTTATCCGGTAGAAGGCCAAGTTTTTCGAACCTATTATATATATATTTTGACAAAACTTGAGGATATATAAAAATATGGACTTTTCAGGTGAAAATTCTCCGCCTGCTCCGAATACTAGGCAAAAACGATGCCGAAGCCTCCGAAGCGATGAACGATATCCTTGCCCAAGTAGCAACGAATACTGAAACGAGCAAGAACGTTGGCAACACAATATTATACGAAACAGTACTCTCTATCATGGACATTAAGTCTGAGAGTAGCTTGCGTGTGCTGGCCATCAATATTTTGGGGCGTTTCCTTCTTAATAATGACAAGAATATCCGATATGTGGCGCTCAATACACTCCTGAGGACGGTCCATGTTGATACGTCAGCGGTTCAACGGCACAGAACAACTATATTGGAGTGTTTGAAGGTTAGTTTTTTAGAACAAAAAGTGGTTCTTCTGAATCAAGTCGGCCATGGACACACACTGCCAGAAGTGCTTTGCCTGCCTTTTAGGAATTGGTACGCTCAGACCCTAACGCCCAAACCCAATAATCAATCCACAATCTCAGATTGAAAACAAACTGAGATCAGACCGTGACAGTCGATCGATCTCCTATCTGCATCCCAATAACCAAACCCTACAAAGACAATCCATTTTTGGAGACGGATAAAATGCTCTTTGTCGTTCCATTTTACCGAGTTTTCACTCATATTTGATAATCAATGTAAACCAAATACAGTAAATGAAACTAATAAAAAATTTAATTATTTAAAAAACTGGTGTAAGTTAAAATCTGTTAAAATTATTAACGGTTGAAATCGAGCTTTCGTCAACTGTCATTTTCATACAAAGGTCTATTCGCAGACACCGATACGACGTCCCATGGATAGCTTGTATCTAAAGATGGCTTTTACAATCCGTCGATTGGTTATAGGCACACTTGTTACATTTCGATTAAGATTACCATCTCAGATGGTGGATTATGGATTGAGATAGGTTATTGGGTTCGGGCGTAAGTCGAATTGGTTCGGGAATACTTTAGTAGCGTATTTCACATCTCAATATTGACGATGTATTTGTAAGATATTCCAATTAAATTGCTAAACGGATTTTGAGGAAATGCTTTCAAATACTGACAGCCCCTTTTGGGGCCTCTCAATCTATATGGCACATGGCAAAATCTAATAAGTTTTCCACTAAAACTGCTTGGAGTGTGGTCCAAGGAATGATAAACAAATTAAGAAACCTTTATAACTGACTTCAAAAAATCGAATCATTATCAATTAGTTGTGTTTTTTTTGTTATCCCTATTATTTTCAGAGGAAAGAAAGTATCAAAATTAAAAATATTAAAAAATACAGACATGTCTATTATACATTCGTTGAAACTTGAAATTTGACTCAAAATAGTTTTTAGTGTATTTTTTTGAAATAGCTAGAAGTAGACATATGTTTTCTAATATTTTTTTCTATTGTTTTATATTCCAGGTTTATTATATGATATGTATATTATAATGAGCAGTGTTCTTAACGGAACACTCTCATCCCAGAGGACGTAGTTTCGATTCCCGTCTGTGCACCAATGGACTTTCTATGTGCCCATTTAATATTCGCTCGTACAGTGAAGGAAACATCGTGAGGACAAGACGTGCCTAAGACCTTACGGTTTCTATTAGATTAACACTAGGCTAGGTTTTGCCTATTTTTTAGCTTTATTTTTTTTGTTTGTTTTAAAGTCGAGTCTCGGGCACAAAAGCCTGAACATCCTATTATAAAAAAAAAAATATTACGAAAATACAGAAATCTGATTTTTATTCAAATGTTAAAATTTTTAGGACCCAGACGTGTCCATTCGTCGTCGCGCGATGGAGCTCTCGTTCGCCCTAATCAACAGTCAAAACATCCGTGCAATGATGAAGGAGCTGCTCCTCTTCCTGGAGAGATCTGATGCGGAGTTCAAAGCGCATTGCTCCAGTGCAATGGTTCTGGCCGCTGAGAGATATGCGCCGTCCAGCAAGTGGCATTTGGATACGCTGTTCCAGGTCTTATTGAAGGTGAGTAAGAATTCTTCGTGAATGTTTAGCTATTCGAGTACCAATACTTTATTGAAATATATTGATGACCCGGCAAACGTCGTTTTGGCATGTATATTTTTTCTAGGAATATTTTTTTTAGTTCAATAAAAAAACTCTACAATAATAAAAAATAGGGGTTGATCGTAGAGGGGTGAAAATTAGGGTTGTTTGTATTGTTGTATGCTTTATCATTAAAAAAAAAAAAATTGGGTTGGACACCCTTTATAACTTGGGGGTTTGAAAGATAGATAGTAGCCGATTCTCAGACTTACTGAATACGCATAAAAAATTCATAAGAATCGGTCGAGCCGTTTCGGAGAAGTATGGAAGCGATTGAGACACGAGAATGTTATATATTAGACTAGCGATCATTATAATAGATATAATTCTCTGAGAGCAGCTAGTCTCTTCCCTTTGACACGTTAACTGTACTTTATTTTATGATTTCTACTTGACACAAATTCATAATTAAACTATTATACAGTAAGAAAATTATGAATTTAATATGTGTGCATTTACATAACCGTACAACACGCTCGTACGGTAAAGTAAACATCGCGAGGAAAACCTCCCTTAGACCCAAGTTGTCGGCGTGTGTTAAGAACATAAGTTCGATCTGCTTGCGTTATAGAAAAAAGAAATCACAAAAAAACATATTATCAAACACAGAAACGGAAACATTGAAATTAAAGCCTAGATGTTGGCTGTAGCGCCACTGTTTTATTATTTTCCTTCACAATTCAAAGCAAAGGTTATGGACGAAGCGTTGTCTTAAGATAGTATTGGTTGCCATGGTTACCATTTTAGAGCGAAAACATTACGGTCGTTATATTATGTACTATTGAAAATAATTTTGCTTTGTGTTTATAACGTTATCTACTACTAAACATTTAACACATCTAAACTATATGAAATTTATTTATGTCTAAATTTTCGTGTTAATTAACTTTGCAATTATTACAGGCCGGGAATTACCTTCGCGATGATACCGTATCGAACACGATACAAATAATATCGTCTGCGCCCGGTGAGAGGCAGGCATACGCGTCTCAGCGATTGTGGATCTCTTTGGAAAGATCAGCTGTTTGTGGCGATTCTACTGAGAAACAGCCAATTATTCAGGTATTTTTAGAGATGGGTTTATATGGTCATTAAGTTATTAGCGGACCCGACAGACGTTGTCCTGTACACACGACTTACATACAAAAAAAATATCTAATAACGTAAATCATTCTCGACTCCACTTAAACACACAAAAAATTTAATCAAAATCTGTCCAGCCGCTTAGCCTGCCTGGCTGATTTGTGAATCTAAATCATTCAGGGCGCCACCAAAATGCATCCAAAAAAATCATTGAAATCGGTTCAACCGTTTAAGAGGAGTTCAGTGACATACACACGTACAGTACAATTATATATAAAATTTACAGTCCTGTTGGGTAATTTAATAGTATTATGCCTATGACTATATCGTCTCAAAATATTTTTTTGTGTTACGTACTTTTTTTTTATTAAAGACTTATTTATTTTTATATTGAACATTGCTTATTTGTCCAGACTTTTTTTTAACATGCCAAAGAGTATTTAAAAAGAACTATAAGCCGTTTTATTTCTGTTCTTTTTATTAATTTTCTATACCTATGACAAATATAATTTTATTCGAATGTCCAATTACAGGTGGCTGCTTGGACGATAGGAGAGTACGGAGACATGTTAGTGTCGGAAGCCAGCAACGCCATATCCATGGTCGATGATGATGGAATTGGTATGTATTTATATCCTTGATAAAGCAATCAAAATAATTGGAACGAAGTTCCTTATCGCGCGTTGTGAAAGGGGGCTAGACGGAAAAAATTCTTACGAAAAGTTGTCACGACACTTTTTTGCTATTTGCTATTGTAATACACCGGTTCTCGTCCGATCACCGAAGTTAAGCAACGTCGGGCGAGGTCAGTACTTGGATGGGTGACCGCCTGGTAACACCTCGTGATGTTCGCTTTTTTTTAAATCCATCATACTGTTATGATACCAATTAACATATAAATTAATCGAAAGGAATTTCGTTCCATCCGGGTGTCCCTTGACACCTCTAAAGTTTTTTTTTATTATTACTATTTATACGGTACCTGTGCCAAAATTCGTTACGTAATACTTGAACGCTCCCAAAACTAAGAAAGCCTGAGTAAAAATGTACAGCCTCATAAACTATATTTTTTTATTTAGAAAAACGGCAGATTTCTGAGACTAACTTTTAAATTACAATATTAAAATGTTTCTGAATTAATTTATATGAAATTCTTAAGAATTTAGGTAACAGTAAAAAAACTGATTTAGTCAACTGGCCCATAATGACAATAAAGCAAAATAATTACTCACCATAATTATTGTCTATTAATTTAAAATATTATATTAATTTCCAGATGAATTTGTCCGTCCGTCGGAAGAGTACGTGATCGATATATACCAGAAGTTGTTATGGTCCACGCAACTGTCAATCACCACGAAGGAGTTCCTTTTGTTGTCTCTGGCCAAGCTGTCAACACGATTCACCACACAACCCAGCCAAGAGTAAGTCGTAATTGTCTATGGTTTTCACGTAATAAAAACGGTTTTATATACTATCTCGAAACTAGCGTTCTCAGAAACTATGACGCCCGGTTTTTATTTCAATACGAGTCATATACAAAAGTTTACGGCCCATAGCTCTAACGGCTGTTCTAGATATAGAAACCGAAAAACCGTGAAATGAAATAATAAAATGTATCCTCCAACTCCTTTAATAATAATAAAAGCCTGTTTAATTTCCAACCATTACAAAAGTAAAATATATATGTATTTGTTTCATAATTTTTATTCTTGTTATCCTTAAATCCTAGCTTCCTTCTTTTCACGAATAAGGGTCTCCAGCTTTTTCCAAATATCTCTGTCCATGGCTTTCTTTCTCCATTCGCTTACTGCTAACGCTTCTCTATCTTCTATCCAAACCCCCTTCTTTGTGAGCCTTTCTTCCCCTTGGTCCTTTAATCCATAACGTCTACCTTTTACCTGCAACTCCTATAATCCATTATTATTAACAACATTGCAGTTTATTTAATTTCAATTCTAACCTACCAAAGAGCGTATCCATTCTTAAAAAGTCAGCAACGCACTTGCGAGCCTTCTTAAAATCAGGTGTCTCCTATTACATAAAAAAACCAAAACATAATTCGAGCCCAGTATTTAATAAAATACTTTTTTTTTTCAGTAAAATACGCGTCATCATTGATACATTTGGCTCCCATATTCACATAGAGCTGCAACAACGTGGCGTTGAACTGTCGCAGCTGTTTAGGTAAGAATATTTTAATCCTAAATAATATTAATCAGTGCTACAACCTTTTTAGGTCTGGGACTCAGATTTCTGTATCTGTTTCATGATCATTTATCAATTTAATGGGCAAGTGGGTGATCAGACTCTGTGCCGGACTTTCAACTTCTTGGGTCTAATGCAATTCACGATGTTTTTCTTCGCCGTTCGAGCGTGAATATATAGAAAGAAAATCCATTGGTGCACAGCCGGGGAAGGAACCTACGACTTCAGAGATATAATAGGGACCTAATACTAGATTACAGTAACAAATAGAAATATTCTTATCATATAATATAAAGTATTTCTATTAAAAATTCTCCAAACTAGTATGGATTGACTATATATATAATAATGGTAGTTATTAAGTAGATTGTTTATATATAAATGTATGTTTCAGACAATACGCAAACCTGCGACCGGCGCTCCTAGAGAGAATGCCAGCCATGGAAGTGGTCAACACGGGAGAGAGAGACGACAGCGACACAGAAATCGAACCAGCTGCGCCTGCGCATACTACGCAGCCCGATCAGGTATTCATTATTTTGATGGATTTTATTTATAAAGCGTAATATTTCCCATATATACTCCTATGTTGCTTGTCTATAATTTACAATGTATTGGCTACAAGTGAAAAATTATTGTCTGTTCGCCTCGATACCACTCGACGCATTCCCTGTGCTCTGATTGGTCCAACAATATTTCAAGATTCGTAATAAGATTCTTAATTATGAAACAACTAGCTGTACCCTGCCACTGCGAAGCGTGGTTGAGAAATGAGAAACAAAACAATGAATACATTTCATATAAGTTTTATTTTTCAATACTTGTGGGAATAAAAATGAAACAAAAATGGATAAAAACAATCCTTGATGCGAATTATATATCATGCTAAAATTTTAGCTCGATCGGTGCAGAACTTTTTGAGTTTTTGAAGCGTACACAAACCAACATAATATTTTTATATATTTAGTTTAAAAACAAATCAAATTATGATTGTTAAATCTAAATAATTATGAACCAAAGTAACACTAATAATCAATGTTCAATTGACTGGATCAAAACATTTCCTGATAATCCGAGCTTTCCCCGACATATATATATATATATATTTGTAACTTAACTAACGTTAGGAAAGTGTTTATTAATTTAGTAAATTTTTTTTCAGGACGCGCTGTTGGATTTAATAATCGGTTCGGAGCCATTGTCCAATGGAGATGTTGAACACGCACCGCCTGCCGCTAACAATAATACTACCAATGTAAGAATTTCTCCTATTAAACCATTTTAAACAAAAACCCCAAGATGCACAGTCTCGAATAAAAGTAACACTCGAAAGTGTCCCGAAACACTATTTCTGTCCCTTTCTATAACAGTATGTCTATAACAGTATATGTTACAAGCATATATTATTGCAAAATCAACCTTACGCGAATTGCTTAAAGTTGTTATTACAACGCAGTGTATACGTACTTAAAGCAATAAAATTTTACGACCGACCGTGGTCGGTAGGACAAGGTATTGAGTGGAGTCGAACATGACTTTTTTATTTACAACTATTTAACATAATTTTAAATTTATCCGACTTTTCGGGTGCTTTACAGCGTGCGTGGTCACGGTGACTGAAGACAAAAGGTGTTGGATGTTAAATAGTTGTAAATTTATAATAATACATAATTTTAATCCGGTTAAAAAGTTTTTTCTTTAAATCAAAAAAAATGTTAAATGGCATGGCTACCTCCTGACCTACACTTTATATAGCGTAAATATATTTGTCAAAATCTACACACAAAAAAGTTCAAAAGTACATAAATTTATTTATAAAAAAACACAAATAAATAACATCGACTCCACTTATTAGACGCGAGACTATTTGAAATGAGCGCACAGTTTAGAATGTTGCGCTCATTTTTTGAGGACGTTTTTTAGACGTTGATTGTGCATCTTGGGTTTTTGTATATCAATGTATTAAACCATTTTAAACAGTATTCGGTAGGGTCCTTCAAAAATTTGAAGAAATCATAAAAGGCCGGCAAGGGAGTGTTCAAGTATTACGTAACGGATTTTGGGGGGTCCTTTAAAACGTTACGATACGGGGCGGGGATTGAATTACGCGTTATTGTTAATATTGTTTTCGACTTTCCAGTACTTTACACCGCATAATGGTAACTTTTATGTATAAAGAGTCACTAGGTGGTCACGAAACATTTTATTATTCTTTATTATGCTTGGGTTCAGAAAAACGTTACGGCACGTTACATGCACCCAACGCACTTTTTTTTTTTTTTTTTTATTGGCTCTGGCACGGTTTGTGCATTAGCCAGCGTCAAGTATGAGATTTTTATCATTCGTGCTTTTTGCCTTAGAAATTCGACCATGTCCTTCATGTACGGTTTAGGTACTCGCCCGGTACCGCACAACCCTCCCAAAGGCCGAGAACAAATTTAAATTAAATTAAAACTTGCCCTCGAACCGGGAATCGAACCCGGTACCCCTCACCTAGCTGCCACCTAATAAGACCGCAAGGCTATGAGGCCCCCACCCAACGCACTTTCTGAGCCTTCTGTGAGCATTGTCAGTACATTAAAAAAAACAGGTTATCATTATTATTTGTATGTTTATTGGAATTCCTCTTTTTTTCGTGTGTATGTTTATGAATTTCCCGGAAACCAGAAGTCGTAAAGATGATTTGAATGAGTATTACAAGTTATGGAAGTAGTTTCGTAATAATGATGTCAAATAAAGAGTGTACCAATTTTTAAAAGGTACCAATGTTGACAGATATTAAAAGTTATCAATTTTTAACAAGTTATGGAGAAAATCATTGATTATGAATTATTATTTCTATTACATCTTCAGCTGCAGTTAATTATTTTAAATTATTGTATGAAAAAAACATTTGTATAACTTTTCTTTTTTCGTTAATTGGTAACGACAATATGTAAATAAGGGAACGCAAATGTGCGTTATTAAAAACACCATAGAAATACATTTTAAAATAATTTCCACATGATTTTTATATACAATATGGCTGTATGATTTCGTAAATTTTCAGGATATTCTCGATCTCCTCAGCGGTCTGGACTTGACAGCACCTGCTCAGGTGCCAATGGGCGTAATGGGCGCGCCTATCACCACGCCCATGAGCGTAGCAAACAACAACGTATCGCCCCTACTTGACGGCCTATTCACATCGCCAGCCCCGATAACACAGATGCAAGCGCCTGGTTGGTATATTCTTTTTTAATCCCTTATTTATATAAAAAAATTGAAATAATTTAATTGAAAATATCTATGCTTCCATATTTTATTTACATTCTATGTTCCATCGTTAAATGTGTTGGTATAATTGTAATTATATTCAGATCCAGATTTGTGTTAGAAGAAATATTATATGGGGCTGGACATATATATATATTTATTGCGCAAACGATTTTGTGCCTATGAAACCGATTTTTTTATTTTGTAATATTATTTGGCTAGGAATCGAACCCATGGCAAATGAATTGCCATGCACGTAAAGGCACATTAATACTCTGAGAGGTTCATTACGAGTTAATGATTATTTAATTGGAAGCTCAGGTATTATCAAATGTTAATTATTTGGGCATTGCACCGTTTATCCATAAATAATAAGTTCATGTATAATAACAGATTATATAACTAATATATGGCGGCAGTATATAGTATAGTTTCGTGACCACCTAGTGACTCTTTATACCTAAAATTTACCATTATTTGGTGTAAAGTACTGGAAAGTTGAAACAATAACCCGTAATCCAATCCCCGCCCCGCATCGTAACGTTTTACAAAAGGACCCCCTTTCCCACAAAATTCGTTACGTAATACTTGAAAGCTCCCGTAAACGTGGACCCAATATGAGCCTTTTAGTTGTTTTCCACACTCATAAATTGTTATACAATATTCTTGTTTCCGATAATGTACTAGTTCAGTCGAAAGTGCAGAGTGCACTTGTATTGAAGTTTCACTTAGATTTATGAATCTTTAGTTTTTTTAAAAGAGTACCGAGAGTTTGCCTTTGATGCCTTCAAATTTAATGACGTGGAATAAGTGATACATGTATCTTATGTTCCATAATAAACATATTTTATTTTATTTTTTTATTTGTTAGTTTTCGTTACCGTCGCAACCCCACTCCCCTTAATCTCATGTTAGTAGTTTTAACCTCATACTTTAAACAATAAAAGTTTTACCCAGCTTCATATCTGAACATCCATACAAAAGGCCGCTACCAAACTTAATTCGGCTTATTACATTTTTTTCAGATACCATAGTAACAGCTATAGAGCGTAATGGGCTCAAAGTAGAACTGCACGTTCAACGCGGAGGAGAAACGGCAACGATCACTATGAAGGCGCATTCCACTGCTGACACTGCTATGAGCGAGTTCCTCTTTCAAGCAGCCGTGCCCAGAGTATGTATCCCTTGTATGTTTGCTGGCCTCGGGTTCATTACCCGGAGGTATAAAAACTAAGCTCGATTTTTTCTAAATATCAAAAGATATAATTCGCTACAATTCGGTGGAATCATATACATAATATTTAAAGACATCCTGTGTTTGAATGTATAAGTCCGTAGTTTTCTAATAGTAAGAAGTTCTAAACATACAGGAATCCCTCCAATATCCAAACCAAGCTTGATTCCGCGTTAAAGGAAACGCGTTGTAGAACTATTATCGCTTTTTTACCAGATTGGCTTACTGTATTATAACATGATATATCATGTTATAATAAATGAAGTAGAGATATATTATCTCTTCCTATATTATTTTAAAAATAAATTGTTTTAGACTTTCCGCTTGGACATGATGTCTCCATCGGGAAGCGTTCTCACACCACAAGGAGAGATCACCCAACTTTTAAAAGTTACTAATCCTTCTAAGGTCAGTATTATATTTTCAGTAAAGCTTTCATGAGAACTTCTTAAATATATTTGGTATAAGGTAGAGATGCATCGATACGCGTTTTTGCCGATACGATACCGATGCCGATACTCTTATAGAAATATCGTCGATATCGATATCAACGCTTGTAGAATTAAAATTAAATTCAGTTAAAATATATCAAGTTTGGTTAAAGGTTTTAATTTTTATTAAAAAATTTAAACACTCACAAACTTGGATAAAAGTTTTAGTTATTTAAATTAAGAATTAAGGATAATATTTATATGTATTAAAATATATATTATTTGATATCGAAAAAATACTACGCGCGATAGCAGTTAAAAGCCAACTATAGCATCGGCAATCAAAATATCGCCGATATATCGGGATCGGTATCGGATGCATCCCTAGTATAAGGGAAGGATAATCCTTTTCTCTTTAACAATGTATACTTACCAATTTTATAATTTTAACTTAATTTTTTGTAGACCCCACTCCGTCTAAGAATAAGGATATCATACACAATCGATGGCAACCCAGTATTGGAACAGGCGGAAGTCAACAGTTTTCCCACGGATTTGTTCAACTGACGACCTATTAATTTCTAGTGCGGACATTGGAACTACTCGCTGGATGTTGGATGATATTGTATAGTATTGGATGATAAAACTAGAAAATATTGACTCAATAAATCAATTTACATACAATATAAGCAAAGGCAGCTTATTTATGAAAAATATGAAATATATTTGACGATTTTATCTGCTTGGTTCTGAGATTCCAATTGAGATTTGAGCTTTTCAATACTATTTTTAAATTATAAAACGTTAAGTAAACAGTTTTTTTTTGTAAATGCGCAATTAATATTTGAAGGTACAATATAAGTTACTGTTAAAGAAATATCCAACTACCCGCAATATCATCAATATTTCGCGGTACAGTGTCTCAGTAGGCCATATTGGCTTCTAGAAATTGGTCCTGTCAGAGCGACTTGAATGGATAACGGTAGATCCCTCACTTTTAGAGATTCTTTAACATTCCACTTTAGATTATATTGCTAATAAGTATGTGTACATAAGGAAAAAAATTATGTAAATTGCACATATTTCTTATACTTCAAAGTTTTTTTCCATTCAATAATCCTTTTGTACATATATTTATGAGAGATCAACTAAAAGACTTATTCCTTCGTGTGACTAGTGTCTAGGTCCCAGCGTAACAATGTGGGGGAGTCTTTTGATAAAACTCATTTTAAAAACTACTCATGAACTCCAATATTACAAAAATAATATATATTACAATTTTTACTATAACAAAAACCCTGTAAATATTCCTGTATTGACTAAAAACATATCTAAAATATCTTAGAAACTAATATCCATACATTTTATCATAGAAATTCTACTACATACTAATTTGTGCAGTATTGAACACAAAAAATCATTATCATAAAGTAACATTTATATAATATAAAGGTACAAATCCAAAATTAACATTTCCAAAAATCTAGACAATCATTTAGGGCCATAAACACTCACTGTCTATGAAATATTGTTTCATGTAATTATAACTATTGAACAGCTGAGAGGTCACCGTTTAAAGGTGAATGACCCCAAGTTGTACTTTTTGTAACTTTTTAAGTAAAATGTAATATTGTTTAGTACAGGGTTTTTGTTACATTACAAAATAATAATATTTTTTTAATATATTTTATTTTCAGTATTATATACAATCTCTAAATATTTCTCAAATTATAAAATCGTATTTATATGATAATATTGGGTTCATTGAATAGTTTTTAAAAGTATTTAGATATTGGCTTTACTTTTGCTGTCATTTGGTATTTGCTGCGTAAATAGAGATGACTGTTACTCTCAGTTAGATTATAGGAATCGGGCTGAACCATCTATATAATGTATATAGTGGCATATATCTGTATAATAAGATGTATAGTAAGAATGATGAAATGTACTTAATATCATATTTTTATTACTTTAGCGTCTATACCCACTAATGTAGTCAATATCACGATTTATTTATTAATTAAGATTATTCTGCAATTTTATGTTTTTAATTATTTTTATCGCTTGACCAATTTCAACTTAAATTTACCAACCTCCCAATTTACAATTTTGTTTTGTAAGTGAAGAAAGAAAAATAATCGATTCTCACAATCAAAATACTAGTTGTAATCGCAAGTTGTAAAATTTTCTATGGAAAATGTTTTTGCTTTCCGTTCTTTTATAGAAAAATTTACCATTTGTAAATATTACCATTAGTGCTTTGCTAGCGGTGATTTGGTTTTAACAGAATTGACTATAGAACATACACCATGTTATTTAAGTTTCTACTAACCTTTTAGATTGTAGTAATTTATACCGCCTCCCTAGCTCAGCGGTATAACGCAAAGCGTGGAGGTCCTGGGTTCTAATCCCAGGGAAATTAGTTTATGCTGTCAATTCTATTGTTCCTTACTAAGTTTGAGTTGCAATGTAAATAATTATACAGATTTACTACTTTTATTTCTTACAAATCCTTGAAAAGTATAATTAAATTCAGGTTATTCCATAAAATCAATTTCAACATTAATTTTAAATTCCATCCAATCAAATTATTATGTTTAAATTAATTAATGCAAGGACAATAGCCAACATTGTTGACCCCCAACCCCACCCTTTTGGGGCATATATCATCTACATAGACCTCAAACTTAGAGGTTGATCAGCATTATTAGTAGAATCTATACTTTTTATTAAGTAACTGCTATGTTTGAGTGCCGTTTGTGTGGGCTTTTTCTATATTACCTTAACCAACATACCAAGTAAACTTTAAAAAAAATTTGCCCAATATGTACCATTTACTATGTCTGCTTGTTTCAATATATTTCTTAACAAAATTTAATAAATGTCTCCAGGACTCACTTGGTTAAGACCTAGTTGATTTCAAAGGTATTTATTAGTTCTAAAATGTTTCAATGTCTTGGTAAATCCCTTTTAATTTTAAACGCACGTGTTTTTCACTTTGTTTTTCACATGAGCTTCGCAGTACGCAATTTGGTGCTTTATTTTATGTAAGTCTAGAAGGCCCTCCACGTGAGATGATTTAAAGCTATGTGAAAGATGTACATAATGGTTTTATGTAAATTGGTTAATAAATATGTGAGAATGTTTATATAATCATTTGTGTGGTTTTATTTATTACCTACCCTATTGCCCTTACATATATCGAGATTATACAAAGGTACAAATAAATGGCTCAGTGTTATGAAAGCTGAAATAAAAATTTAAACCAATGTTTTGATAGCTTTAATACAGACAAGATATAACTTTAGTTTACATTACAGATTTATTAATTTTTGATTGAGAGGCAGCAATAACATATTGGATCTGAATTCAACCAGTAATGTTTGACATGGGATATTGATGAGAGACGCACAAAATCAAAAATTTTAAAACTGAAATTCTTATTCTATCATAGGAGTAGCAGAAGAAGAAGGCTTTCCGCTGACACTATTAAATAGCCTATCTTTGATCATCTGTGCCATCAGGCCATGGATTACTTCAATGGTTGTTTTACAAGCATCCTTTGTCGCTTTGCCTAGTTTATCTTCAGTTCTTTTCTCGTGAGGATCGGCTCCTGCTACTATAAAACCACCACGGCCTGAAAATATTGCAAGACATAACTGATATCTTCAATTATTGTCACAATTTCTTAACTTTTTATTTTACTCGCATTGAGTTTAACATTGACATTTAAAATATGAATGGAGTAAAAAGTAAAAAAAAAAGCACTTACCTAAACTAACTTCACTCTGTTCCAACTTATCAGACAAATCAAATATCTGACCAGTAGTGTATTCTGAATTTGTGATTAGGCTTGAGCTACTTAGAGTATTCACCCAGTACTTATTCCATAAAGAGTCCAAGAGTCTTCTGTCCAATGAAGACTTGAAGTATGATACTTCAAGAGAGTAATACTGTTTGCAATGAACACCAAAATCTTCTATTTTGTTCAAAGGAATAGTTTGATACTCAGATGGCTCTTCATTGGCTGGTTTGTAACCCTATATGGTGTAACAAAAGACTAACTATAACGACAGCTATTAGTAGTTCTACTACAATTCATCTTCTGATTTTAATAATAAAGTAAATAGGTAGGTATATATTAAGCATTATATGCTTACTAACAAACAACAACACACTGTCACAGTTATAACTATATACATTATAGCACTAACCTTAGGATAGGTCCTGAAAGCACCAAGACATACTTTTCCTGCTGAAATAGTTCTGACTGGGTCAATCACAATGGCAACAAATGGTTCTTGAAAGTTCTGGTTTAACATTTGAGTAGAGACATCAATACCAGACAGCCAACAGCCATAGCCAGGATGACTATGATACCAGCCAATAGCATTCTCATGTCTTCCAACCTAGATATTAAATATAAAGTTAGATACTATAATATCCATACATATTATCTAACTTTGTTATGTGTTGACAAGATGCCCGATACCTGTTTCGCAGCTTCAATATAGGCAGTCATATATTCATAGGCTTGAGCTTGAGCATTTACTCTAGTTTCAGTCCCTTCTACTGGCAATGCGAAGGAGTCCATCACTAACATTGTATTAGCATCTACTTTACCTGAAATACAAATGTAAGTTATAGCCGCAATTGTGAAGTATAAGAAATAACTTACTTTAAAATTAAGCTAAAGCTATGCACTGATTTTACTTACCAAGTAATAAACCCATGACTTCTAATGTACCTCCAGACCGAGCATGCATAACCATCTTCAATAATGCCAAAGCCGATATCTTTATATCTTTGAAGAAATGTGGGCTGTAAAAAATTACCTTTAGTAGCCAGTTATAGTAAAAAAAACAAGTACGGTGAACAAAGAACATACTCTTTTTCCCATGGTTTAGCTGCCAAAATATCTTGTTGTTGTTTTTTATCATATCGATATATTTCGTCAACGCTCGATACAGTTTCAATATTATTGGCCAATGCCCATGTTTTTTGAGCTATTGTAGATTGGGAATCTGCACTAGTGGACGCCATTGTTTTGCGCACGTTTTACAAATTACAAGAACTAATATGATTACAGAGATTTATAAACAATTTCGCTGACCGCTATTTTGACGTCAGCGGTTGACAATACATGAATTAACTTATGATTGACGTCTGACCGATAGCCGATGGCGTCAATCTTTTAGCTATATTTTTTACGACAGATAACATTTTCAATGAATCTATGGTATTAAGGATTGAGTAATGAATGGTGAAGTAGGAACAATGACCAATCGAATGAATATTGAATGAAGATTATGAATTGACGTCGTCTTTGTCAACTTGCTGATTGGTACCGCCTACTTAAAGTTTTCACCAATCAGAAACATGCACGTACTCGTTTTATAGAACTCTATATTGTAGTTATTGACATAAACTCAAGTATGTACGACGCTGACTATAATTGTAAAAGGGTGATGAAATATCGGAAAACTAAATTTTTGTAGCGATTCTACAAGTTCGCAATACGCAATAGCATGCAAAAACAAGGATTTTGAATGTGGTGTTATTTTTTGAAGTTAGTGAAGTTTGGTGTTAGCGTAAAATCATGAGCGCACCGATCATTATCACCGTGCCCAACTACGTGACGATGGAGGACGAAGATTCTGATGTTGTGGACGTGGCTCCAGCCACGCCGTCCAGAAAACGAAGACTAGACCATCTCACGTGGGAGGAGAAGATGCAAAGAAAGTAAGTGAGATATTTTTTAAGTTTGTGAGTTTGTTTACTTTTTATTTGGCTTTACCGGGGATCTTGTTAGATTGGCTAGTAACATCCTACTGCTAAGTGTTGTCTAGGTGTTATTGACCCTAACGGCATATTATTATGTTATATATTATGTCTTATAGTTTTCTTCATGTTTCTAGATATCAATTTTATCAGTAAAGCCATTATTATTGGAAACAACATGTACACTTTACCAAACGAAATGCACATTGATTTATGAAATTCTATTTTGCCATCAAAATATGCATATGTATCTGTAGTTTAATAATAAAGAACAATTTCCTCTGGTAATTATATGTATCAGTACTTAGATATCAATACACAATCTCTGTATTCTATCTATATTACGATATGGTATTTATAATTAAAACTAACGAATAAATATAGATTAATTACAACTAGGTATTATTATTATAACTCCTAGTCTACATATTTCATCATACAATAAAGTTATGGTTTCCCTATATTCAATTTGTATAATAGGAGATTTTTTTTTTGTTTTAACAGGAAACTGAAAAACCGCGTCGCGGCACAAACATCTCGAGATCGTAAAAAGGCAAAGATGGATGAGATGGAGAGTAAAATCAATCACTTCATGGCTATCAATGAGAGACTTGTGAAAGAGGTATGTTTCATTTACATAGATATTTTCTACATGATTGTACACTGTATTACTAACACCACCTAATTGTGGTGTGGTGGTCTATCTAAACCATTCAAGGTTTCAATCACAATTTACCACAAATGAATCATTGATTTAAAGAATTACTGTCTCAAGGAAGTTGATTGTGAGTTATAATGATTCAAAGTTGAACTTTTCCTTATTTTAAATATTATAAAAGTAAACCTTCCATCAAAACTTCTACATAATGTACAAGGATATAAAGTTATATAAAGAACTCCCTAAAATTTTAGACATTTGTTCAAAACAATGCGTACATTGAGCTGACAAAGTACTATAAACCCAGGTCAAAGATTTGAAGGCGATGAACGAGCGTCTGCTAAGCGAGAACACATCACTGAAGACGGCGGCGCGGACCGTCGCGAAGGCCCCAGGACCAGCAGCGTCACCTCAGCAGAAGGAGGGGCCTTCGCCGGCGATCCGCGCGGCACGTCTGCTTCTGACGATGTGTCTAATCTCGCAGACATCCTCGCACACCTCGAGTCCGACGAATACCTCGACACCTTGCATCAGCTCGCTGACTCCCTTCTTAAAGAAATTGATGCAGGCGCTTCAGGAGCGAGTCAAGATGTAAGTTGTACGAAATAGTAACCGAAAATCTATGTTTATTGAAAGTCATCTAAATTAGATTATCAGAACGCATGGATGGCGGGAAGCAACGTTGTTTTATACTGTATATTTAAATGTGGTGATTTCAAGTCTATCATCATACTTGCACCATGCCTTGACAACCGGTTTCTATTGTTGCAAGTCAGTTTTACATTTGTGATCGCGCTCTCAACAGCGAATGGAAAATCTACTAGGTTGTATTTCGCCCTCAATTAGTACCTAATATACCTATGTGTCGTGGATATACCACTATATATATATCTTTTTGTCTATAATATATTTCTTTTTATCTATAAAACTAAATATATCTTTTTGTATATTGCATGTCATACCAATCATGATTTTATAGTTCTAGTAAGTGTAAAAAAATATTATTTAATTTCTTAATTTGTAGCTTTAATCGAAACGGACCCGTCAAGAAAACCTCGAAATAAACAAAAAATGCCTCATGATCAAATAAGTAATATTTATATTCTATTGCGAAAACAGACGAGTTAATTAACTCTATGAAATTAGATATTTAACTGATAACTTTGGAATTAGGACCTTGCAATGCTGATGCAATAACTAACAATATTGCGTCATTATTTACCGAACGGATGAATAGGTATCTTATCCTATTTTACCGCTTCTGTGGCTGACTGGTAAACCACATGAGGCCCGAAGGTTCGATTTCCGTCAAAACAAAAAAATACAGAAATAGCCCATCCCTTTTGAATGACCCGATTTTTCTATTTACTATCAAAAATATATTATACTAGGTGGCCTGACTAACATCGTACCGCCTAACAGTCGATTCTTTATTTATTTTTAAATACTTATTCTGCTATTCGGGACAACGGTCTAGCTAGTAAGATAAAAAAAAGAAAGTTGATAAGACAACAAATACATTATATCAAAAAATTAAAATTTACCTTGCCGGAACCCCTCCACTAACACTTGAACTTTATGATATGGTATTAAAGTTCAAATTGACTTTTAAGTATTATTACCAATATTATGTATGGGAATATAGAAAAGTGTTGTTTTTAGACTTTATCACTAATTTTTTTTAATTTTTCTCTCCGTAAGAACCATCCTTGTACTTCAAAGAATATTATAAAAAAAAAAATTGGCCAAATCGGTCAAGCCGTTTTCATGTTATGTCGTGACAACGGAAAACGGGTTTCATTTTTATATATAGATAATTCCCGTTTGACTTATCCCGTAATTTTTGTTGCCAGGAATCGAGCGGAGAAAGTAGAAAATGTTCTGAAGGAGCTCAAGTGGTGGGGACCACAACAAAGCACATGGAATCCAGTGAAGGTGACATCCTAGAGTCAGAGATCAACATTAAGCATGATGTCGACAGAATATCAGAGCACTCATATGCACATCCCTACACTGATGACGAAAATGGTGACAAAGGAGACCTGTTCTACGCCAGTTATGAAGCAAATGACTGTGTGACTGTAGAAGTGTCAGATGAGGCGGAAGAAATGGAGATGGACTTAAAATTGGCCAACTGTTCGGACATTACCCTAGAGTGTGACATGAAATTACTTTCACCAATGTGTCTATCCCCTAAATCTATTGAAGAAAACCTAGGCCTATCTCCCTCACACACAATTCTCAGCTCGGACTTAGGGTATGAGTCTCTAGCCTCACCCCTAAGTGAGACAGACCTAGATTTGCCAGACTTGTCAGACTTTTGGTGCGAATCGTTCTCAGAATTGTTCCCTGCGTTGGCGTAGGCCCCAATTCTGAACACCAAAGACTGACTAGATAGTTAACGGTTAAGTTTAATATATTTATTAAGTTATTTTATACGTAGGGATGTACTATAAGTGCTGTAAATATAATTTTCTGTCGTATAAATGCGTTTTATTTCTTATTTTTTAAGATTCAAACTAAATTAGGCTTGTCGCATTCGACGCAGAAGTAATTGTTTTATGTTTATGACTTTCTGTTAAAAGCAAATACGATCACGCCGAATTCTTTTTAAATAACTTTCTGTCACATGGTTTAAACAATGCAAATATGTAGCCATAAATATACATTCTACATAGTTTTGACTGATAACGTTTAATTGGGTTTTAGTCATGACGCAATAACTAGGTTTTGGAATAAGTTATATAAATCAAAATTAGTTATGGCTGTTAGTAAATGAATAAACGTATAAGCGATAAGAAATAATTGATGGTTTTTATCGATCGAGCCGGAATATTCTAGCGAGGCTTTCTACGACCAAGGCCAAACAATCGTGACGGTGACGATTAACTCTGCACTCGAACGGCGCCATTTCAGCGTCCGGCCTATTTGAACTTTGAAGCGTAAACCAGTGGGCAGTGATGCCAACTTTCTACAAAATATTCCACCTACGACCAACTTCAATTACCCTAAAGTTCAGTTTTCAGTTTGAGACGTAATTCCAATTATTATATTGGAATTATAATAATTATTATTATACATATATTAAAAATACCATCATGTAGTATAAAATAGTTGTTGTTGTTATGCATTGCATTTTGCATTACGCATATATTAATTAATGATATGTATTAATGATTATGTGTTAACTTTACTTTATGTTTACATTACGTTTTCTTAACTTTTCTTGGCATATATATTTTTTTCCTTTCCCCTAATTTATTTTCATACATAATTTTTACAGCTTTTTTACTTTTCTAGCTGTTGTGCTATTATTTCGATCTTGGGGTATTAGTTACAGTCACGCTTAATGTATATATTGCGTTTATTATGGTCTTTAAAAAACTATATACCCTTAAATGAATCTACCCCCTTAAAATCATCCAGGATATCTTGATTCCCCACAATCTTTGGGGTAAAACCCCCAAGTTGGCATCACTGAAGAAATCTAAGTGGGACATCATATCATACCAGCTGCGTCTGGTCTCAGCCCTCAGGCACTAGCTTAATTGAAATGTGGTCTTACTGGAACAATTTTAACGAACCGGAATCAATTGCCCAACGACATTTAAAAGCCAACATTTTCGACAAAATCCACGGTCGCGTATCAACAGGGCAACACCTTACTTTAAGGGCGGAAAGATAAGAGAGAGAGTCAGAGTCACTTGTTTGACTACGAGGGGTAACACAAGAATTACACGAGGTGGCAGGGGCGTATCTACTTAAAGGCTTTTCGGGCTACAGCCCAGGGCCCCGTGATAAAGAGAGCCCCAAGTCCTCACTGAAAACAATACGCGATATTTTGAAAAAAAAAAATTTAATCATAAGGTTGGTATCCCTGAGATTAATTCACCCAATTGCGATGCGCGTTTATCGAACGGAATGGGAAATTCCCCGACGCTTATTTTCGGTCGGTGTATTTTTTCGCGTCTATTACGGGGGACTTCCCCATAATAGCCCAGAGCCCCACAAACTCACGATACGCCCATGCCAGGTGGTGTTGATATCAAGGTCAATAAACCCAATATTGTATTGGACTATATAAAATATATGCATCAACCTATTGTTTCTTGCGTAAATCGCTTAACGCCACCATTTAAGCTTTTATTGGGGCATGGAAATTTCCCTGACCAATTCATACCTTTTATATAAATTAGAAAATACCTAAAGGGCAAAAGCTGAGCCATTTACGATTTCAAAAAACACGTCTTGTCGAACAATTGAGACGGTCATATCGCCAGCCAGAGAGCAAACGTCTACATCTTATATGATGATGAAATCCGACTAAACGGGAAACTTCACGTAATGCTGAAAGGTCCAACCTAAGGTAGGCGAGTAATTTCCTATTACTGTGATACGTGTCCTGATAAACCTAGAATGCATCTTGGCAATTGTTTTATTAAATATCACAACAAAACTAACTATAACAGAGTGTTATAATTATCAAAGTTTGTTTTTGTTGTTGTTGACATATAAATTAATTAACTGATGATATTTTATTTTTACCTAATTGGGCCAAAATCGTCTCGAGTTGGCGGTGCGAGCAAGCGATAAAGGCCTCGTGTGCCAAGTGCAAAGGGTATAGGTAAATAATCCTTACCCTGAAGCGGTAAACCCGGACGGCGTTATAGGAAATCGCGTTGTAGGAGTATACTCGCAAAACTGTTTTTTTGCACAATTCATAATTTTATAACAACACAATTGAAACAGGTGAAAAGGTACGCAAAACTAAGTAAGGACTTGACAAACCATTATAAATTCCACACTACAGAAATATAACTTGAGAAATTTCCGCGTTATATCATATATGCTAGACTTGAATTATGTTGACTGTTGGATAATATTTAATTCCTAAGAAATTTTAATGAAGTTAATTTTGTAATGATTAGTGTCTTAGATTGTAAAAACAAAAGCTAGTCAATACAATTATTATATTTTTTTGCTGTAATCATTGAAACCAAGACCTCAATATTACACGTGGTGTAGTTTGTTTGCAAATATCTAAATTTAAAGATTTTCCTTACCGAGGAACGATTGAGGAAAATATACCTATCGGTCTTTACAAGAAATGTTTTATCTCTACAACTTATCATCAATTATTATCTATAAAAAACCCACCGAGAGACAATTTTATCAATATAAATAATCAAGGTCAATATATTAAATTATTTTATTTAAATTTTTGTCAATAATCCACAGCAGTTGGCCTAATGCTTTCAACATGTGACAATGGACTTTCTGTCTATGTGCGCATTTAATGCTCGTTCAGGGAAAACCAGCATGTCTTAGACGTACAGAAGGCGGAACATCTACTTTCAGAAAATTTAATTAGTAATTTAAAATAATTAATTCTGTAGTTACTTAAAAAAAACGGAAAATACATTATACGAATAAATAAGCAATATACAGTATCAGTTAGGGTAAAAGTAATTAGATACTTAAAAAACTAATTTAAATTCGAGATACTTAAAAATAATATGAAAGCAGTACCTACTTAGTATTTTTTTTAGAATCAGCGTAATCAGCTAAGGCCTTTTAGTAGCTGAGTCAAATTTTTAAAACTCATGTAGTTCACAGACTGGTGAATGTGTGTAAAAATACCATTTTTATTTAAGTAAGATAATTGGATCTCCTGTAATTATCCATTGTTTTGGAAATATAATATTTTATTTTAATAATGACATAAGACGAATAATGATAACAATAACATATATACAGCACGTCGATTTGATTGGACATTTTTTGGTCGATTAAGAAAAGACAGTTTAAGAAAACATTAAATATATTTGTTAAAATATTACAGATTCAATAAAATCATGTCAATTTACATAAATCATAAAAATATTAGATTGCTATTACGACTCCATAAATGGAAATAATAATCGGTGCCCACTCACGGTGAAAAAAAATTAATTACAGTTTATATAAAGGACATATAGGTATGTATTATTTACCAACCTTGAACGCAAGCTGCGTTACATTGTCATTTCAATAGATTTCCGACACGAGTAATGTTCCACAGAAAGTACAATTTTTAGTACTTAAAATATAAACGTAGCTAGTCTAGAAGAATATATATTAATAGACTACTATAAAGCCCAGTTTGAGCGGATTGCTTACAGCTTACTACATAAAAACAGTTCTGATTAATTAATTATGTGCGTAAATTGGGTGTTCAGAATTATTATCTGCATGACTGGCCGATATTTTATGTCATTTTTGTTTTAATTTGCGTATAAATAAAACAATTAAAATTATTCTTTTGTGATAGTGTATTGTTTCAATCAATCAATCAATCTTAAAATAAATATCCATGACACAAAATACAAACAGTAGAAAAATATGATAACTATAGTCTTTGATACCAGTTTTTCATATCAGCCGGAAAAGATATGATAATTTCATCACAGCATTTTGAAGTCGCGCAACATAATAGATAATGATGTCAATGTGTTATAGAAGTAGGTGTGTGTTATATAAAGCGGTTCAGCAAATTTAACTAACTAAAGAGAATTTTATATAAATATATAACATTTTAATGAATACTATGAAAGTAATTTAAAATAGTAAAAAAAATGTTGGTCGGATAGTTAGTTTGACACTAATGTCACTTACTTGTCTTTAATGTAATTAAGATAATTGCATAAACAAAAAATCATAGGAAAACATAGGTTATCATTTATTCGTGCCACACACGATTAAGTGATAAAAAATTACAATACTACAAATGAATATATTTTTATGGGGTCATGTTTTTAAATGATTCTTAATTTGTTAACTAATTAATATCTTATTATGCTTTATCTATCAAAGAGAAGACAGATGAATGAGTGAATGAATATATTTGGTGTTCAATCGATCTTTCACTTTTTTTGCATTTATTTAACCAAAATTGTTATAAATGAATTTAAATAAACACAAAAAGTTTGTATGATGCGCATTTAAAATTAACATTGGATAATTAACCGTTAATTAAAGTTTTAAAGACATTAACCTTCACCGTGAGTGTAAAAACAAATATATTTGGCACTTTTGATGCTTAGATCAATAATACAACCGATTTGCATAAGCCGGTTCCAATATTCAACTTACAAATAACGGTTATCTTCTAAAACATTTTACGAGTTCAGTTACTAAAAATTTAAAGTATATAGAAACTATTTTTTATGTTGAGATGCATTAGATCTTAAACTACTGAACTTGATTGTACTTAGTTACTAAATTTAGCACATAATTCTAGTAAGCACTTTTGAATAGGCCTGTACCAGAATTCTATGTATTGTATAATAAATATTTAACATTTATTAAACACTTCTAATCTTTATAATTCTGAAACAGTCAGAGAAACTATGCCATTCGCTATTTGTAAGTTGAATAGAATCCAGCTTTTGGAAGATCAACCTAGCGAGTCCATCATCTTCTATTAAACTTACCCCTTATGTAAGAGAAAACTTGACAGAAAGATAATGTCATTGAATTATACAGAGAAGTTTATAAAAAGCGTTACTAATGCAATAAAGATGTCAAAAATCAAAGCCTTAATCTACTCTCTGAAAAATATTTCCAAAAATTTACAAATACTATCAGCAAATGCAACGATATTATTCAGCCATATTCCTCTTAAAACATCGGACCCCAAATGTGTCTAATGACTTCTTTATGACAAAATGTTTTTGACATACAGGAGTCATACTTACCATAAGGTTTGAATGTGGGTAGGCATATGTATGACTGTCATTTGTCAAAAACTTTTGATAAATAACAGCCATATTTCACGCTAAGTAGAATCTGAATACCCTTACCCTTACCATACCCTTAAACTAAACAAATACTTGAATAGTAGTTATATTTTACACAAAAATAATCCTAAACCAACACACTGAATTTTGTTGTTTTTGCTGACAGTACATACTAATTTTGTCAAAGTTTAAAACGTTAACGTAACGTCAGCATCAGTATAAACCAGAGGCACAACCTTTTTCATACAAGATCATTTTACGTTAACAATTTATACTTCGACATTGAGCTTCATGGGGTTCAAGTTTATCTGTGAAAACGAAAATTGTCGGGCGGGTTAAAATATTTGTCATTTGTAGCAAAGTCAAATTATAATTAATTATACTTTGTTTTAGGAAAATTAAAATTTATATGAGGTAACACTTGTAACGAATGAAATACTAAAGTGAAATAAATTCATATACTAATTTTTTTTATGTACCAGGAGTTAAACGGGCTCTTAGCCCTCTAAAGGCTCACCTGAAGTGATTTTGCCGTCCATTAATAATTGCTTCGCTTATTTCTTGAAGGACCCACGAATTGGTTATTAGGTAATACAAAATAGTACAATACTAAAAAAAAAAAATATTTATTAAGTATGGCGTTTTTTGCATTTTTGTTTTATTTTTCATTCAGTAAGGAAACATAACAGACATATAATAATAATATATATATATATTATTATAATAAAAATACAAATGATATTTTAAAATAATGTTAATGATAAGATTTCTCAAATTGCTTCACACATAAGAAAAACAATGTTTATTTGAGTACTCAATGAGTATTGAGTTATAGAGTGAAAATATGTACCAAAATGGCTGGGAGGGACTCGGTGATTATTTCGATTAACAGAGGGTCAAGATTTCAAGTAATGGAGGTTTTGGTGTTTTAAGGGAAGGGAATAAAACATTTTTTCGAGATTTGGAGGTTTTTGACTTATCGAGGTTCGACTTATAGAGGTTCTACTGTAATACAATTATTGGAGATATTGTGTTTCTGTAATATTGCATTATTTTGATGAAAATGACCGTAATATTTTTCCCGCCAACTCAACTTTCATCGCCATCTGTCATTAAATCTACAAATACGTCAGAATTCTTTATTTTATTCCCGAACAATCTATCTAATTTTAGAATTTAGTAAGAACGCTAATTCATCACATTATTTTTTTCTAGACTACAGAATTAGATAAATACATTTTATCTTAAGATATAACTAATATTAGAACAACAATAAACGATACCACAGACAATTCTATAGATTCTAGACGAGACTAAATTAATTTATATGGTCTGTGCCTGTAAAAACTAATTAAATTTTTAGCGATTTGAAAAGAAGTATAACTTCAAAAGGTAAAAATTTATAAGATTACATTTCAATAATCACTTCTGAGAGTCAATATTGTATGTATGTTTTATGTATAGTATATTTAGACCTAAAATAGATTTTTTCTCTAGTCTCATCTAGAACGATTTCTTAATTTTACATATGGCAGTTTATCTTTACAAGACATAAATAATTTGTGGGTTTTCATGAACACTGACCTCTATATATTTCCTTCTCCTTCCCTCTTTTGACTGTTATAGGAGGAAAAGAGATGGAATAATTTCTATTAATATTACATTTTTTGCCAGTTTTTATAAAATTGTATCAATAAGGAGAGAGAGAGGAATAAGCAATATTCATTAAATGTTAGAAAGAGACAATTCTTGTATTCGTTGTACGTTTGACATAACTTAGCAAATTCTCTATGAACACGTTTTTGAATAACGAAAATTAGACCATATTTCTTAAGTGCGAAGGTTGATTATTGTGCGAAATAGTACAAAGCAATATCTCTTTCTGTCACCAAATCCATTTATCATGGCACTGAAGTGTTTAGTTATCCATATCGATAATATCATGACAGTTTTGTTATATTAAAGTAAGACAAATCAATTAAACATATAATAAAAAAATATGCGGCACTAGCGTAAATGCTTTAATAAAAATCTCTCATTTTAACTTCAAAATGTCATCTGTCAAATCCATAGAGATACAGAGGCCAGCTAACGCCATCTTAATTCCTAACCAAACAGCTTGTCAAAGCACGTATGACAATATGGTTTATCGTTTTGTTCCTTAAACGTGCCCTTGTTCAATTGTCGAAGGCAGAACGCACAAACAAAATGCTCCGGGTGGAATTTCCGGAACATCGCCGTGATACAACGGCCGGCTATGGGTTTGTGACACCCGGCGCATAAAGAACCGCGCTTTCCATGGTAATGCGTTTCACAATATGGGTGCCCTTCGTGCTCAAAGAAGGAGCCTCCGTGGAATGGTTCCCGGCATTCCTGAAATTTAAGTTAATTTATGAGAATATATTTTAAATAATAATAATAATCTAGGTACGCTGTTTAGGTACCTGACCTAAACAGCGTACCTAGAGCATTCTCCCAGGGGCTGTACTAGTTAAATTCAGATTTCCATTTGATTTTATATGGTTTGAGTTTGTAACGTTTAAATAATGTAGCTGCCCTTAAAAATTGGCAACACACACGAAGGAAAAGCTTTGGAAGGAAACCGGCATGTATTTAATCTGACGAAAGCCAAAGAAGGCCCACTTACTTGTAGGGACTAGGATAATTGGTTTTCAATGGAGATTTGGTGTTATGAACTGTGTAAAGTTTTCCTGAGGCGGCGTAGTTCGACTTTTGTCCGTTAGGGGAGCGTTTAAGTATTACGTAACGAATTTGTCCTCTTATAAAACGTTACGATACGGGGCGGGGATTGAATTACGCGTTATTGTTAATATTATTTTCGACTTTCCAGTACTTTACACCACATAATGGTAACTTTTAGGTTTAAAGAGTCACTGGGTGATCACGAAACGTTATAGTAAAACGTTGGGTACAGTACTGTAGTTGAGTACAGAAAAACGATATGGCGCGTCACATGGGGGGGGGGGTCAATAATCTCCAAAAATTGCGTGACGTAACACTTGAACGCTCCCTAGGATCACGTGACGTCAAAAAAAAAAAAATGTGTAATGGCTTTTTATTATCTATGGAATTTTGTCTAAAAATGATACATCTTTGTCATACACACACATTATAAAAAACAATCTTTAAATGTGTCTATGGGAATGCGAGTAAGATAATGTAGTTTGAAATCGCAAAGAATGTGTTAATAGTTTTATTGTGTACACAATTCGACATTGTGAAAGTTTGAATCTCTTAAAATTGGACATTATCCAAACAATTGTAAATAAAAGTTTTCACGACGCATCTTAAATGACAACAAAAAAGGTTTTAATCTGTCATAAATTAAGTTCCATCTTTGCTCTTGACACATTTTTACATCGCGCATGGCAACCGCTTGCAATTCGAAAATAGAACGTAATGGCCTATAAACGTCTTCATCAGCCGGTTTGGCTGCTGTGACGTCACGGCTTATTTTAACCCCGCGTAATGGGAAACCCTATACGTCCAGCACTTGACCCCATTCAGAATTTCTCCGATATTAGGACAATATATAACCGATACGATTACATTCATTAACGTCTACATGCGTATACGCACGCGACCTTGACGCGTACGCAACGTACGTCAATTGTTTCATAATAATATTTTGTGTTTTTTTTTGTTTGTTTTTTTTTTATTCTCTTTATTGTATAAACCTTACAATAATAATACAAAAATATATTACAATTCCGTTACGTTTATTATCTATAGTGTCAGTGTGTTTGTGTTTTGCCTTTAGGCTTTAGCTGGAAAAAAGGGGGGGATCATTCATTTTGGGGATCATACATTATTCTTCTTCATCGACTCCGACACATTTGGGGCATACCGGCTTTCCTTCCATAGCATAAAACGTCTTACCCTTTACTGCAATTTGGCAATCCTGTGTAAGAATCAACATTTAGACGCTGAAGAAAACGTATACTCAACCTGGCGTAGACGCTCTACCAACCCTGCCAATACAAACCTTGCATACGAAGCAATCTGGATGCCATTGAGTATTAAGAGCAGAGATGTAGTTCTCCATTATGGGTTTGTTGCAACCACCACACTTTGGGGCAAACATGTCAAAGTAATCCGCGCGACAGTACGGCTTTCCGTCCCTCTCATGGAAACCTTCCTCTCCGAATTGCTGGCCACACTGAGCGCAGAAGAAATGCTCTGTGTGCCACGTCTTTTCTAGAGCGGTCACGCATTTCTGTAAGATAAAATCGCATCAATATCAATCCAAAATATACTCTAGAACTGCGAAATGAGGTCTAACTAACATCCAAGATTGGTCCATTGCAGTAAGCGCATCTGGGCGAGAAAAGATTGTGATAATCCGGTTCGCAGTAGGGCCTTCCGTCGCGTTCAAAGAAGTTCCTCGTACCCAACTCTTGGTTGCAGTGTCCGCAGGTGAAGTGCTCCGGATGCCACGTGCGACCAAGCGCCGTGATGACCTGAGAAAAATCCAAATTTAATACATGTCCCGTCAATGGCAATCCTCATAGGTAGATAGGTCACCTGTCCAACGATGGGTTTCTCACAGGCGTTGCAACATCCCTTCTGGGGAGTTTGTACTCCTTGACGGCTCATGTCCGCTCTTAGGGATCCGAGCATATGCTCCAGAGATGCTGATTCAGGTTGCCGCGGGTTGCTGCGGTATTGTTCCTGCCAGGCACGCTTTTCTCTGTACACGTGAGCGCCGCCGTCTGCTGAGGGAGCACCTGGGCTAACCTGAAATTCCGATAAACTATCAACAATCCTAAACGGAGCAGTCAAAACTTCAAACTGTTTTGGCAAACAATCGCCGGTTTTAGATCAAGATAAGTATAGAACGTACGGGAATCCGATCGGTTGTGAGCGACAGAAGCGAATGCGGTCCGAGAGAAATGTTTGACTATGTACTCTAATATAATCCGGCCCCACTACGCCTGTGATGTAACAGTACTATCTTTAGATGTGAGCTTTTGGTAAGGAGTGAGAGAGATGACAGCATCGCTGGAGCGACTTAAAGCTGGAAATAGATATGGGCCAAGAAAGGCGGCTAGTAAATATTATAATAAACGGAAAATGTGTAGTGCAGTGTGCCGAGGTGGCCATGACAGTTGATTATACATAAATAAACGATATTATACGTCTGTAGCTAGTTCACGCATTTGGCACAGTCAATGAGTTAGAGACTGCTGTCTATTCCTAAAGAAATGTATCGGATTAGAAGACCGATGAAGTATCGATGCAAACATTTTCTTAACTTATAGACATCCTACAGACTTCCTTCCTACAAATGTTTATCAGAATTAAAAATAAAAAAAATAAAAAAATTGGGACTCAAAACACATACGGTTTGAAAAGAATTAAATTTCTATGAAAGAATTTACAGTAAATTAAACTTTTATGAGATGTGCCAAGCCAGATCGGCCTCTAATTGTTTAATTGCTGTCATTACATGGTTACTAGAGCAGAACGGGCGTAAACAAACACCGTGTAACGTACTGTAAAATGTTTCAAGTTCAACAAACAATTAAAATTTATTGGTAATAATAATTAGATTACCTTGATTGAGACAAAGTAAGAGAAAATAAAATGTCAAAAGTCCATATAAACTTCATTTCTTTATTTTCTTATTTTATAAGAATCGAAAATCGAATGATAAAGTCGGCTTAAAAATATTAACGAAGTTAATGAGTCTGTGATGAAACTTACAAATCTATCACTATATTCGGAACTTAAGATTTGATGGAGAAAGAAGAGACATTCGCCAGTAGACCATCAAGTTTCATCAACACTCGAGAACTAAGTGTAGGTCCTCTTCTCTCTTACATCGTGTACTGTTTGGATGGTCTCTTGTTTTCATTATATGAAGTTAAACTTGTTAAGTGGTATGTGGTAAGTACGAGTTCGGAAGCAAATAACTAAAAGCGTCGTAATATGGGCTAAAGAAACTAAAAGCTGAAGCTGATTTTTCATTAAGATTTGTGTGTTTTTCTTATGTTTATTCTATTATACCAAAAAAATACTATTTCCACTTTCTGTTTATTAAGATCATACATAAGTTAAACCAGTTGCTACCTTGTATGTTCTGGGTCTTAAATTTCTGTATCATGAGCATTTGTTTTTAATTGGCAAGTAGGTGCCATAGGCCTGCATGACTATGGCATGCATTCCTTCACCGTACGCAAATCCGTTGGCGCCCAGTTGGGTTCGAACCAATGACCTCAGGGATGAGAGTAGCACGCTGAATCCACTAGGCATATCCTATGTAAGGCAGATTGTTTATTTTTCACCACTGACCTTAAAGTCGGAAAGCGACGCCATAAGATCATCCAGCTCTTTGGTAGCGCTGGAGGCGTGTTGGTGCCGATGGGTCTGTACTGGTGTCTCATGCTGAACTGGTAACTGCTGCTGAGCTGGTTCCACGACTGTTTCTTGGACAGTCACCGTCACCTGTTTTGTCCCGGGTCTTGGAAGACTGCCTGATGGCGGGACTGGTGATGTAGAACCGCGTCTGTAGTAAAGTTTGGTTTAGCAAAAGGCGGTCTTTTGAGTCAAATTTTGCTAGAACAGCCTAGAAATTAATAGTTTAAGGTTTTCTTTCATCTTCTTTATACAATAATAGCAAGTTATCATTTTCTTTTATGAATAAGAGTTGTAGGAATTATTCTTAAGCCTAATCGTGAGTAAACCTCATGTAACTAAACATATGGCGATTTTTAATAGTAAACAAAATAGAAGAAAAATCAACAGCTACTTAGCGTCATACTTCATATTATCTTAATATATAAATTACGTATCACGGTGTTTGTCCGCTATGGACTCCTAAACTACCGAACCGATATCAATCAAATTTGCACACCGTGTGTAGTTTGATCCAACTTAAAAGATAGCTTACATCTCAATTTATACCCGCAATATTATTTTATTGAAAAATATTTGTTTATTATTTGATAGTCACAATTGTAACAGATGGCGCTGTGTTGAAAGTACCAACGTTTCACATAAGCTACAATTTAATGGCATTACCACCAAAAAAGCATGGTGGTCCCCATGACTGGTGTTGTCCTACCGTTTCCCTTAAATAGTTTGCTTCTATGTAATATAACAAAAACCTTAGCCACAGCAACGCTTAGCCGGTCTGCTAGTATATTATATTTTTCATTATGATTACAAGTACAAAGAAAATAGGGACATTTGTTTGCTTTCATTTTGTTTTTTTATCAATATTAAAACGTGTGCGATCCAACAGCGTATATAATATTAATATATCCTGTACTCATAAATAATACAAAGTAAAATTATGGGAACAATAATAGTACTAATTGTTGTTGGCAACTCTGGTAATACGCATTTAGTCCACCTGTGTGTAAATTTTCACTGGAGCAAATTAATATAGGGAACTTGGACATAGATTTATGACAGATTGTCTACGGACAATTCATGTGTGTAAATGCCAAATATTATCTTGCCAAGATACTATTGAGGTACGAGCAATTAAACATTTGATCAACTTTTGGATTTAACCTTTGAAAATGAAGGATAAAATTGATGTAAAAAAAAAAATTGCTTCGTAAATTTAAGTTTGTAAATTGTTAAAACAATTTGCTTTGAATGTCTTAAAACGTAAAAAAACAGCGCTGAATTTTTTTCCCGATGTGCATATATTATTTTAGAAATCAATATATCAGTAGTAATTTCTCTAGCTTATTAACTGCCAGTTCTCAAGGGCGTAGAGCGGATGATGAAATCTGGCAATAATCGAATCTAAATGGCCCGACTTCTTTTCATAAACTGAAACAATTACTTGTCACCACATTAGTATAAAAGGGTTCGACTCCTACTCTTGTACTTCTTACATCTGGCCAGTAGCACTATAAGGCTGTGAGGAATAGACCATTCTAGAAGACACAAGGAGGCGCATCGAAGCCTTCGAGATGTGGTGTTACCGTCGCATGCTACGCATCAGTTGGCTCCAAAGAGTGACGAATGAAAGAGTCTTTAAACGAATTGGGACTACACGAAAGTTTATCACTGTTAAAATACGGAATGTCGCATATCTCGGATACGTTTTGCGATCATCATCGGTACGACTTGTCGCAGCTTATAATGATGGTCAAAATTCAAGGCAAAAGATGGACTGGTAGCGAAGTCGAGGTAGTGGAACGTACGGAAGTGGACCGGCATCTCATCCGCCGAGGAACTGTAGATACCAACCAGATTGAAGTTGTTATCGGGCAACTTTTACTAATAAAGTGGCACAGGAAGAAGAAAAAGACAGTTAACCACCTTCTCATCGCTCTTTTTGCTACAATAAACTTGCTAACATCAACTGATTCAGACATCACGCCAAAAAGACCATGAAAAAAGGCCGTTTAAGGACCAGCTAGGTCCTTTCATATTAAGATTTGATCAATCTGCACAGTGTGAAAAGGTCATAAAAAGAAATAATTTTTTCATCGATTTAGGTTTAATGAAAAATATACTTTTTGATTTAGTAATAAAATGGCCGTTCCAAAATAAATTTTCTGTATAAAAAATATAATATTTGTCCATGAACTTCTGCGAATATAAATCATGACAGATGACGTGTGTCAATACATCACTCCATTTCCACACGACCCGCGTCTGTGCTCGGCGCCAACTTACAATACTAGCAATCAACACATCAAACGTTTTGTTTAGAAAGAAAATCTTCTTTATATACAATAATAACGAGCTATAAACTTCTTTTATGAATAAGAGTTGAAATATTCTTCAGCCTAATCGAATCAAGTGTCTTTGTAATATGTGCGCTAAACGTCATGTCACTAAACAAATAGCGGCAATGTCCAATGATTATTTCACTCTGTACCCTATAACATATTGAACCTAAACGAATATGGCTTCATATTTTATTCAAAAAAGAAACTGATACTAATAAAAACCATATGATGAGAGAAAAGAAGCAAAAGTGGCACAGATTGTCAAGCCAAGCAGATGAGAAGCGGGTCCAAGTTGGATTCAACCGCTAGAGAACGCCACGATTATAAAAATTTGGAGGAGGCCAAAAAAATAAATAACCGTTTCCCAATAGACAATAAGTATAATAAATATTATATTATTTTAGGCACATTTACTAAACTACTAAATAAAAAAATGTATTCGGTTTAATATAACATACCCATTATGAACATCGGTGCTGAGTTGATCCAGAAGTGAATCCACTGTCGGCCTTGTTGAGGCAGGACTGGCCGCACCATTGGTTCTGGTATAGGTGTCTAGAAAGCATACGTATCTTAGGACATTCATTAATAAATGATTAGATAATTTAAATAGGATAAAGTAAGGCGAAATATCATCCCAGAATCCATCTCGCCAATTTTAGACAAATTGGTATATCTCGATCAAAAACATTACAAAAGACTAGTAAATCACTAATGTAAACAAGTATATGCAACGTGTTATCAAATGATGATAACCTAATTACATTGTTTTAAGAATAGTTTTGCAATGTCATCTAAATCATCTGCAACTTCCAAAGTTACCGACTTTAACACTAAATATGTGTATGTACATACCCTGATGTACACAGTTAAATGTATTTAATCTATTTTAATTGGATTTTTGTCATTTTTTTATATCTCATTATCTTTAGCTGTATTATTAGTATAACTGTTTTTTGTTATTATATAATACACACGTAGTACACAGAATAGAGTATTTTCCCCTTAACAGACTGTAAGTAGTGTTATTGGACACTTTTTTTATGTTAAACTAGCTGACCGGGGAACGTCGTTTTGCCATGTATATCATTTATAATAAAACATTGGGGTTGATCGTAGAGGGGTGAAAATTAGGGGTTGTATGTATTTTTTAATGCTGTATCATAGAAAAATAAAAACAGAAAAAAATATCTAAAAATAAAAAAAAATATTTAGGGGTGGACTACCCTTAACATTTAGGGGGATGAAAAATAGATGTTGTCCGATTCTCAGACATACCCAATAAGCACACAAAATTTCATGGGAATCGGTCGAGCCGTTTCGGAGGAGTATGGCAACGAAAACTGTGACACGAGAATTTTATATATTAGATATCCTTTTTAGTAAATTTGGTTAGTTTTCAATTACTTTTATTACCAGCAAAACAGCGAAATAGGTTCGAGATAGGCACTTAACAATGCTTTCTTTAAAACCAATACTACTTATTCTCTTATATAGCCTGAAGAAAAGTTAGATCGTAATTTTAAATGATGTCTATGCAGAGACAATTTATACACACACACCCTCACTTTCACACCATCACACAGCACAGCCGAATTATGTATTACGTATTTAATAATTTTTGTAGATTTTTCCTTTCGTTAATGTAACTTTTCGTATATATGATGTTTTCCATCTTTGGTTTATTTTTAGTATAATTGTTAAATACACCTGCTCAAAGTTTGCGGCGAAGATAAATTTAATTGGAACATAGAGTAATGATAACTATATTTCGTAGATAATAACATCGATCTATTTCAGTTCGGGAGGCTGCCAAAGAAAACATTTGCTTTCAAAAGATTTAAAATCTATATTTAACATACAGTTCTGATTATTACTACGAAAAAATTTTTTCTTATTTTTTTAGAGTACAAAACGGCAAACGGGCAGGAGGATGCCGCCCCGCCCATGGACACTCTCAATGCTAGAGGGCTCACGAGTGCGTTGCCGGCTTTTGTTCCGGCGGTTATACGTTTTTTATTATGTTCTGTTATATGTTATAGTTAAATTATATAAAATTCACTGATTTATCAAATCTTGTTATAAAAACTTGAATCGATAGGTATAGAAAAAAATATTTTTCAACATCATGCGGATTTGTATATTGTTTGAACACAAGATTGTATGTTGTGAAAAGATTTAAGAATTTATATATTATCTAATCAGATTTATAACTGACTTAAAACCTTATTTTACATTTATAATAATTATTACACATTTTTATTCATTTTTTCCTTTCGTGAATATTCGAACCTTTTTGTATAATATTATGTATTCCATCTTTGGCTATATTTTTATTATAATTGTTTGTTGTTGTACCTACATAACTTATGTTAGCTGTAGGATTGCGAAATAAATAAATAAAATACCGGCGGAAGAAAAAAAAACTCTTACAACTGACGATTTTCGTATCTTCACAAAACAAAAGCCTGCGTAAGTAGAATTATGCCTACAGAGATAGTTCTGTCCGGTAATATATTTTAAATGATGACCTACCCGATCTATCGGTATAATTCTTCTCCGCATAGTTTCCGTATCTTGCATTACTCAGGTCATCCAATAATGTGTCCAGCTCCGATAGGTTCCCCCTGCCCGTTCTCCCATACCCAGGGTTTGCGCCATAACTGGGTGTGAAGCTCTGGTTAGTGTACTTTGGTACTGCCTTTTCGTGTACCACGCTTGCGTTCTGGTAGGTTGGCTGTGGGCAAACGTAAAATTATTATTCAAGGCTTGAGTGTCATGGAGATGTAAAAGGTAAAAATAATAATAAATAAGTTATTTGCAAGAAAGTGGTTCCTAATGATCAATCAATCATCGCGAAGTTTATTGTCAGTTCTCGTTGCTAAAATTTTTTAAACTGTCAGTTATAATTTCAGATACATTTAATTTTTTATCGACGAGTTATTTATTGCTACATTTAATAAAAAAACATCAGTGACGCTACAACGTTTTTAGGTCTGGGCCTCACATTTCTATATCTTTCATGATAATTTTTTAGTCCATCTAATAGTATATATCATATATAATATCATCTATAATATATAATAATGTTAAATGAAGAATGAAAGTCCATTGGTGCACAGCCGGGGATCGAACCTACGACCTCAGGGATGAGAGTCGTATGCTTAAACCACTAGGCCAACATTGCTACATTTACTTATGATACATTTACTTATGATATGATAGTGCAATTTACGATTGTCACTTAATAAATCATAAATATTAATTAAATAAAACTATTTCTTTGAATCTTAAAATTATTAAACCAAGTCATTAGCATTGTTTTGCATTTATTTTTAACATGCGTTTACAGCATGGGTATTTAGCATGAAGCAGACATTATAATACATATTTTTGCGTATGTTTAAGTTATCATCTTCTTTTAGAATTTGTTTTAAATACATGTATTAAAACAAATTTCTTTCTTTAATCTTTACTAAGACATGGAAAATGACGATCTAGCCTAACTGAAGGCTAATAAGTAATTTAAGTCTAACCTAATTTAATACATATAAGGGTATTTAACATAAGAAAGTTTCCAATACACTACAGGCTCTCTTAAGTGTTTTCCCACTCTGATCTTGTGTATAATTTTTTCTCTCACACTAATTCACTAATTCGAATGCTTTTGTCCTTTTCAATCTTCTTACTGGGCCCGTGGTGTCAAGAAGTTGAATAGCCAATTTACAATCTCTTATAAATTTTATAGTATAAGATCCCGATATACAACGACCTTCACCGAGATGCTTATTTTATGAAACGTATTTTTATATTTAATTTAATATGTCAATAAATATAATCCATATGGGTTGCCTAGCAAATTTCAGTCCAGAGTATGTTTAATTAATATTAAAAAAAAATTTTTTTATAATTTGCATGTAGTAAATTTTTTTCAATCAATATTTTTAATCAGGGTAGTATTATATATGTATCACTATAACTTTCTTTTTTACTAAAGATGTATATATATACTTTAGTGTCACATAAAAAATATACACATAAATAATTAATTGATTAAAAACAACCTAACGTTTGCATATTCTATGGGCTTCATACTTTCGATTGGTATAGAATTTATCTAATAATCATACCGGTGAAATGTTTACAAAATTTGTTTTTTAAAATACGTTTCATTAAATAAGCATCTCGGCGAAGGTCGTTGTATATCGGGATCTAAGACCATTAGGTAAGAGTACCTTTTAGGTAAGATTATAATTTCAGAATATGTACGTAAATTGAATCATAAAATCTAAATAAACTTAAACATATTTCTCTGTTTGGCAAAGGCCTCCAAATCCCGCCATTCCTGTCTGCAGTGTGGCTTCGTCTATTCCTTAATTTAGAAGAATTATGATTTTCCACAAAAAAAAACTTTATAGAAATATATACAGTATATAAAACGTTGATATTGTGCCCAGAAATTTATAACTCTGTATCTAAGACGTAAATAGATTAGAAACCTTGAGAAATATGTTTCTCATACAACTTCATTCGTGACCGTGACCACATAAATACAGGGTGGCCAAAAAGTCGTGGATCAAACGAAAATAAGGGATAGATGAGGTCACCAGCGGCAAAAAATTGTTCTACGGGAGGTCTCTAAGGTCAACCCCTGCAGAGTTATGATTTATTTTGGTTTTTATATGAAAATTGACTTTTTTTACTAATTCTTCTTAAAATTCGAAAATATCTACATCCTGTATCTTTCTCATAATATCCACTAGATTGGTACTGATGAGTTCTTGCTTAACACATACTATTTATAGTTGTTTATTGAGTGTATTGAAGATTAATATTAAGTTATACGATATAAATTTTTTTCAAATCAAAACTTTTTGTTTACTTCGGACCCCACTGTGAAATAAAATTTCTCTACCGAAAAGTGACCCTGTATTGCAAATTTTGGCGCATTTAATATGGATTCTGAAAAGCTATTACACATGGCCATGAGTCGCTCTAATATCTTTCTAGGACGAAAAAACAACAACGATTCGGACTTATGATAGATTATTTACCTACCTGTAACCAGTACTGTGTGATCGGTGGTTTTTGGCCACCCTGTATATAGTTTCGAGCAGTGTTTCCTAAGCATGCCCCTTAGCCTATCTAAAATTCTTATGCCCCTCCTATGTAAAATACGATTAATATATAAAATAAATTGAATTTAGGAAATCACTAATTTTTTTTCTGTAATAAATCTTTGTTCTAAATTTATAATCGTTAAAATAGAATTCTGATGATAAGGCGATAATGTACATGGTGATATAAATATAACAACAAGCTTTTCTTGTTAGCGATAAGATTTTTTACGTTGACTCTTCTTTTTGACTGTTCTTACTCTTTTTCTCGCACACTTTATACCTACTCCTACGAGATACATCCTGCCAGCTTGGCCTTAGATTTCTCTATATATTATGTCATAACACTTAAATGTAGTGTATATTACATTATTTTGACATTTGACTACGCGTGCACTTAGCATATGAATGAGGCCGTATATATTCGTAGATAATGTTTTTAATACATATTTAACGACATCTAGTATTCATTGAGAAATCCTATTGGATCACATCCAAGTCGTTAACTACTAGAAAACAGACTTTAAATTCTACACGTTCATTCATTATGTCACTAGATGGCGTTTCAAAATAGTTGCCAATTACTTTAAATTTACTCTCTTAACACCCGGATGCCACCGAATTTTTTCTTAAATATTTGTTGCTGCAATATCGTCATTAGTGTGTGTTCACACTCAGCTCTTTAATCAACTAATAAGGGGCCATTCAAGTATTACGGAGGGTCTTTGATTTTCTTATTTGGTGGTCAACAGTAATTATTTACTTTTTTACACATATTACCAACACATTCTCTATGCTTGAAACCATAATGCATATTCGAGGATTCCTACAAAAAATTAATACGTTTATCTACTATTTTTGAGAGCTTTGCTTACTCTTGCTGACAAGTGGGGGGGGGGGGAGGGAATAAATTGCAGTAAAATATCTGCTTACGTAATACTTGAACGTCCCCATAACAACTTTCTTAAACTTAAAATAAAAACGTCGATTCATCAAAATTACGCTTTGGTCAAGTAAAAATATTACAATCATGCAAATGATAATTTATAATACTTTAGTACACACTGTTGTTTATTATGACGCCTGTGTGTCCGTTCGTGTACGGGAATTAGACGTAGCGTTTCTTAAGAATCTTACGGTAAATCCATTCTAATACTACATGCGTTTTGAAATTGCTTCTTGTTATTTATTTTACATTTATTTCCAACACACAAATATACAGTATTTATTTACTCAACCTACATAGTAATAATAATTCAAAATTAATAAATAGAAAATTAAAACAAATACGCCTTGCACTTTAATTGCTGGCAGTTCAGCATTTTCTCGCTGTATTGAGATACGTATTCGTTGAGCGAGGAAAGCACCAGCTCTGGTGTCACCGATACTACCTACCAGGCGCCAACTTAAAGAAGAAGAGTCTCTATTCCTAAGGGAACAAAATCAAAGTTGGAGAAAATACTCCTTTATTTGAGCTGTTTACTACTTCCGCCTGCTCTTCTTGTTCAAAAAAATGCTACCAGAATTTAAGGTGCACTACCACAGCGACTAAACTTTTTAAATTTCTTTTAATTTTCAATTATTATTATTACCTACTATGTAGGTTAAGAATATTGTAAATACTGTATATTTGTGTGATGTAAATAAATATTAAATAGAAGAATAATATTATTTGCTTTAGTTTCTAAGTTATTAAAAAACATATATATATATATATATATATATATATATATATCTACACATTATTGTCTTGAACGATTTCTTTATCAAGAGGTTTAACATGCAAATCGCAAGATCGTTAGGATGTTATTTTGTAATTCAATATAGGTATGGGTGATTATACAAAAGTTGGGTAACTCAATGTCATCAGCCAATATCTACAGTCTTATTATATTTTATTGAAATTACATTTTATTTTAAAACAATGAAATGTCCTTTATTTGGTCACCCAATTTCAACTCTTTATTTTAAATACAAGTTAATAAAAACACACAATTAATGCTTAAAACGTCAGTCCTTTGGCATGTCACAATATATAATAAAAAAAAATTCGACAAATTTACCCAGCTTAGTATAGTTAGGTTAATTTGTCGAATCACGGCTCCACATTACAACTCATATGTAGTACCCCAAGTAATATTAAGGAGACGCATGCCTTTGGACCCCTTAAATAAAAAAATAAAAGAAATGTGTGGCACTCGGGGACTGCTGCGGTAAAGCTATTGCATTTTTTTTTTTTCAACTTAAAATTATTTATTTATGCAGTATGTTTTTTCTTTGATATTAATTAAAGTATTTTCTTTGATAAATTAATTCAATCTACCTCTACCAGACTCAGACTAACTCGCTTATATAGTCTGTCTCACTCTAACGCGCACCGGCTGCACCGATCTCGTCAGAAAGATGTGAATACGCAGTTTGCGTTCTGTCCCGCTCTAACGCGTAAGGTTTTCTTCGTTACGGAATTTCTGGATTCACTCTCCACTCTCGAGGAGCTATGCAATAGCTTAAAAACTAATAATATTACTTGCACGATGTAAATGATGTTGTCTCAGTTCCCAGTTAATTACATCAGGTTAGGTTAAGCCAAAAATTTGTACCTTCTTCCATTCATTTCACAAATCATGATGTTTTAATTAATTTGTACGGGTTAAAAAGCGCCACCACATTATTGCAGGGTACACTATTGCCGAGCGATGAAAATATCTAGAAAGAAATTTAGAGATGTTTTACGGAGCCGTGATTCGACAAATTCTAATATTGAGAAGGTATTAGTGGGAACAAAACATGAAACATACAGAAATTTGAGGCCCAAACCTAAATAGGTTTTTTTTTGTATTTGCCATTCGTTAATGTTTTTTGAAAAAATCTCATTAACAACTATTCACTTATTTATTTATTTACACTTCGTTGCAATAAAAATAAAAGATACACAAATAACACAATACATAAAAATTATACAGTTACCTATTAAGATCAGCACTTTTGAATCCATGACCTCTTTCTAGCTTTTAAACTTTTAATAGTCAATATTTATGCCAACAAGAAATAAGGTCAGTGTTTGGGTAAAGAAAGTGCAAATCTATACGAATGCAACTTGACTCACTTTCCAAATGTTGAAAAGTCGTTCCCAGAAACTGTGTCAAAGCCAACTCGAAATATAACAATGAAAGGGCCATTCAGTGAAATGTACAGGTTTGTGGGTTTGTATAAAGGACACGATACAGCTAGTTGCTACTACTCCTTCAAAAGAGTGTACCAATTTTTTAAATACAGGCAACGCACTTGCGATCTCTGGCATTGCGCTTGAGCTTTCTACCCATTTATCCTGTATTCTACATGAAAAAGACAAGGAAATTCTGAATAGAGCTTATAATGTAGTCTTGAATCTATTACAGCTATTCTCTTCAAGAACAACGAATTTTATTGCCATTAAAATAGGATGTTTATTAAGAAATTGTGTTATTCAGAAGAATTCGAAGTCTTCTTTTTAGAAGACTTCACATTTGAGAATGTAAGCGAATAAACACTACTTATCCAGAGTTTAATATATTCGGTAGTCAATATTAAAAAAAACATTTTTAAGTGATATCTAATCCGCTATTGTGCTAGTAATTTTTTGATGAAGATGTAAAGTGATACTGCCGCCCATAGACACTCACATTGCCAGTGCGTTGCCGGCCTTATTATTGTGAGGTCTCATTTTTGGATCTTAACATTTTTTCAAATTTCATATGGAAACCGAAAACACCAAGCGTTTTATTACGATCGCTAATTAATAAGTTTATATTTATTTGCACTTTATAACAAAAACTACTAACTTAAAACATAAAACAAATTTGAATAATTATGAGTATTTTTCGATCCACCTTATCCGACATACATATACTATCCTTACTTGCTCCTAACCCGAATGACTAAAGTTGACGTCATGATTGACAATTGACATCCTATCACGTATTACAATGACACGGCAATCAAAACGTTATCGTCACGTGTAGAGCCTTAATCACTATGTTGCCACATCAACAAGTATACACCAAGATAACTTATATTACAAATATTTAACATTAGGCCTTCACACGGGTGAACATATTTTTTTAAAGCCTATATCACTCATGCGCATTATATTATCATTAAGCAAATGGACAGCCAGTCTGAATCGGTCCTAAAATGTAATCTAATAATATTAGAAATAAAAGATTTGTATTGTTTGTCAGGAATAGACAAAAAAGTATAGATAAAAAACAGTGGATCGATCAAAAATGTCTTAATCAGCTAATTTGGAAACCGATTTCACTTCTACACACGTCGATTAAAAAAAGTGGCGCCGAATTTGTTGCCAGTTTTTCTCGTCCGTTCTACGGCCCTTGATTTGAGAACTGGCAGTAAATGTAAAAATAGAAGCATTTAGCATTTAATATGTATGTCTTTATTGACGTTCATAAGTGTACATTGTGTTACCTAAAGGAATAAATGATTGATTCTTGACTTTTTGATTTCTGGATATTGAGGAAATACATAAAAATCATGTCGTACGGTGAAAGAAAACATCACGAGAAAACGGGTTTCGAATTTAAACCCAACCAGAGTTGGATGCGATTTTAGAATGTAAGCAATTAATGTAGCATTTGTAAATAATTTTTGAAATCGATACAGTGGTTTTTTAGTCGATTCCTTACAAACAATACAAAATATTTTATTTATAATATTATTGGGAACTAATCGATTATATTTTAGAATCGATTCTTCGAGACTTTTGGACCGATTTCGATAGTTCAGTGACAGATATTTATAACTATTTCACAATACAACAAACAATTGACAAATAGATATTATTTCCTAATAATTAACAGCTTTATGAATAATAAGATAATACAAATAAAATTTTCAAGCAATATAAACGATTGTAAAAATGTTTCGCCTTAAAACGAGAACACATGTGTCTTCAAAGAACAAAATCAATAAAAGAAAATACTCACAGACGCTGACTTAGCATAATCAGATCCTATATTCCTTGAGCCATTAATTGAACCATATCCAGTAGATGTAGGGGAGCTCAAACTACCCCCCTGGGAGCTCAATCGACCAGGGGAGCTGCCTCTTCCAATTGGTGACGCTGTCCTACCGGGAGAACTAGTCCTGGCACTCGGTGATGTAGTCCGCCCGATGGGACTACTGACGCGGCCAGGGTTTATAGAGTTTTGTAGGTCAGCCAACAGGGCATCTGGAATTGAGAAGAGATTGAGAGAAGAGAGAGAGAGAGACGGTGTTAAAATAGACATTCCACACTGCCTTAAAAACAACCTTAATATGAGATATTTAATTTTAACTAGAGGTAACAACCGAGCATTTACCGGATATATTAAGAAACTTCAGATCTCAACTGGAAGATTTCTGCAGTAAGGTAGTGAGACGTGTCACTTACCTACTGCAACAAGAGCGTAGCAGAGGTGAGACGGGCTGGGGGCTAGCCATAAATATATAAAATAGAAATATGTAGTAATATTTGTATTTGTATGTATGGATATATTTATATGTATATCTTAGGAAATTTCTTCATGTATGTATATATGTTAACGTACAATTGTAAACACCGTGAGATTGTAATCTATCTCGCGAGATTATAAACTGTTGAATGATTGTGAACCTCAGCGTACTGCTTACAATTTAACGTATTATTATTCGGTAGATTGTACTACACTAACTTAGTTATCATTGAAACTTCTTTGGTCAATTACAGATTAATTTTACTTCCCAACAATTTCATATAACTACCGAATAATAATACGTTAATTTGTAAGCAGTTCGTTGAGGTTCACAATCTTTCGACAGTTTACAATCTCGCGAGATAGATTACAATCTAACGGTTTTTACAATTTTACGGTGACATATATACAGTTTGTGCAAAATATATGTATAAAATAAGGTCCCGCACCACAAGAGTCGGGGCTATTGGGAAATTTATATAAAAAAAAAACTAGAGGTTCAGAAGAGAGGATGATGCTAATAAAAGGCTATATGTTCTAAAGTTTAGAGCATATACTCTCTTGTTCCACATAAGCCATAAATATTGTATAGGCTCATGTAAAGCTTTTGACAAAATCATTCATACTAAATTTAATTCTTGTTCAGATTAATGTCTAGACGATTCATGTTTCGCATCAGGGTTTAAAATGGTTCTTTTTATTTTCACATTCCACACCTTAATATCATCAGATACATATCATATTCCGTTTCTAAAATGACACCGTCAACACAAAATGCAAGCAAATGCAAGTCACCACTTCAGAGAGTGACAATCAAATTCGCTTTAATGGATATTAAGTGTTTCAGAGCAAAAAGACATCGATTAAGATTTTATATGGAGCATGATGACATCACGAGGTCCATAATTGAAAATGAACACGCGACGCCAACGTTTTCATTCAAATGTCTGTATAATGTAAAGCTATACATCTATACCAATATTATAAAGAGGAAAGATTTGTATGTAAGTATGTTTGTAAGTAATTGACTCAAAAAGTACGGGACAAAAATAAAAACTCACCATTAGAATGCTACATTATCACTGATGAACATAGTCTATTTTAATTGCAGGAAATAAATAAGGATCCCTACTAAAACTACAATAATGTTATCCAAGGTGTAAAAATGCCTACAAAATATCTTTCATCGCATGCGTTGCGAACATTATTGATGTTAGAATAAAACAATGTTCCACAATATTAAAGAACATATCAATCTCTACAAAAAATGTTTAGAAATAAATGTCCAACCGTGCGAAGCCGGGACGGGTCGCTAGTCAAAATATAATTTGTAACAAAATCCTTTTAAAAAGTAACCTCCATCATAAGAGTCTAATAGGACCGTTTTTCTGTCTGTGTGGACGCGGTGAAGAAGATACCTGTGCAGCTTGCCAGCTAGTGGACTTTGAAATGTGTGGTTACATTCATATATGTATTAAATGTCAGGAGTATCTGTATAGAATATGTATGTATGTATGTATGAGCAAGCCGCACTAGATAACTAAATATATAAGAGGGTGAGATGTAAGAACCTAGCAACCCTACGGATAACTAAGCCCAACAGACGTACCCCTACACATAAATAGTGAAGAGATCTAAGGTAACAGACGGAGCTCTACGGTTTCTCGTTTCATTTATCTCAAAGCTATCGGGCAGGCTCACCACGATAATAAAGAACTTGAAGTGTTCGCCACTATGAGAGGAAGCGAGAAAAGAATAAGATCTATGAGTAATTTACTGCACGTCCAAAACCGACATCATTTCAGAGGCAAAAGAAGCTGGAATAATCTGACAAAAGACGCGAATGTATAAGAGCTATCCAAGATCGATTAATCTGATGTTCTTTGCCCCTGGCCCACCTAGGGGACATATGACACAGACCTCACTTTTTCATGCCATATGACTATACCGCGGTCCTGTATGCAAAAGCGACCCCGAGGGCCTCTTTGATGCCGACGTGTTGGTACTATCCAAAATGGTTTTAGTGGGTAAAGCTCACCCGGTTCTCTAAGTAGCAGAGTGCCTGGAGTGAATCGAGTCCCACACATCCCTGCTATATTTAGTGCAGAAGCCGTATTTCCAGGTTGGTTTAAAATAAGGGAGACTAAATCAAGTCAAGTAGCCAAACTGAGACCATAGATTTTGAACAATAGTTCAAGGCGGCCATGATGTTAAAAAAATAATAGAAAATTGTCTTTGGGTATTTTTGATTGGTTAACAACAGTAATCTGTCTATTTAACTGTAGGTACTTTTTGACCGCAAATCACTTCTTATGAGTCATACAAATCTCATTATTATAAGAACGCTTTAACAGTTAGATAACATGTTTAACCTTTATAATTAATACATATGTTGAGTAACTCACATGTATACACACACATATATTCGTGATTATGGGCATATATAAATGATCACATATTTTTGTTAATATAAGAGGGGGCAAACTGGCAGGTGGCCTGTTCAGTAATACCGTCGCCCATGTACACTCAATGCCAGAGGGACTCGCGAATGCATTGCCGGCCTATAAAGAATTTGTACGCTTATTTCTGGAGAGACTATAAGTAGAATCCGTTGGGAAACACTTCAGTGGGCAGCTGGTTCTAAATAGAGGTGGTGCGCGGTAGAACCTTAAAAAAACTTTATTTGTAGAACGACGGACTTCATACATACATATATATATTATATATACAACAGTACAATATTGCTTATGAAACTTTATATATTATTTTTTAGTTTTAATAAACAATTTTGCAGATTTAACATAGTGAACCAGCAAACCAAAAGAAATCTTGAATTTACATATTCCTGTCTGACGGGTCCAAATTTGCCAAAAGTTCCCAGCCTTGACGTCATTAAAAAAACTAGTTTTCGGGAGTTCAATGTCCTCTGCGGTTATTTTAAATTTAATTTGTCCAATAAAACCTTATCGGTCAGAGCCTTCAATACCTTCATTGTTGCGTTTAAGAGGCACTTAAATTGTGACATCGAGATAAACAGTACTTTCCTTGTATCATCACTCGTAACAGCCACACGCACAGATAAACCTTATAAAAACAATCTCAAAAAACAAATGACCACTATTTCATGTTCAAGACCGAAGACATTTTTCTAAATAATTTAATTAAAGAACATATCTTCTAATAAATAAATATTTTACAGCTAAAACACATAAGACGCAAAGTTATACAGATATTACTTGAACCATATATAACATATACATTAATATATATCTGCATATAAGATATTAAATTTACCTAATCCTTCGCACGCCTCAAAAACCTCAGCATAATCAGTTTGCGGTTCCCTTTCCGTTTTCAATATTTTTCCGTACACATCGTCATTCACTGAGTAATGCGCTTTCGACATTATTAAAACGCCGGATGTAAACAAATTTTAGTCTTAGCAAAATGCGCGCGCGCCGTTCTTATGGACAAATGCGGTACTGATTCACCTCCAGCGCACACCGCAAAAAATCTGTATAGACATTGTTCACATAAACATCGATTTCACGCTACATCCAAAGCGCTGTAATCTGAATTTTGATACCATTTTTAAACCGGTTAGGTTATTAGGGACCGTTCAAGTATTACGTATGCACTATAGGGGGAGGGGGAGGGGTCTTTGACTTTCATATTTGGTGATTACGTCAACAGTGATCATTTACTTTTTACAGATATTACCCACATTTAAGGTTTTTATTTATTTAATATTTTAGATAGAGAAAAACTAGGCGAAATAAATGAAGACAAAGTTTAGAAATGCTGTTACTTCTAGTAAAAGACAGAAATGGAAATGGACAGAACACATGAGAGAAGACAAAGACAAATGGAGGAAAAAAAGCGACGGAATGGCTTTCTCGCTACGACAAAAGAAAACGAGGAAGACATAAGAAAATGGGAGGATGATATAAGTTGAGCAGCTGGCCCTTTGTGGCTACGTATAGCTAGACGCCGACAGGAGTGGAATCTCTTAGAGGAGGCCTATATCCAAGGACAAGGTGTAAAACAGAAATTTACCGGCATTACATTATTTATGTATAAGTAATTTCACAACAATAAATTCTGTATTTGTTTCTGTATTCAAAAGTTATCTATAATGATTATTTGTATTATCATATAGACCAATCAAAACTACGCGGTAAAAAAATAAGGCTATAATCGTTTAATCGAACAAAATGTCTTAAATGATTTCAATAATAGAAAAAGCGCTAGAAGCGATTAAAGGTATGAATATCTGAATGGTCGCTGACGCCGCTTTGATAATGAAGCGTCCACGGAGGCGTCATATGATGACGATTGCAGTGCGGAATTTGTCTTGACCGAGAGCTTTTATATTCGTTTGCAAAACGAGTACAATTACTGTACCTATAGCATAGAGCACGCGAAATATTTCTGCCATGATTAAGTCTTATTTACATTTGTTCCTGAGATATCATTGTGTGATGAATGAATCTTTAAGTATAGGTATAATTATACGTAGTAAGTTAATATTTGAGTATAGTTAAAATATAAGACTAGGAGCAGATAATTTAAATTATTAACGGTTTTTTTTAGATGTAATTTTCTTTCATATTATAAGTAGTCTTTTTATTAGCATAAACATTATAACCCATACACTTTTTCATATAACTATAATGTTCAAAAAAGAAAACGCCTGTAAAAAGTTTACACGCAAGGATTCTTTACATCACAATTGATTCTTATATTCTAAAGGAATGTTCAATCGTGAATACTATTAATTTCTTAAATATTATTTGTATTTATTGTATACATAATCTACTATATAAAAATAAGTCGGGTTTTCCTTCCTGACGCTATAACTCCAGAACGCACGAACCGATTTCCACGGTTTTGCATTCGTTGGAAAGGTCTCGGGCTCCGTGAGGTTTATAGCAAAGAAAATTCAGAAAAATTTCAACAGAAAAGCGGAATCACCAAACGAAATATTACATAAAACGAAGCCATCTGGTGGCGAAACGGAGTTCGCCGAGTTTGCTAGTCAGAAATAAAAAAGAAGTTTATAGCAGTGCGGTGGAAACACAAACTGGACACAGAGTGAAAATTCCACTGAATGCATAGAAACTGTTCGGTTTTCCGGAATAAATGTTCCAAATAAAACTAAATTTTTCAATTTTTCTCAGAGTTCGCCAAGGGTCAAAAGGCCCAACCGTCTTCGAGTTTTGCGCTTTTTAACAAACATATATACATAGATATTACATATATAGATTAACTCAGTCTTTCCCAACGTGGGGCCACGCCCCACAAGTGGCAAATTGATTGTTAAAATTATTTGGAATTGGAATCTATGGTGTTTCATTAACAATTCCTTAGTAATTTCTTACCTATACTGTAAGTTTCATAAATGAACAATTCCATTTTTTATATTAAAAATTATGTATGTTACATATTGGTAAAGAATTTTAGAAAAGCTAAGTCCAGTGTCTACTGGATTAAGTTAATCTTGTATATTAAAATTGCCCTCCTTAACAAAACAGCATCTACTGTCGCAATTTAATTGCCAGTATTCCTAAATGCATTGTGATAGTTCAAAACTCTTACGCAGATACGGAACCGCAAGGTTATCTGCAAATTGACTCTGCCTTCAGTTAAATATAATTATTACATAGTTGTTCTAATATTAGATTATTATTAACGCTATTTTTCATCGAATAACCACAAATGATGCAACAATCGTTACTGGAACACCGATATTCTTGCAGTATGTTTACAACTCCTAAAACGCAAATAGAACAAGGTCGTATAATAAAAGAATCATGCGTCAATACTCACCAAGGTATGAACTGAAATCTGTGAAGTACTTCCTCCAATCAGACGGGTTCAGTTCCGGAGGGTAGTAAGGCCTATCGGCGCTGTACTTCCGCTCAAGAACGGGGGAGAAGGAGACAGTTTTGGGTGACGCGGAGCGCGTGCGCACGGACGCCATGCTTCACAGGTATAAAAGACCGAGCGGAATTATTATGCAGACAGTCGTGTTGCGACTGCGACTGAGAATTGACTGGTTATTTCGGTCGAGTCTATGGGTTATCAGAGGCGCGAGTGATGCCGGATGATAGTGCGGTCACACTGCTGAGTTGACGACAGTTCGATCTATTCCCGGTGGACGGTTCACTCTATTTCATAACTCTCTCATTAACCTGTCTACGTTTCATCAATGGGAATGGGGTCACCTAAATAAGATGATTTGTAAATATTTTCACTCATTTACCAAAGATTACGTTTACCTCAGTATTATTCTTTTTTTTATATAATAGGGGGGCAAACGAGCATACGAGACGCCCTAATAGGCCAGTCATCGCAGCCCGTAGACACGCATTTTTAGTGGGTGCGTTGCCGGCACTTGAGGGAGGAGTGCACTCTAAGTTTGAATAGACACTATAGTTTCTTTATGATACCTGTTAATTACTTGTTCGTTATTATTACATAACATTATGTATCTATTCCTCTTTAAAATATATGATAATATCTCATTACAAAATGTAGAAACATTTTGATGTCTTAAATTACCTATATTTGAATTTAAAATAAGCAATACAAGTTTTTAAGATAAGAAATGTTAGGAAAACTTAGTATACCTTATCAGCTTTTACATGGATTGCTTTCCATATATGGTTACTCGAGTATTAATTGATACGTATTAAATTTATAAATGGTATTATTATGTCAATATTATTTCGGTATTACCAACATCACTCACACACTCAAAGCGTCTACACACGGCCCTACATCTCTCTCTCTCTCTACATAAGGCAATATCGGGGAAGTAATGTGGAGCACCCTAGATCGCCTCGTGTGTAGGCAAATCGTACCCTATCGTACCCTTCGAGTATGCTACTATATATTCGAACTAAGAGCCGATTTCATCCCCACCACCATTCTCACGAAATCGCCACTGATTTTAGAAACGTGTGTAGACGCTTTTAGTAGCATCTAATTTAGATAAACGATTTCGTGTCGTTGTCAATAAATATAATAAAAACCTTTTAAATGGCGATATTAAAATCTGTGGTTTTATGGCATGCAAGGGCGTGGGCGCCGCCCAAGTGGGCGGATATGAAGGCCACCATGGCTAATATATACGTGATTATAACATACCATTAGATAATCTGTGGTAGATCGAATTGACCACGATACAAAAGAGAGTTATACAACATAACAATGTAATCGCACGATTTATAATATTTAGATTATAAATCGATAGATTTTCAAATCGACTTCAATATATTTATATGTAGGTAATTTATGACTTTTGGTCTTCTTAGAAAGATTTGTTCTAAGTGAATAATAAATAATAAATCGTTTATTTGCCAAGATGGTACAATAAGATCGATTAATTATAAAAATCCGCACAATCTGTGTCAAAAATCACAATCATCAATACATTAATAGGCATGCAAACGTCATATTAAGCTGAACTTAGCTTAGTATATAGTTAAATTTCTATATAATAATGTTAAACAGTTTAAGGGGCATTAAATACCCCTAAGAGTAGCATAGCGCGCAAGTGGGCCATGTAACAATTTTCTAATTACACTTTCACATCGATGACTCTTATCTAGGATAGCCTTAATGATATCTTTGTTCAGCGTGAGAAAATCGTAGAACCGTTAATCATGTATATGTCTTGTGACAACTTTCATATGAGAAGATATTTAAGAAACCAGAATCTACCCTTCATATAATTCCAATAATAGCTCGTTTAATTTCCAATCATTACAAAAAAACGAATATACAGCTTAGATTTTTTAATTTTTTTTTCTTCTTACCCTATATCTTAGCTACCTTCAGTACAGTCAATCGGAACCCCTTCACGGGTAAAAGCCTCCTGCAGCTTTTTCTAACTAACACTGTCCATGGCTTTCATTCTCTACATTATCTTCCTGCTACCGCTTTTATTACTTCTATCAACCTTTTTTTTGGGCGCACTCTTCACTTTCATCCTCTTGGTCCTTTGTATATTGTTGTCTTCCCTTAATTTAGTGAGGTTAAACTTTCATGTTTATTTTTTGGATTCACATAAATTGGGAGTCTTGTCATATGTTAAACCACAATAAATTAACCCTTCGTAACCTAAAAGGGCCAAGGGAAAGAAGAAAGGGCCGCCCCAAAAAAAGGTGGATAAATTACTAATTCGAGCGTTAGCGAATGGAGAAAGAAAGCCATGGATAGCGAAATTTGGCAAAAGCTGGAAAAGGCCTATACCCGATCAATTGTGAATAAAGTTAGGATATTATGATAACAAATAATATATATAAACAAATCTAAACTGTATATTCTACATTTGTACAGCTTGGAATTAAATTAACCTGAAAACTTTTTAAAAAGCGTATTGCTTAGTAAAAGGTCAAAAAATCAGTTTTTCAATTCATACTTTTTATGGTTGATCATTGATCAGGTTTATAAATTGACTCGATTATTTCTACTAAAAAAACTACTTTTATTTTTTACACATATACTGTGATACAAGATTGTCTGAAGTATAATTTGACGTCGTTAGACTATTATTTTCATCTATCATGTACAATGTATGAAATTTATTCAACTGAGTCGGCTGATTAAGGCATGTAAACGCATGTAAAGATACTTGTTTATTATGAATAAAACATCAACCTGTCTTATGTATCCATATTTTTCGAACCATATTCGGTTACATTCGGGAACATTCGGACTAGAATGTTAAGGGGAAATAAATCAACAGCGGGAAAACCATATTATAAATCTATTTCTTTTAAATTAAATTAAACTATTGCGATACGATGCATGCAAACATTTCTTATTCATATTTCTTCAAGTTACTTAATTAATATAATATCTATTAACTTTTACTTGTTTGTTACAAACTTTATAGTTTAAAATTGATTCAATTAATGTTTTATTATTAGAAAATTCAATATTTTTTTTAAACGACAATATTAATTTAAATTAACCCGTGGCGCTACAACCCTTGTTTTGGTAACTTCTGTACCTGTTTCGTGAGCCTTCTGTGCCTGACACACGTCGACTTTTTTGGTGTAATGCCAGTTTTCTCACGATGCTTTACTTCACCGTACGAGCGAGTGTTATATTATGCGCACATAGACAGAAAGTCCATTGGTGCACAGCCGGGCTTCTAACCTACCACCTCTGTTATGAGACTCGCACGCCGTATCTACACTGCTTTAATTTAAATTATAATCTCCAATTAAATATTATTATTCAAAGCTATAGATAAAACTTAGACATCTCTACTGTCTTTGAAACATGCTCTACTCCGTGTTGTTTATTCACGCCGCCCTAAATTTGTTTATACGCAATCTCGTGGCGCCAAAATACCAATACCATTTTTATTAGCTGTCGAAGTTTTATTAGGGATTTAACTATCTACGCAGAACTATGTATAATGTATGATGCATTTTTACTTGATTTTAATACGTCTCTAATTAATATTTATACACTAAATCCAGGGACAGCCTGACTGAGAGTGTTGTAAATTTATTAAGTCATTATTATATATGTTAGAATTTTTTTTTCTCACTGATATGATAACGCAGCCCATGAACACTCTCAATGCCAGAGGGTTACCTTTTAAGAATTGGTACGTTCTTTCCTTGAAGGACCCTAAGTCGAATAGGTTTGGAAATAATTCAGTGGGCAATAGGAAAAAGGACAATTCTAATTCAAAAGTATTTTTTAAGAAATATTTATAAACTCAATCCAAATTTCAAGATCACCCTTTAATAATGGATAATGGAGGTTCTTTTACACTTAATGAAAACTATAGGACGGCACTATCATCGGACTCACATTTTTCACGCTAACGAACACAAATTGTCCAATTAGTTTCACATGTATGGCGTTACCAATTGACTTGACCGCAACATTTCAAACCATCTATTCAGTGTGACAAGAAAAAACTAAATTTCTATAAGTCGAAATAAAATTGATATTCAAAATCACATATTCATAGATAATCACTTAATATTGGCGCGAAAGTGTGGATAACAAATATTACGCGTAACGAAAATGGCGCGAAAACCGATCTAGTTTATAGTCGTCGCGGATTTCTTTTTTAAATTCGGAATTTTCAAATGTACGACGCACTTAAAACTCATAGACACATCACGCGCAAAGAGACATACCGATCGGATGTCGCAGCAGCAACTGACTTTGACTTCTTTAATCTGTGGGTCGCAATGTTAAATGGGTATGTGGGCGAGCGGTGCCTTCAGGGAAGGTTAGCTAGCGGAACTTGGTTCTAAGAAAGCCTGGAATGGTAATACGGGACGCGGCTGGTGATACCGTTTCGCTTCCTATTTCTATGGAACGCGTCTACTCGCGATTTGTAGGACAAGGGTTAATTTTGAATAGAATAATCAAACACTGCTTGCTTTACCTTTAAAGCCCATTATTACTTTTAAAAATATAATATTGAAATACGATTTTTTTTTAACTTTTTAACGAAATTTAAACTGAACTTTATTGACCATAATGACTCCTTCTCCAGTCTTTGATTATTTAATTGTAATTAATTATTTGCTTGCAATCAAAAACTATTTTTAATAATGCCAAAGAAGTATAACTTCTTACGTGCGTACATAAGTACACGCACCCTTTTTTCCCCTTTCTTGGCCTGCACGTCACCATGCAAAAAAAGTTATGAAGTGAGTTATTAGATTTATTTTATTGGGTTAGAAATTGGAGCGAAATTTGGAATAGGATCAGATAAATTTAGTATATAAGTAGGTACATAAATGGTTATAATTTTATATTGTTATGAAAAATGAAACTGGCTAAATTCTATATATACATCAATATTTATTTTAGATAAAAGGACCGAAATTTAAGTAGAAAAAGGAATTTTAATGGATAAAAGCGAGGAAATAAAAGCGGAACGGTCATGTCGAGTAGGTACAGGCAAAGAATATATGATTAAAATCCCCAACGTCATAAATGCATTTCATAACAATCATCGTGTTTAAAATTCGAACGTTCTATAAAAAATATGGCGTCATGTTTAAAAACATGTTAAAGTAACTCAACTCGGTTTTAAATTTAGAACAACCAAAACATAAAACAAAGACACTGATGACAATGACAAGCGTAACGAATCATGGTCATTGCCGCTCCCTGACCAACGGAGCATAAACCCACTGCTAAAAACAATTATAGTTATTTAAATCTCACAATCGACAATGATATTTTAGCCAAGTTTCTATATTCAACGAATCGTAACTGCTAATTCCGATTAGTCAATCATAGGTTTTTATAGTATCATTTGACAGCTTTCTATGAAAACTGTTTAAATAACGAATGATATTTTGGATATGATATATTCGTTTTAAAGTAAAATCTGTATATTGATTAGATTATGAAAGTAAGTCTATATCTAATAATCTGAAAGGAAGTAATTAAAAACTAAGAAAACTAAGTAGAATAAAACTTTAATTTCGACTTAGTAGACTTTCCACTACGACGAGAGTGAAACCGCGTGGCATTGCATTACATTATAAAGGGCATGTCAATACTGCTTTATTTACACTTATCTCTGGAGAATAAGTCTCCATAAACACGTGATCGCAATAAATATCATCACAACAATCACGCAACTGCTTTTAATCTATATAAAAAATCAATGGCACTACAACATTTTTAGGTCTGGACCTCAGATTTCTGTATCTGTTTCATGATCATTTATCTAATAGGCAATACTTTTTTGGGTCTAAGGCAAGCCGGTGTCGTCACGATGTTTTCCATCACCGTTCAAGCGAATGTTAGGTGCGCATAGATTAAGTCTATTGGTGCACAGCCGTGGATCGAATCTGCGACTTTAGGGATGAGAGTCGCACCCTGAAGCAACTAACCAACACTGCTCTATATATATGTCGCAGTAAAGTAATTAAATCAGAGAGTTAATTGAATCTCTAGACAGTTAATTAAAGATCGATATTTAATCAAGTCGCTAGCATTTTGATTTAAATAAAGCAGCGTCGAAAACGTTTAACTATCTGTCTGAAAAATAAGATAGCGGTCACGACAACAGCTGATTACTTTTAGAGTCTTTCTTTTAGAAAAGTGGTTTTTTGTTTCAAATTGTGGTCTTTGGTGAAATTGTAAACCTCCGTCCAACCATCGACTCCGACATGATTATTTCATTTGTTATGTTCGGTGGTCGTGAAGAACTAAGAGCTTGGAAAATTCGTGTTTTGTTTTATTGTAAATGATTAGGTAAGTCTTGTTGCCTAGGAACGTTTAGGACAGTCGTTAAACATTTCGTTCACTCACTTATTTGACGGAACTTACGTTACTCGATTGAATATCGACCTTTAATTAACTGTCTAGAGATTTAATTAACTCTCTGATTTAACTACTTTACTGCGACATATATACTAAATACTAATCATATTTTATGACTATTAAAAAATCACGACGGGCTACGACTATTAATTATGTGTATAAAGATTGTTGTGTGTGTGGTATTGGGAGCGATCAAGTATTACGTAACGATTTTTTTCCTTTTGTAAAACGTTACGATGCGGGGCGGGGATTGAATTACGCGTTATTGTTAATATTATTTTCTACTTACACCACATAATAGTAACTAAAGAGTCACTAGGTGGTCACGAAACGTTTTACTAGACTTGGGAACAGTACTATACTTGGGTTCTGAAAAACGTTACGGCGAGTTATATGGGGGGGAGGGTCAATAATCTTCAAAAATTGCAAGATTGATGTGGTCTATTTTTAGCTGGATTTTGTAAATGAGTAATACGCCAATAGGAACCTAATCATAACCAAGGCAAATTAGTATCAATTAACTTATTAGCTAGAAGCATTACCAGGCACAGGCTGATCACCTACTTACCTATAAGATTATTATTTATCGAACTATGTATACTTCTTACACCGATATTATACTTTAAAGTATTTTTGACATCATTAAAAATCGTATTACGCTTATAATAGTAAAAGGAAAGCAATACCTGGCATTTTCTTCATATAATTCAATTCGCACACATACGTTTATTTTTACACTATTCAATACGTTTGACGCAAGGTAAACAAGAGGTCTGCCGCGTTTTCCGATGTTTCCAAGGAAATTTACTGGCCAATGCACTCGTGACGTCACAGGATGCGTTTCATATCGATCTAATTAACGAGGTAGGTTTATAGACTTGATGTCGGCTACTGTAGTTTTCTAGATTAACTAACGTATTTCTTAATTACGGAGCCATGGAACTGGTAGGCTGTAGATGTAGGAACTCTAAAGTATAATACATAAACCTAAATTGACGCTTGAAAGGGATTGCTTAATTAAAATTTAATCTTTGCAATTAAAAAAATAAATATTAAAATCTCTTAAATCAATACTAATCTAGCCAAAACATTAGTATTTCATATGTAATCATGTCCATAAAATAAATTAATAGGTTTTTTTTACATTTTTTTTTTTTTATGGCTCTGGCACGGTTTGTGCATTAGCCAGCGTCAAGTATGAGATTTTTATCATTCGTGCTTTTTGCCTTAGAAATTCGATCATATGCTCAATGTACGGTTTTAGGCACTCGCCCGGTACCGCACAACCCTCCCAAAGGCCGAGAACAAATTTAAATTAAATTAAAACTTGCCCTCGAACCGGGAATCGAACCCGGTACCCCTCACCTAGCTGCCACTAATTAACACCGCTAGGCTATGAGGCCCCCTTTTTTACATTTAATCATAATTTATTCTTCCTTTTTATATTAACGCCATCTGTCGAAGTACACTTGAAATAAAGAAGATCAAAAAGAAGGCGCGATGTCAAACAGTTTCATAATAAATCTTACAGATGGCGCAATATTATTCTTTTAATACGTATAATTTTTATATTTAAACCGACTGCCTATGAGTTGGTTCCTTATTCGTCAGATAATAATTTTATGTTGTACAATGTACCGATCACAACATTTTTTGCAGGCATTAGATGAGAATTTAATGGCATGGAGGCCAGAAACATTGTAGAAACTCTTTATGTTTGATTTTCCTAAAAAAAAATTGCTTTAGTATATCCTCTTAATTTGTCGTATTGTTATTATGTATAATGTTTACTGTTGTATGTGATAATCTTAGGCTTTCATACAAATATGACTTAACTCAAGAATAAAAAAATCTCACGCTACGCGAGACAGTGAATATATGAAGACTATCCGCTGTTTTATAGCACAGAATACACTAAATAATATAGCTGTGTTGAAATATGATAAATTGGGCACTTTAAAACTAATAATACCACAGACAAAAATAAAGGGATGAGGCAGAGGTTGGCAAAGCACAGTGGCTTAATGAGGTCATTTACCGATTTCTATTAGAAATACCTAGAGTATTTTCAGAACTTTTCACACATTTAGTTTCGGGAGTAAACTGACTGTTGACAAATATGAAGAGATTTCTAGGATTTATTGTTTTCTGTGGACAAATTGGCGCGAAATCATTAGATTTATTAGACAGATAATATAAATGTAGTCCGGCTTAGAATTATGGAACGAATATTTTTTTTACCAATGAGAAGTGTAAGAAATTCTTATTTATATTTGTTAACGTAAAATTGTAAATACCGTTAGATTGTAATTAGGGATGCATCGATACGCCTTTTTGCCGATACGATACCGATACCGATAATAATGCTTATTGAATTCAAATTATATTAAGGTAAAATATATCAAGTTTGGTTAAAGTTTTTAATTTTTATTATGAAATATAAACAGTCACATACTTTGAATAAGATTAAAGGTTTAATTTAATAAGATTAAAGGATTAAAGGTAAATAAAATTAAGAATTAAGAGTAATAGTTAAATTTAAATAAAATAAATAACTGTTAATAATTAAAATTAACATTGATAAGATTTTTGTAATTCTGTATTTTATTTAATTTGGTATTGAAAAAATACTACGCGCGATAGCAGTTAAAAACCAACTAAAGTGTCTAGCGAAATGGAATACGCGGGGACTAAGCGGGTGTGAGGGGCATAGATAGTCCGTGCCTCGTTTCCCACGCCCCAGATCAAACAAGATGCGCGTTTACATTACTTTTTTTAAAGCGCGAAATTTGAAAAGTATCGTTGTATCGGCAATTAAAATATCGCCGATACCGATATATCGGCAAACCCAAAGTATCGCCGATATATCGGTATCGGTATCGGATGCATCCCTAATTGTAATCTATCTCGCGAGATTATAAACTGTCGAAAGATTGTGAACTCAACGTACTGCTTACAATTTAACGTATTATTATTCGGTAGATTATAATATATTGAAGTGAAATCGTCAAATTGTGAAACGGTACGCACCTCGCGCGCTGATTGGTCGGCTTTACAGTAGACCGTTATATGTCCATAGAGTTAGGAATGAAACAAGGGTATCGGTCAAATAAAATAAACTTCAAAAATTAGTATTTATTACTTAGTAGGTAATCAAAAATTCTGACATCATATTATGATGAAAAAAAAATATATTAAAATAAAAAAATCAGAAACGTAACAATATTTTCTCTTCAAACACAAATTAAAATTGAAAAATTAATGAAATTTTCTTTTAGAAAAAAACGATCACAAAATAAAATCAAAATTTAAAAAAAAAACAAATCAAAAACATATGAACGTTTTTGAAAACATAACAAAATTGTCTATTATATAAAAAATAAGAAAGTAAATTGCACCAATAAAAATGTTCAATTATTGTTGCACGTCAACGAGTTGTGGCACCTGGAGTTACAAAAAACATTAGCTTTCTTTTTATTTTTTTGCAATTACATTTTTGACTATTTTCATTATACCCGCTGTAATAGTTTTGTAACTCTATGGTAAATTCTTCCTTATGAACAATACCTAATATTTCTGAGTTTTGTTGATCGACAGGCTCAATATCAGACATTGTAAATACGAGATCACAAAGGTTCACGCGAATAAAAAATATTAAAACACGGAAAATGAATGTAATTTAGACTATGTTTGGAGACCAACACTAACTTAATCTTAGTTTTAAATATGTGTTTCTCAGTAAGTGAATTTTGTATGCAATTCTTATGAGAAATAAAGTTATTCTTAAACCCCCTAACTTAATTATCATTCAAACTGCACTTCTTTGGTCAAACACAGATTAATTTTACTTCCACAACAATTTCATATAACTTTTCACGTTCACTTTCAACATCCTAAAGCTGTGACTTACTTTCAAGACGACATCAATTTATATTCACCAAAACACCGTTTGTTTTCATTCGACAACAAACGAATTAACAAACAAATATGGTCGCCACCATGGCATATTTCGTTCAACCAATCAGCGCGCGAGGTGCGTACCGTTTCACAATTTGACGATATCACTTCGATAGATTATAATCTACCGAATAATAATATGTAAAATTGTAAGCAGTACGTTGAGTTCACAATTTATCGACAGTTTACAATCTCGCGAGATAGATTACAATCTAACGGTTTTTACAATTTTACGTTGACATATTCACTATACTGTGTTTTCTCGTAATTTTATATGTTAATACAATATATCTAGGGAGTGTCTAAATTCATGGTTTAATTTTTATTACTTATTAATCAACAAAGACACGGGACTTAAAGTTTTTCTTGTAAAAGTTAATAAATAATTGTTAATTGTAGTAAATAAATTATGGTTTAATTGACGTTTATATGAAATCAAATCTCTAAGTATTTTATAGCTATTAGTAATAATAAAAACATTGATTAATAAATTCCAATTATCAAATGGCAACCCTATGGCTTCCTGAGTCAAAGGCCATTATATTCAGTAAATTTATATCCACTTCAAGCGACAATAGGCAAGATCAAAGACTACCTGTACGTGAGTAATGTGTATGCAAAATAAAATCAAGATTTATAGTTAAATCTTCTATAAGGGTTGACAGTTCCTGTGAATAAAATAATTATACAGAAATAAAACTACCAACTTTGATCACCTCGATCCGTTATTCTAAAGGGTATTTCAACAAGAAGTTTGTTTTTCAATTGTGGCAACACCGAGAACGTGATAGTTTTGACATTTAGTTTTTGGCGGTATTCGTAGCAGGTGCTTTGGCAATTATTAAAATGAATTCAATTTCGCTCGAAAATCGCATTAAAATAATTCAAATCCACTATAAAAATGGTGGTTCTGTTAAAGTTACATTTCGTAAAATTCGTGATATTTTCGGCCAGCATAATCGTCCTTCTGAGACCGCTGTTAAGAATTTGGTCGCGAAATTTGAGTCGACAGGCTCGGTACAAAATGTGCCAACACCAACACGTGTTCGACCGGGTCGTTCAACAGAAAACATCGCCGCCGTGAGCCACAGTGTTGAAGAAGATCAAAATTCGTCAATTTCACGACGTTCTCAACAATTGGGGTTATCCAAAAGCACAACATGGCGAATTTTGCGAAAGGATTTGGCTTTGAAGCCTTACAAGATTCAACTGGTGCAGGAATTAAAGCTGATCGACCATTCAAATCGCCGCAGATTCGCTCAGTTCATTCAGGAACAACCTGCTGGTTTTTCTGAAAAAATCATTTTTTCAGACGAAGCCCATTTTCATTTGTCAGGGTACGTCAACAAGCAAAATTGTCGCATTTGGGCTTCTGAAAATCCTAAAGCAATTATTGAGAAGGCTTTGCATACTCAACGTGTTACTGTGTGGTGCACTATGTGGTCTGGAGGCGTGATTGGGCCGTTTTTTTTCGAAGATGAGGCTGGAAATGCGGTAACAGTCAATGGATCACGGTATCGCGAGATGTTAACCACTAAATTTTGGCCTATTCTTGATGACATGGATATCACTGAAATGTGGTTTCAACAGGACGGTGCCACATGTCACACAGCCAATGAAACGATCAATTTATTGCAAACCAAATTTCCCGAGCGCATAATTTCGCGAAATTCAGCTGTTAAGTGGCCAGCCAGATCGTGTGATTTAACACCACTGGATTATTTTTTGTGGGGCTATGTTAAAGACAGAGTCTATACGGAGCCAATCGAATCGATTGCAGCCTTAAAACTCAAAATCCGTGATGTCATTAACGAAATAGACCCTCCATTTTGCCAAAAAGTGATTAAAAATTTTGATGAAAGAATCAACATCTGTCAGCGTGGTCGTGGTGGACATTTGCCAGATATCATTTTTCATTCATAATTGCCAAACTTTTCTCTTTGTAATACAATAAAAATTTTATTCATTTTCCTCTAAATTCTTTGTTTTATTTTGTTTTAGAAAACAAAGTTCTTGTTGAAAAACCCTTTATTACTAGCAAATATTAAATTATTGTTGTAAGTAATAATAATAGTTCAGTATATATGTGCCACAGATTTCTACGTTTTTTATATTACAGGAGGCAAACGGGCTCACCTGGTGTTAAGTGATACCGCCGCGAATAGACACCAGAGGGCTCGACAGTGCGTTGCCGGCCTTTTGAGAATTGGTTCGCAAATACTTCAGTGGGCAGCTGGTTCCATATGGTAGTAGTGCGCGGCAAAAACTGCCTTAAAAAACATTCAGTTGTGGAACGACGGACGTCGAGGTGATACGGGTGGAATTTCGTATTCTGCCTCGACGTCCGATGATGAAACTCAGTTGCAGGAAACTACTTGTTTTATTAATCATTGTAGTTTATCTGTGAATCTAACACATGTTTTTCACGATTATTCCTCAAAATAAATCTAATAGTAAGCCCTGATACTATTTTGTAATATAGTACGCTACCTCCATGGGTTTTATTTTACACATATTTAAATTCGATATATCTTGGCTTCAATTACAAAAAGCCATCTAAGCGTGAAGTTTGGTTTCTTATGACAAAATTCAATACAATACAACATGGCACTTGAATGACAGATATTATTGCAGTGTTGCCACATACTTTATGGGTATATTATTTTCAATCTATGGTCCTACTGTCACCTCATCAAGTAATCATATAAAATCAAACTATTTAATAAATTTCCTTTACGAAACACTACTAAGGATTTCAAAGGGAAGGTAATTACATAAAGGCAAGGTGCTTTTAAAATGGGGAGGATTTCTTAGATTTAAAGTTTTCAGATACTATGATAGAATTATATATATTTTAAATGCCTTTAATTATAATAAGAAATTTGCTATTTGATAAGGCAGATTGTCCAGTTTTTTATAATTCACCGATTTAATGTAACTTTTTTTGTATTTTTTGTTGGTAGGAGTTTCATCAGATGTTACATGGTACGGCCACTCATAAACACTTACATACGTTGCTAGAGGGCTCGAAAGTGCGTTGCCGGCAGTTTGAGTATTGAAACGCTCTTTTCTTGAAGAATATAGTCTGTGCCGAGGATTCTTACTACTTTTGTATGTTACAGGAGGCAAACGGGCAGAAGGCTCATGCCAGAGGACTGGCGAGTGCGTTGCCGGCCTTTTAAGAATAAGTTCGGAAATACATCGGTGGGCAGCTGATTCCACATAGTGATGGTGCGCGGGAATGTGTCTTTAAAAACGCTCATTTGTGGAACGACGGATGTCAAGGTGATACGGGGGAATTTCGAATTCTGCCGAGACGTCCGATGATGAAACTCAGCTGCAGATATTAATCCGCACAACTCCTCTGAACATTCTTCGTGGTAAATGCGATAGAAGATAGTAAGATCATGAGATAATAAGACAGACCCCACAAATATATACATATAATATATTACAAGGCCAACAAAATATTAATTCACTTAAAAAAAATAATAGACGTAATCTATTAAATTATTCTCGCAATATTGATCTTGTTATGACCTCAAAAGGACAATTGATCGCTAATAATGACTCAGTCAATTGTACTTAACTCCCAAGTGTAGTCAGACTATAAAGTACATTTTAATATCAATATAATATGTATTTATTTAATTGTTTCATTAAAAAAAGCAGAAGCCCTAAGAATACAATTTATCTTTACATAATAAGTTAAATGTTTTTTTTTAAGCGTGTCATCTTCCTTCCATCAAGTAGGATCAAATAACTTTTTTTTATTTTAAAAAACGAAGACATAACTCTGAAAAGTACGTTGTATGACATTTAAATACTGCATTTCCTGGCAATAAAGGACGATTCCCTTCACATTAACGAAATGGTTAATGCGAATGTCAAATAACGACCTTTCTTTAAATGTATGAACAAAATTTTAACCAGTTACCCTTGTAGTGAAGGTACTAAAGAAAAAAAAAATCATTAACCTACATTAATTTAATCACTAGCTGTCGCGAACTTCGTTTCGCATTAATGATTTTTTTACATACCTTTATTAGTACATAAAAAATAAAATTCGAGTAAATCTCCATTAAGCATCGTGGGCTACTTACTACGGTAAGTCTCATTTCTGAATAATACCTGTGCGAAACTAAATTTTGATAGTTTTCTGAATAACGGTAGATATCGTACTCAATTATTCAATATATAATCTTTATAAGAAGTGTAATATGTTCATGATCATATACTAGTGACAATACTTAATATAAATTTCAAAACAAAAGAATATTAATCGAAATAAAGTACAAAAATTATCTAGTACCTAACTGTTACGTGACTTAGGGCACAAAAGGGCACTTAACACGAATTCTGACCCCATATATCAAAATTAAATACATTTTTGATGTACGGTAAATCCCAATTAGAAGTATGTGTGAATATCAAATTTTAATATGCACGGCATAGAAAGACGCAAATTCACCATAGAACATGCATCATTATTCAATTTTAATTAATTCCTACACACGATACAGTAATACAAAATGATGTCAGCTCATGTACAATACCGAATAAATAGCATAAAATTAATGTCAATTTACACGTATGTGAGGATATACAACTATACTACATAACTATGCTCTCAAACATAATCCATGTTGAAATTGCAATCAAATACTTAGGAAATGTTATAAAAAGGATATACACGTGTGAAAATGATACGGGAACTTAAAAAAGGGGAGTGACATTTTAAAAATGGCCACAAAATTAGATTCTATATTATCTACAGCCTTTATATTCCGAAACTCTGTAAAATTATTATTATAAAGTTACTAGTTAACGTTGTTTTGCCATTTTTTTTTCTAAAAATAAAAAATAAAATTTGGGGTGGACAGTGGACACCCCTTATCACTTAGGAGTTTGACATAAAGATAGCCGAGTCTCATACTTTACTCATACTCGAGCCGTTTCGGAGGAGTATGGGAACGAACACAGTGACAAGGGAATTTTATAGGTATATATAGAGATATATATCATAAATAAGATATATTGGAAGCTATAATAAAATTTTGTGATAAAGCAGGACCCTATCCAAGCTTCGGGGGTCATGATCCCGCCCATGCACAACCATTGTGTATGTAAACATTTACAATACACACAATTATGTACATTATGTCATCTGTGACCTCGCAAAGGTCAGCTAATGAAATTGAGTCAAGTTTATTCTCGTAACAGCTCAATGAAAACTGGTTTTCTTTAACAAAATAACGTCAACTTTATTGGTATGGCCTCTGGCGTTCGATTATCTGAACTGGTGATAATAACTTAAATTAATATATTATTATCATAACGTCCTGGACGATTTATTTTTTGTCAGTAATATTTTTTATTTTATTTACAAAAAATACAATCCTGTTCTAATATGTGACCCTAAATCGACAAGAATGCATAACCAATGAAGAAAATTTACACACGCAATAAAAAACAAACATAAGAAATAATAAGGTAAACCCAAATTAAATAATAAAAAAGTTAACTAACTATAGGCACGAATAAATAATATAACTTTTACTTTTACCGACAGCCGGGTGGAGCACTCAAAGCGAGCAACGAGCCGCTGGTTTCCCCGTAACACAACGTACTGACTGCAAGAATGCTCGCTGTGTAACATTACATTACATGTTACATTACACCTCGTAACGTTGGTCAGTTCCCACCTTTACGTTTACTCAACGGACAGTAAAACCAATGTAATTCGTTAACTGAAGTAATACAGCTAATCATAATATGTATTAGCTAATTAGTCTACCTAATACGGAATACAAAATTAAGGCATTTTAATTTCTTAATGTATACTGACAATTAACCTATTGACAGATTATTGTGGCACTAAGTTCAACCGAGTACGACAAACGACGTACGTATACGATATATCGTAATATTAGCTTGACATATTCGGTAGTGGCCTGATCATTAAAAAAAAGCATTTAGTGCCTATCTGATATTTTAATAAAGATAGCCTGTAACATATTATACTGTAGACATAGCAATATATATGAAGTGATGAACTTTAATTAAATATACCTAGTACTCAGACATTTATTAATAAATATTTAATACCACAAAGCCTAAATATTACGTATTCGCAGAAGTACAAAACCGCACAAAAGGAACATATGGTGACAATCCTCGAATTACACATTGAGTCACATTTGTAACCTCGTGAGCGACAGATGTAACTTCAGAAGGTGAGTAATTAAGTTTTTGATACTTTAATGTTATATAATAACTTGATTATGTCTTGAATTGCATGTACCAGCAACTTTTGTATTAAAAGACTATTTAAGATTTTGTATTAATTTTACTATACAGATTATCAAAAACTTCTAAAAGCATTAGTGGCGCTACAACCTTTTAGGTCTGGCCCTCAGATTTCTGAATCTGTTTCGTCATCATTTGTTTTTCTAATAGGCAAGTAGTTGATCAACCTTCTGTATCTACCACATGCCGTCGATTAGATATGCCAGTTTCCTCACTATGTTTTTCTGCACCGAAGGAGCTAGTGCTAAATGCGCACATAGACAGATAGTTAATGCACACAACAACTCTACCACCTCCAGATATGAGAATCGCTCACTGAACACTGCTCTTCAAAACTCTAGGTTAGTAGTAAAATACCACGGACCCTCAGTAGCATAAGCCGGTTGTTAGTTAAGACTTTATATAATTAAAAACTTTTTTTTTTCTTTTATAAAGAACTGGACAGGTTTAGCAACAATCCAACCTGATGTTAAGTAAGATGTGGCCTATGAGAGGGCACGCCTGACCGAAAGATGCTTGTGCCGCCATTTAAATGAACCCATATTATAATCTAGGGAAGATGAATATATATAATTAAGGATTACTACAAGTACTTTGATACTTTAATAAAACAGTGTTACTCTGACTGGTTCGAATCCACATTCAAACCCTTAAGAAAGCCAAGATTAGAAAAATTTAGAGAAGGCGTTAGGACAAGCTGTAAATAAATAAATATTATATTATTTTTAGGCAAATTTACTTTATAATATATAGCATGCAAGTGAAACAGCATTAAAGGCTTTTTATTTCATTAATCTGACTGGCGTATCATTCACAAGTTATTTGTTTACAGTGACATTGTTGAAAGTGAAAACACCTACGGCCTAATAGAACATGGGCTTAAGTACCTGTTACGATAGTTACGACATTGTTTTACTAAAATAATGGTAACCATGGTAACAACTAACAAGGAACTTCCCTATAATGCTGAATATTGTCTATTCACGATGAAAGGATAAGTTCTACAGTCCTATTATAGCCAGCCTCTAACAAAGTTTGGCAAGAAGTTTACTACAGGCAATATTGTATTAGATGCAAAATTGTTTTTTTTTTACGATATATGTATCTTTAAGTATGCGTTACATACGACCGCAAAGATTTAATTAGCCAACATTTGAATAAAAAAATACTGATAAAGTTTATTTGCAGTCACAATCGATGTTTCATCGTTAAATCCCCACAAAAATAAAACTCGTAAAATCCCACGGAACCTTCTCAGAATAGTCGTCATAAAAAAGAAATTTAGCGTTAATGAAGCCAAATTAACGTGACCCAAAACGATTTAACATTTTCAGACAATGATGCTTTCAGCGTTATTATCATTAATTATCGCTGATAAATAAAAAAGAATCGCGAAATACGTTGCTAAGCGAAAAACTCGAAGACGGCTGGAGCAATTTCACATTTTTTTTATTAATTTCTTGAACTCAGAGGAAGGTTATTATGGAGACAAAATTAAAAAAAAATTATAATGTAGTTTTATTCATTAGATCAGTGTTGGCCTAGTGGCTTCAGCATGCGACTCTCATCCTGAGGTCGTAAGTTCGATCCCCGATGTACACCAATGGAGAGACTATGTGCGCATTTGACATTTGCTCGAACGGGGAAGGCAAACATCGTGAGGGAACCGATATGTCTTAAGCGGGCCATAGACGGACCGCATGTTGCAGTCAAGACCGACTGCAATATGCGGTTTGCTCAGGAACTGCTCGAGCGGTCCGTGTATTGCGAAAATGAATTTAGTATGGAAACTGCAGATCGCCGTGCGGCGACCGCAGTCGCAGTCGGTCTTGACTGCAACATGCGGTCCGTCCTTGGCCCGCTTTAGACCTAAAAAGTCGACAGCGTGTGTCAGGCACTGGAGGCTGATCGCCTATTTGCCTATTAGATTAAAAGAATGATCATGAAACAAAATCAGAAATCCGAGGCCCAGACCTAAAGAGGTTGTAGCGCCACTGATTTACTTTTAATTAGTGCTTAGGTTTTATACCGGAAAAGAAACATGGGGTAGCATAGCAAAATGTTCACTATGTTGGTATATATCTACTAAAAAGGTAGACTAAACAAAAAAATCATATTAAGGCGAAACCAAGTTCGGAGGCAGCTTCAACATATATTTAGAAAACTTGATTTGGATTATGTGAGTTTTAATATTACCACGTATTTATTTTAAACAAATTATTATTACCTACCATTGGACACTTTTTGTAATATTTTGGAAATAAATATAGCATTTTTCACGTAAAGATTTTATTAACTATGAACTTATTAAAAAATAACACTTGCATTTTAACCATTACTCCGTTATTTTTTTTTTAATAAGCAAAAAATTACTCGTAAAATAGGAAGTGTAATATTTCTACTGTACTATTATGTTTACTTTTTTTAACATTTAACAGGTAAACATTAAGAAATTAATTAATTAAACGCTATTTATCGCTTTATAATAAAAACAAATAACAACTGTTTCATTAATAAAAGCTCACAAACCTGAGAATAGAAGAATAAAAACATCTAAAATTAATAGTTGGCAACGACCACCATAGGAAACGTAACAAATTACATTCTATTCCGACATCAAAAAGCCACTATCATTCAACATAGTATAAACCGTTGGTACACCTTATAAACAAATTTTATATCCGGTACATTTATTGAGTACCGTACCTTCATTGGTAACAAAAACACGTACTATCACATATTAGTAAACAAACATACGAAAGATACATATCGATTAATTAATTAAATAATACTCACAGCCCGGCGATATTCCGTTCTCCTTCATCTCGCAGCGGAACTTGTAATAAGTGCCTGGCAGCACCTTGCCATACATCGTCCTATCCATGTTGGGCCAATCGAGAACGCTTTTCGAAAATTCTAACACCCACTTGTACTACACTACACTAACGCTCCATAATCACAGCCTACACATGTAAATTAAATCCAGCTAACACAATTTATGTAAATACAAATCAGCTGGTGCACTGTACTGAATGGTCACCGCCAAATCGTAATCGCTGATAACTGATAACAGTTGATAAGATAACACAAAGTCAAAAGGACGAGGTCGTTCGCTAGCGAGTAGAGTATTCGTCAACGCGTCGCAGTGGCAACTAAAACATCATCAACATATCGTTGAGCGAGGCTACCGGCGCGAGCGCACGCCACTCCAGCCACACCGGCTGGATCTGAAGTTACACTATCCACTTGCCTACACTCCACTGACCAGAAACTTGATGCAACCATTCATAAATTTGAAACAACTATTTGTATAATTTAATTGTTTTCCATTTAACTTTAACAGTTAATAGGACATCAAAGAGTTAATTTCTAACTAATGAGCGTCGCAGAGCGGAGAAATGTGATAGAGTGAGAGTGACGAGCGGATATCGCATCGACTAGGCCGGATGTAATAAGATTCGGTGAAAAACGAAACTGCCCGTAAATCGCGTTCTATGGCAGTAAACAATTTCACTTACGTGACTTGTTTGTTTTTAAATAGCTAATTCTCAAAATGTTTCCATTCACATATACTATACAGAATAGATAAATATATATTGCTATATCTACAGTATATGTTACCACCTATGGTGTCTAAAATACTTGATAAACATAAATGTTACAAAAAAATTAAAAGTAACAATAATAAAAATTACAGAAGAAACACTTTTTTGTACTAGTAACTTTTTGTTAATTTTAAGAAAAAAAAAAGTAATTTAATAGGTTCTGAGTTAACTGCAAGTAAAATATATAAATGTAATATTATATAGAGGAAAGATTTGTATGCTTTTATCTACCTATGAATCTGTAATATAAAAAGAATTACTAGCAATTATTAGTATGGGATTATTATATTAAGTATGGGATGAAAAATTTTGGACAAGAAATTTCGCAACGCTACTTAAATCTCTTTGGCATCAATAAACCATACAGAAAAGAAAACTCTGTTTATCGTCAATACTCAATCTTAATTAGACACAAATGCATGCCCTTAACGTGTCCTCAATCTGGTAATACTTGTGAGAAGAGGCAGATTAAAATATACGACTAAGAAACGTGATTAAATACCTTGTAGCCGAACTATCTTCGATCTCAGATGAATTTATAAAGGGCTTTTAAACGCTTTGATGTTACTAAGAACAAAAATGTCGCATTTTTTAAATATCTCGCATTCCTTAAATTTAAATATTACGGCCTGCTAAAATTTGTAAAAGTGACGTAACCAGCTGGATTTTTTTTTATTCTGCAAGAATTAATTCCGCATGTTTAGTTCAAGTTCAAACACCAAAAAACCGGTAATTTCCAAACAATTTCCCTATTCTAATCAGTATTACCTTGACAAGAGAGATAGCAAAAAATGCCAGCATAATATCGTTCAAACGGAAGCTAATCAACATAATATGTTATAGGCAAGTGCGTGCATACAATATCCTCAAAGTCCCATAGGAAGTGCCATATTGGATCGCCGACGCATTTCTATAGAATGTTATTAAGGGCTGTATAGTTCAGGAAGACTGTATAATAAACAGGTTCTTTTAGTTCTAAGTATCCTTCCCTATATTAAATATTTTACGCTTATTTTTATTTACTTTACTTTTATATAAAGCTCTCAAAAATAATAGTACATAAAGGTATTAATTTCTTGTAGGAATCCTCGAAAATGCATTTCAAGCATAGATAATGTGTGGGTAATATGTGTAAAAAAGTAAATAATTAATTTTGACGTAATCACCAAATAAGAAAATCAAAGTCCCCCTCCCCCTATAGTGCATACGTAATACTTAAACGGCCTCTAAGAGCTAACCAAAACTTAGGGGGAATAATCAAAGAAAAGGTTGTTTAGAAGCTTTCCGGCAACTTTATAGTGCTAAATAAATGTAATTTACACTTAAGATAACTATCCGTTTTACACGCATCAAAACCATTTTTCCTGTTGACGTGAGTTCTAATAAGGAAGTCAATATTTGCGCCGGCGTCGGTCTCGGCGCTAGATTCTACTTATATAATACAACTTGTCTATTCTTGACATAAAGCTATTATAGCAAGAAAAATATCATGAAATTTTGATTCGAAAAAAATATTTTATTGTAGCTTCTATTTGCCTGGAAATGATGACGCGAGACCTCCATATATGATAATGACACGCTAATAGATAGATCTTTGCTAGAGTTTTTGCATAGATTAAATTTCAAAGACTAAGAATAAAATTTAGAAACAAGAAACAAACGTCAAAAGCATAACAGATTTTGACATATGGGAATCAGAGTTCGCGTCAAGTCTTGTTTCTGTATCTCATCCTACGAAACATTTTAAGAAATCCATGGAAGTAACTAGATATGGTTCGTGTAAATATTATTTATCAAAGGCCAGCAACTCACTTTCGAGCCTTCTGGCAATGTGAGTGTCCATGGACGGACTAACACTTAACATCAGGTAAGCCTCCTGTCCGTTTGTTGTGTTGTGTTTATATAAATAAACAAAAAATATTACAAATTAAGAGAGGCGACTAGCCAAGCCTAGAGAGCAAAATCTACTCCAATCGTCAAATGTTTAATTAGTTAAAAGTACATTTAATTCAAAAATCATTTTTTCATATAGGTAACACAATGTACACTTATGAACGTCAATAAAAAATATACATTAAATGCTTCTAATTTTATATTTACTGCCAGTTTTCAAATCAAGGGCGAAGAACGGATGAGAAGAACTGGCAATAAACTCTCCGTCACTCTTTTTAATCGCCAAGTTTTTTTGTTTTACTGAGCTTTATTTTAAGGAGCATTACACCATGTTCCACATGACATCTTAAGTAATCTATATATATAAAAGAAAAATGGTCTTCGTTTGAGGCTCCTTCACGCCTAAACCACTGATCGTATCGACATGAAACTACTGCCGTTCGATGCGAAATTTTTCCTAGATGGTTTATGGCTATTTATTTTTTTAAATTCCAACGTTCCTTCATTTTTTTATTGCTGTTTTACTTTTATGAAAATTTATCCATACGGACTTCACCCCGGAAACATTCGGGGAGGCTTCCTAGAACCTCTAAACGTCAACATCTGTTAAAAACTCGATTTTCGAAATATTTCAATTTTCTTAGCGGGAAGTTAAAAAGAAGAATAATAAAAATATGAAAAAATATAAAATAATGAAACATAAAATTTATTTTCACTCGTCCAGCAAAGCGGGCGCGAAACGGCTAGTAAATAATAATAAAATAAACTAAAAACAAAGATTTGACCTATATCAGCATTATTAAAGTCTTCAGTATATTCGACAAATAACTTAATTAGCTGTTATGTTTGGTACGCTCAATGAATGAGAGATTTCGTTTGTTAAAATGAATATCCCTTTCCAAACCAAGATTAAACTTGCAATGGCAATTTCTATGCCATTTAAGACGCTTTATTACAATCTAGCAATCTTACAAGGCCGTCCACTTGACCTGAATTTTCCTTACAGCGCCATTAATTAAATATCTAATACACATAAACATGTGGGATAAAATCTATTATAATAAATTCCAATAGTAAATGGACGCGGCGATCGAGATATAAAAACCAAAAATTGTCAAACAAAACAAACAACAAATTGAAATATATAATAGTACTAGCGGATCCGACTGACGTTGTCCTGTACATACGTCTTATAGTCTAGTCGACAAGTTGAAAATGGAACAAAATAGAGATACTGCTCTTAAAATTATGTGCGAAACCTCATTGAAATTTGAAATTTCTTAAATATTAATAGTTTATTAAATATTGGCAAAAAACTAAATTACATTTTTTTTTCATCTTTAATTGTGTATAACTTTTGCAATTTTTTATGTGCTAATACACGCTTTTAGCACATTTTTCTAGACATCATTCCGGATCCAATGAGGTATCGCACATAATTTTAAGAGCAGTATCTCTATTTTGTTCCATTTTCAACTTGTCGACTAGACTATTAGATAAAAAAACAATACTTAATAATGTAAATCATTCTCGACTCCTCTTGAACACGCAAAAACATTCATCGAAAGCTATCCAGGCGTTTAGGAGTTTGATTACGAAAACATGCAAAGAAGTTACATAATACATCGATTTTAATCGTGCAATCTATAATTTAAAACGTAGGGAATCTGAGAGATAAATTTAAGGAAATTAATATACTTACCTTTCCCTCGCCATATATTTATACAAAATATTATGTATATGTATATACAAAAAAGTGATAAGTTTACAAGAATAGAACATACGCACAATGTTAATACTCGAAACAAACGTAGGTTGCAATTTCCCCGTACTAGACTATCTACAGTTAGTAATTTATTTTTTGGGACAAGGGATGATTCTTTAATAAAATCCCAGAGGTTCTTTTAGTTCTGCCTTTTAATAAATTTAAGAAATGTATTAAAGAAAAGCCTTTTTAGGCTGACTATAAAGTTAACGATTATCTAGTTCATAAAAAGGCCTGGGACTAGTGCTAGACAGACTACCTACTTCTAATTAATTTGCGATATTTGTTTTAAAATAAGTGTTGTTTGATGATTTGTGATTTTTTTTAAAGAGTAGCGAGAGTTTTTCATGGAACATTTTTTTGTTCTATCATCAATAGCTTTCGCATGGCATGCGATGAAAGATATATTATAGACATTTTTTTACACCTTGGGTAACATTATTGTAATTTTGTACCTCAGCCTATATTAATCAGTGATAATGTAGCATTCGAATGGTGAAAGAATTTTTAAAATCGGTCCAGTACTTTTTGACCCACGTCATTACAAACAGACTTACATACAAATCTTTCCTCTTTATAATATTAGTATAGATAGTATAGATTACTACTTAGAGCTACCCCTATTATTAAAAACATTTGTGGATGATATCATCACCTACCAATCATCAATCGTGTCACAGATTTTACGTTTTGTGATAGTAAACATTGAATTTGCGCCAACGAAACACGTATGCTAATTATATTATTGTTATGCACGGATGTTGGAACCGTTTCGGAACTCAAGTAAAAAATAATGTGTTGAATATGAATCACAAATATGTTCTTTAAATATACAGTTACAGTTAGATTAAGGTAAATATAATTGAAGTAATACTTTTTTAAAATTTCCTGATAATAAACACATTAAAAATATAATAAAATGACGCCGTAAAAAAAAACTACTAAATACTTTTGTTAATAATACCGAATAGTACATTAGCGGTGGTTGTACGCGTTAAACTGACGGGGGCCATGAAAATTACCCTTGACGTACCATGACGTCCCCACATTAGCTCAACAGCGACTATGATGTAATCGCCGAGGGTGAGGACTTTACAAATTAATGATACAAACATTATGTATATATATACAGTGAAAATTCTATAAAACGAAACTCAAGGGACCGAGCATATTTCGACGTTACAAAGAGTTGTCGTTAAATAGAAAGAATAAAAATCTGTATAAGAAGAAGAAAAAGTTTATTTCAGACTAGTGTTAGTAATTACATAAAAATGTGTATGTCGTATGATGCCGACAGTTGAGTAAGTTGAGTTTATTACGGGATAGGACAATAAAGCGACAAAAGAATGTACAGAGTTCCGCAGTTTTAACTAATTTTGGCAACTTAAAAAGTACCTTTTATTATTTAACTGTCGTTATTCAGGGTGAGGGTTATGCTATGCAGAGTGTGTCAGTGTATGGAAGATAAGCTACCAAACCAAAGCCGAGTGATTTCGATGCTTTAGGGACTTTGTCGTTTAATCGAGGGACGTTACAAGGAGTTTACACTGTATTTGACTTTCGAGGTATAGATTCTTTTTGCTAATTAAACAGAATTTCTCGAACAATGTCTCCTTGTATTATGGTTTTATATAATTTGATTATGTGATCTGTCATTTAAATTATCGTTTACTCAAATTCATTAAATATAAACCTGAATTTATTAAAATCATTCTATAACTAGGTATTAGTAAAGTGCTTTTCAGCCATCATGGACAGTTGAACCGAGTTTCAAAAGTTTCAAATATCTCATTATATGAAAAAATTACTGTTCTTTTTTCAAATATATCTATAAAACACAGAAATATTGAATTTTTTCTAGAATAATTTATAATTTTTAACAAAGATAATTAAGACTGGATCATCAATTTAAATGTAAAGGTGTGTTCCATATGTTCAATGCAACTCAGCAATTGATAATTAAGTTAATTAAGGAGTGGAATGAAAGAGGAATGCAGCTATTCACTGGCCATATGGTGACACAATTTAAATTGTTTACAAACTTTATAATAAGGGTTTAAAGATAATTATGTTTATTTAGTACTGTATGGCCAAATTTTAAATAATTAAATGATAATAATATGTTAGCAGTAGTAATTTCAAAGAATATGGAAATTAATTAAATCACAATGCCAAAGATAAATATAGAACTTTTTGGATATATGTATGGCTCTTGGTGGTGATAAAGATAATCAGTAGACATATGTATTGTTGATGGTTGAATATACTGTGTATAAATCATGAAACAACATTGTTAAGTATAAAAAAGTACTTCAATTTTAACTATACCTGTTACATAGTATAACATTTATAAAAATATAAACGCCATAAGATCTGTTATTCCAAAAAAGGAAAAAAATATTTATACAAAGATTTTCAAGTGAAAAGATTTGTATTTTTGTTACTAAAAAACTCAAAATACCAGACCAATTTTTCTATTGGAATGGACACTATCCCTGAGTAATATAGGCTGGATTTACTAACAAAACATTTTAAAATTACAGCTATGCCATAGAGCGACAGCAACAGTACCTTTTAAAATAAGTAAACTTATTATATTCTATTTTACTATTGCCTGAATAGTGAATTGAGATCACTATTTTGCACAAATTTTAATATCCTATTATAACAGTTATTAGGTGTGGCAAGGTGGCACATTAATCTTTATAATACCTGTCAAGTCCTCTATTTGCTACACAACATTAGCTAAGTGCTGTCATCAATTCAGTATATTCTTTGAGGTTGCACAGTCCAAAATAAAATCTTGACATATTTTTAAATTTTATCTAGGTGTGTGTTAATTTGTTAAGAAAAGTTTTATAGACCCTGATTCATAACATTAATTAGTCCCATTACATGTTAATATCTATTGTCATATAGTGTGAATACAATTTGCCGTAAAGAGATCAAAGGGTTCTTAAGTTAAAACAGAACAATAACAAGTTTATATTTTATAAATTAGGAAACATTTTCTGTCTCTGTCTTCTGTACTTTTATAACAATTATATGGGGTATGTAATAGGATATTTATATATTATCTAGAATAAGAAGGATTTCTTCAGTTACTTAACAAAAATTAACAATATATATATATATACCTTCATTAAAATAACACTGAACTGACTTGTACCCAACTTAAATGGTGGATACAAGTTTTTTTAGACTGTGATATGGGACTATAAAGAAAAAGGTAAAAGGTTAAATATATTAAGAAAAATGTTCCAATGTCAGTACTGGAGACATATTTTATTCTTCATTCTTAAGATTATTAATTTTAGTACCTAAACATTTAAGGCTGGCTTAGTAATATTGAGAAAACAATTTTTACGCAATGTAAGGTACTTTACAACATAGGAATTTCTGCAGCAGGTTATGGTGATTACAAACATTTACATACCTAGGTCATCCATGACTACTGGTGTTATCACAATATAATTAAACTTTTTTGACGCACTTCACAACCACGTTTACACGTAATCTAGTCCATATCACTTTCCATCACAATTTATTTTGGAAACACCAAAATTAAATTTTGTGCTCTAAAATTTTAAACTATTTTTTATTAAAAATACTTGACAAGTCGCCACAAATTAGTAAACATTCGTCAGTGACAGTAACAACCTACAATGATTGACACTGTCATTTAAGATAAATATTTAGTTCCTTTGTGAACTTAGCAGCTGTCAAAGTCATAAAGATTGTAGTATTTTATCGATTACGATTTACTGTCAGCTGCAGCTGCAGTTTCGACTTTCGATAAAAATTCAATATTTCTTGGGTGGATTTCATACATTAATTTTCAATAAGTTAATCGCTACAAATAAAATGTCGACTACAGGGGAACAGTTAACCCTAGCTCGGGATATTAAAAGAGCTATAGAATTGCTAGAAAAGCTACAACAAAGTGGAGAGGTGCCTGCAACTAAACTAGCTGCTTTACAAAAAGTGCTTCAAAGTGATTTTCTGAATGCTGTGAGGGAAGTGTATGAACATGTTTATGAAACAGTTGATATTCAAGGTTCAGCTGATATCCGTGCTTCAGCAACAGCAAAGGCAACAGTGGCTGCGTTTGCCGCAGCTGAAGGCCATGCCCATCCAAGAGTTGTAGAACTTCCAAAAACCGAAGAAGGTCTGGGGTTCAACGTTATGGGTGGGAAAGAGCAAAATTCACCCATTTATATTTCTAGAATAATCCCAGGCGGTGTTGCCGATCGCCATGGCGGACTTAAGAGAGGGGATCAATTGCTATCTGTCAATGGGGTATCAGTAGAAGGTGAAAACCATGAAAAAGCTGTGGAGTTGCTGAAACAAGCTGTGGGGTCTGTAAAACTAGTTGTGCGCTATACACCAAAAGTATTGGAAGAAATGGAGATGAGATTTGATAAACAGAGAACAGCTAGACGGCGCACAAATTTTAACTAGAGGTTGTGACTATTAAAGTTGCATTCAATAAGTTTACATATTATTGTTTATATGTTAACACTAATATTGAGTATTATAAGTTTGAAATTATTGTGTAGGTTGTTAAGTGACACAGATGTTTAATTGTTGATGTCAGGTGAAAAAGGTATATGATATGATGGAATGAATCTTATGTCCTATATATATATATATATACAGTCAAAATCTGTTATAACAACATCGAAGGGACTACTTATATTTGGTCATAAAAACCTATAGCTGATGATGTTGTTATTAAGTACCTTATACATAGAATTCAGCCAGGACCTTTGATTTTGATCGTTGTTCTAAATGATGTCGTGGTAAACGGTTTTGACTGTATTATTAAAAGTAGTGATAACAGAATTAGTTTAAATTAGGATGTAGTTTGCACCAAACCAATTCATGTTATAGTCTAATACTAGGTTTATGTGACCTGCAGTTATACATTGGATAATTATGACATGTTCTATTTATATAATAAATCGATCATATTATAGATAAATAAACTATAGAAACTATATTATGTATTTCTATAATGGAACATATTGTCTCTTATTTATAGAGTGCAGAAAGACATTTGTGTTGTTAATGTAACACTTAATTTAATTAAGAACTGCTACAACCTCAAATCTCACAATGGTTCCCTTTCTGCACAGACCTGGTCTGTGCTGTGACTATCAACATTTCCTAAAAAAATTGACTTTGTTTAAAATTAATTCATAGTAGACTGCAGATTTGCTTGAGGGTTCTCATTTCAACATATGATAAGAACAGATTTCAAGTACCTACCCGGAATTTTTATTTATAAACTGTCGAAATTTCATTAAATTTCTGGTTAGGCTGAAGGACACAGAAATTATTAGAAGTAATATGATTATTTATTAAATTATGCAATATCAGGTAATAAAAAAAGACATAAATAATATACAATTTTTATTGTTGATACTACAATATTTTCTACCAAGAATCAAAGCTACCAAAACCACCTTTAGTCTCTTTCTTGCTCTTCTTTGCTTGCACTTCTTGTGTTTTGGGGTTTTTATTACTTTGAGACACTTCTTGTAAATTTAGGTATTTGCCTACACCCTTACGGAAAACTTTTAACGGTTGTTTGGTAGCTTTTTTTGGTTTGACTCCCTGGCTTTCTGCTTCAGCTTGTCTCTTTAGTTCCTCCTCTCTTTCAACAACAAGCTATAAAAAACATTGTAAAAGTAAGAAAAGTGTATTTTACCATGTATATATTTGAAATAATAATTTCACACCAATTGTTTATGTTACATAGATAACATTTAGTATCTACCTAGTTGTCTTGTGGTTAAAAATGGGTGGATAAATGAAATTTGAGTATAGTTATTGGATAAATTTTTATTAAGTACTTAACTATTCATTTTTCATGTATCCTTTATAAGTTTAGTTTGTTTTTTGATCCTGTTTAGTTTTTTTTTCATAATAACTAAATGTAATATCTCGCCTACCTTATCTAATTTAATACATTTTTTCTCACAGCGGTTGCCTGGAAGAGATCGCTCAAAAGCGATAAGGCCACCAGTTGCCCTCCTTTTCATTTAATGATGTTAAATTTTTATATTGTAATGCACCAAAGTATTAATAAATAAATAAATATGTATACCTGTTCTTCAGCTTCTGTAAATGGATCAACAAACACCTGGGCCACCTCTATAACAATATCTTGTATGGGTCTGTCTTTATTGTCAACTTCTATTTGTTCCATGGCACTCAATGTGTCAATACCACCAACTAGTTTGCCAAATATTGTGTGCTTTCCATCTAATTGTTTGCATGAACGAAATGTAATGAAGCTGAAAAATAATGTCTGTCAGTTCAGCCCAGTGGAGCATTTCACAAATATTTCTCTTATGAATCTTGGCTGGTAAAGGTATTGGTAATAAAAAATAATTCCTATGATCTATAGTCTATAGATTTTTAATGTATGAAATTAATGATCTTTAAGTATTTAATCACTTTTGGATGTCCAGTTATAAAAAAGTATAATGTGTCCTGACCCCCAACACACTTCAATTTTCAATTGATGGTTATACATGGGTATGCATATTTAGGAATTATTTATCAGGAAGGAAACCTATTTGGTGCACTGAAATTTTAACTAAATCTGAAAAGAGAGTATAGTCTGGCTAATGAAGAAGATAGTTGAATTATTTGAAATCTTTCAGATGGCAACACAGAATGTATGTATGAGTATGATTTATTGTCTTGATACTTCATGTTACTTACTTACTTCAATTACTCATTTTTATTTCTATTATATATTTTTTCCAAGTAGTTAACAGGTATAATAGCCTAATCTTTGTTTTATTTGATAGAATATTTTGTTTCACAGGAAATCTGGGGGTGTAGAAGGTGTCGATGCAATAGTGAGAACTATTGGCACGCTCACTGATTTAGAACACAAAGATATCAGATAGAATAAAATCCCAGAACCAGTACTTTAAAGAAATCGCGAATTTTTTGGATTCCGATTTTGATTATTCCGAATAAAGTTGTGTTTTATAATAAACTAGCTGATCCGGCAAACGCTGTTTTGCCATGTCATTATATCATTTATGGTTATTGTGCCTCACTCGACATAGATAGGTATAGTGTGTCGCGGACTTTTTTGTAGATATTTATAAGATCTACAATTACTTAGAGCATTGTATGGTTCTATCTTTAATAGTTTAGGCGTGCGTACCCTACGCAAATTAAGTAACTTTTTTCGTTGATTTTTTACACCTTGTGTCCGAAAAACCCTCATATCTTACGGAACCCTATTTTTGTTCAAAATTAAATATAGCCTATATTACTCGTGGATAATGTAGCTTTCGAATGGTGAAAGAATTTTTAAAATCGGTCCAGTAGTTTATGAGCCTACTCATTACAATCAAACAAACAAACAAAGTTTTCCTCTTTATAATATTAGTGTAGATATATTTTTAGTTTTTCATGCAATACTAGTAATTTTAAGTATCAATAGTAAAAGACTAAATACGTATAGTATTTAATTTCATAGAAATACAGTTACTATCAATGTAAAAAATAAATAAAATCAAGTATCAAGTAAGTTTAATCCACAAAATATATCAAACTTTTAGGGATACCATACTAATTTTTTTAAAATTTGCCGCCCTTTTTCGTTAGCCAGACTCTAATAATAGAATAAATAATATTTAACACTTACAACTGAGATCCATTTGTATTAGGCCCAGAGTTTGCCATAGATAAAACGCCTCGGCCTGAATGGTGTAGATTTGGTTTTATTTCATCTTCAAATGGTTTTTTCCATATTGACTCACCACCTAATCCCGTGCCAGTTGGATCCCCACCTTGAATCTTATAACAGATGAGAATACATGCGATTAGCAGCAGTCAATAGAGCTTATATTTTGAAATTTTTTTTTTAAGAATTGCTTGAATTTAATTAAGTTGAAAGGTCTTGTAGAATTTATGCGTAAAGGTTAAACAAGTGCATAATCTACAGCTCATATATATTTGACACACACTAGTGGTAAATCCTTACACTTATTTCTGTATATTATACTTGGAATGTTGAAGAATTTGCATACATATTCTATGCACATAACAAGATAAACTAACATCTTACCATAAAATTTCTTATAGATCTATGAAATTTTGTACCATTGTAGTAACCATTGTGACAGTGTTTTATGAAATTATCACATGCCTTAGGAATCACATCACAGTATAGTTCTAAGTTAAGTTGACCCAGATTTGTCACAAGCCTTACATAACCTGAAAATTATGATGCAAACAGATTAATATTAAAGTAAAATACATATATAGAAGAATTAAATAAAAACGACTTAAGAAAAAATTTATTCAATATGTATTTTGAATTCTGTTCTTGCTTACCTTTCTTTTTAACCCTTTCATATTTCACCTCATCCTCACAAATAATAGCTGCTTCATGTATAGTTTCAGGCACCATAGCAGTAGATGTAAAGCTGGCCGCCACCATGCCAGTGGAATAATGGGCAGCATTGAATTTATCTGCAGTCTGAAATTATGCATAATAAACTTATTTCTTGATTTTTTCTGGGATTGAATCCCAAAAAATATTTAAGGCTTTAGCATTTGAAAGAAGCTAAAGCTTGTAATTATAAAAATAATACCTCTTTCTTGGCCTCTTTCACCTCCGGAGCCTTATATTCTTTCTCCAACTCCTGTAAGATATCTTTTGTTTCAGCAGACACAGTTTTTAATCTTGCATGTGGATCTTTTCTCATTGCAATTTCCTCTGAAAGTATATGTTTATTTAGATGTATGTAAACTTTCCAAATATTTAAATATTAATACAAAATTATTTATATTCTATAAAAGGTAAAATTTTAAATTCTTAGGGTACTGACAAATTATAGGGTTAGACGACGAGGACGCCACAAAATAGTAGACCTTTTACTCATTGACAATTAAAAGGTTAATCTTACCTTCAGTTTCAACTCTTAAATTATTTTTAATATGATGAAACTTTGATATGTTAAATTTGTCAAGATTATTTGGTTCTTGAATAGTAATAATGTCACTTCTAACAAATGGTGTATCATTAATAAGGTCCTTCCAGTTTTTGCCTTTGATGTTGAGTTGTTCCACAGCCTCGTAGCAATACACATTACCACTAGTTCTAATTGCAACAATGTAGGAATTCTTCGTAAAAGGCTTGAATAGAACAGGGCAATGATAGTCACCCTTTGCATTTTTGAAAAAGTTTAGTTTTAATAACCCTTTGACATCTACTTTCTGAAAATAGTATTAATGATGCTTTACTAAGATTTTCTCACTCAAAAAATATATGAGTTTGTAACTGTGTTTTTTTTTATAAAGATTATTGTATTTCTAGTAACCAAAAAACTATTTTATACAATCATGAATTATTAAGACAGACCCAATGTGACACATTCTTGGACTTAATCAGATTTCTTTTAAATGCTTGTAATAAATAAAAAAACAAATAGGTGCATACTGATTTCAACGTAAGTAAAATTATTTAATGCATACCTTTCCAGTTACAGGATTTATTTTAAACTTTTTGACAAACTCAAGTATTGCTTGAAGCTCAAAAATATTCCCATCTGCATCACAGTATGGCTGGTCAAATGGTTGTAAACATAGGCAACAGTGATCATATGGTAATCTCTTAAATGAGGTATCTTCCTCAACTGCAGTGCCCGATCGTTTTCCTCCGTACAGTGTTGTCCATTCGGTATAAGTAAGATACCTGAAAGGGGAACAACACTTGTTATCCACCAAAAAAGAATAAATAAACGAAGGTTTTTCTCACATTTTATCCTTCTGATGCTGACGTTTACCCATTTTTGATGATTAATAAATAATTATATTCAATCTAAATAACGCCTTTTTATAAACTTGATTTAAAATAAGGTTTTTCGGTAAATAATAATTTAATAGTTATTAGTTACGCAGTACGGACTACGGTAGAATTGGCACAGGCTAACAACAAATCCAACAAAAAGGGTAGAAGACTTAAATTTTTATACTTGACATAATGCTAGATACATGGCTGTCCGCAACGTATACTCTTTAGTCTATATATTAATACTATAACGTGTGACCGTAGACCAATAAAACAAATATAGACATGGTTGTAATATAAATATTATTTGAGAAAATATTGTAAGATAACAATTTACTATAGGAATAACTTGAGTACAAACGTAGCACCGTTAAAATTGCCATAAACGCCATAAACGCTCTGTCACAATTACTATTAGATTTTTAATAGCCTTTTTCCCCAAAGCAAATACTCAATAAATAGAACAACAATCAATGTCAAACTAATGCTTTCTAGTTTCTCAGAGCTCTCCTATGAGGTAAACTGATGAAATCAAGAAAGCGCTAAACCACCCTCTCCCTTAATGCATTGGATAGCTGACCATGATGATAGATACAGGGTTGTCAAGAGATTAGTCATTCCAAAATGTCAACCACGACAGCAGCAAGAGCGCACCCATTGAGAAGAAACTTACGCAATGCCCTGTCTACTTTCTTTAACGATCTAAGGTATGGTCATAACCAAAGACTAAAGAGCGATTTTACAAATTATGGTAACATTGATTTAACCACCGGTTTTTTATAAACATGTCGGAAAGTGGTTGTGCGTGAATTTGTGAAAACATTTTAGCTTTGTAGATTTGATTTAAACATAAATCTCTGCTTTTATTTTGTCCCTAGCATTATTTGTGAGTATACAAAAGATTTAAATTAATGTACTGTTTCATAATTGTTTTTGTTTCATTAAAATAATTAATGTCTGTTGCAGTGTTTGTAAGTGTATTAAAATACAAATGGACGAAATGTGGTAAAAGTGTGAACTGGTGAAGCTCCGATTATATTTCATAAAAAAGGAATTAAAGCAACATTGAAGCAGTTACAGGTATAACACTGTTTAGGTTTTTATTCAAACGAGGTTGCCTAATTGTTAAGTCTCTGGGAAAGTAAAAGGCTGCTTTACGCTTTGCAGTGTGGAACAACTAACACGGACTTTATACATTAACCTTGAAAGGGAACTTATAATTCTGGATTTAATCCTCTTTAACCTGTATCGGGAATCATTTATTTGAATTGGGTCATTGGTGCGAAAAAAATATAGTAAAATATCGGATAACGCCAGCCCACAAGATGGCCGACTGTTATTCGTAAGGTATCTAAATCAACTTTTTCCATTACATTCTAGTATTTGTTATCATATATTTGCAGTACTGATTTCCATGTAAAGTTTGATTTAAAGCCTTTTTTTTATTATTTGCAATTTTTTGAGACCTCCATGCGTCAATTAGCAAAATATACATGTCTTTGTTCTTTGGATTTTATGATCTACAAAATTGTATTTTGTTTATGATATTCCTATTTATCAATTTTGAATATAAATCGTGATAATCTTTTAATTGTAAAAAATCTTTGTTCATTCAAACTTAACTGGTGTTAATTGCATTTACTTAAGTTCATAGTTTGACTACCATTGTCCTCAGAAAATAATCATCACAAATATCACAGAATCACCAACATTTGTAATTGTTACATAACAATCATTATCTTTTATGTTTCCTTTCATATGCTTAGCTTATTAACATGTAGCTGTGTGGTTTAGAATAGTGTTGCTTTTAGATAATGTCTGGTGCATCTGGTTCATCAGGAAGTGGTACAGGTCGTGGCAGAGGAAGTGCAGTGTCTGAGAAACCAGAGTCAAAGGAAAATAAACCCAACCCAAAGATGTCTAAGGCACTAGGTACATCAGCAAAAAGGATTCAAAAGGAACTGGCCGAAATTACATTAGATCCTCCGCCAAATTGTAGTGCGGGGCCAAAAGGTGACAACTTATATGAATGGGTATCTACTATCCTGGGGCCACCTGGATCAGTATATGAGGGTGGAGTGTTCTTCCTGGATATTCATTTCTCACCGGAATATCCTTTCAAACCACCTAAGGTACTATTTTTATGTCTCAAGATTAGAGATATGTTGTTGTTCATACCAAGCACATACAATATAGCCACAATGCTGTATCTTTATTTAAAATGCATTGTGCATATATATGCCACTTGATGGTTATTTATTATTTCACCTATATTAGTAATTAAATGATAATTTTTCATCATCATTACACTATTGGAAAAGTTTTTAAATAATTAATCATCACTTTGGTAAAAGAAGTAACCATCTCATAATGTAAGATGTTACACTGAAAAAATGAAAAGATTCTATATAATATAGATTACTCCATCCTAAAGATTTTGAAGTCTTTGAACTGTAGTCACATGGCAAAATCAATAGAACAGAGGTTAATGGCCTATGGCAGCTGTTTATTTGAAGTTAGCTGATTTATTCTGTCCCTTAACACCTTATGCATTAAACCTGTTTGTGATCTACACCAGGTTTTTAAATGTATGATAAAAGTATTAATAAGCAAGTAATTTTTAAATATTTGCTATCTATTTATTTTAAGGTTCATATAGCACACAGCAAACATGTATTTTTATTGAATAAACTTTTCTTGTGTACAATGTACATGTTTTGAACCTTCTTTAAACATGTGTCATTTAAATGTGATATTTTCCAAACAACATTTTTTTAAACATATTATAAATATTAAAAAAAACTTATATTTTTTTACTTTTCTCTTTTTTGCTGATTATGTAATAAAACATCAAGCTATATAAATTTAAATAAAAATCAAATGTTTTGTGTATCCAGCCTTATTGATTTTAATGATTGGTATTGAGTATAGTACTTCATGTGAATCTTCTCTTAAAAATATTTTGTTATACATCAAAATAAAATGTTTTCACTTCATTTCTCAATAAAATACTGTCACAACAAGACCGCTAGCCTCCTGGCATTACAGGTGTCCATGGGTGGTGGTTATCAATTTATTCAATTCAAACAATGCCTCCAGTCCCTTAAAAAAATGTATTTGGTTGTAGGTGACATTCCGGACAAGGATATACCACTGCAACATAAACAGCCAGGGTGTCATATGTCTAGATATCCTGAAGGACAATTGGTCTCCAGCCCTCACTATATCTAAAGTACTGCTCTCGATTTGCTCATTACTTACTGATTGTAATCCAGGTTAGTTTATTTCTATTCATTATTTACTGCCAAACTACATGATTTAAGCCAATCCTTAAAGAATGCAATAAACAAGATCTAGTGATTTGTGCCAGCATTCAGCCAACAATTATAAATTAACTAATTATTTTTAGGTTCTATATTATATTCTCAAGAGTCAAATCTGTTAAATTTACTAATATTTATTAAACAGTGTTTTTTTGGATAAGTAAAAAAAAACATATTTTCAGTACATTCACACCAGTGAAACATCAGAAAATGTGCATAACTTTACTATCACGATTAAGAGTTTACATACGTTTTCAGCGGATCCACTTGTAGGCAGCATCGCCACGCAGTATCTACAGAACAGAGAGGAACATGATCGCATTGCCCGCCTCTGGACCAAACGTTATGCAACATGATTCCTCTGCCCCCTCTACAAAAAGCTAATTAAACTGAACAATGTCATACTCAATATTTTCAGTCCATCCCCAATGCAAACATTAGTGTCTCGATAAATTTGTTCTCATAATAATTATCAATTGTGTCATAATTTCAATTTTTTTTACATGTTTTATGTTGGACACATGTGTCGAGACAATAATTTGGCTTATTTAGTTGCAATTGATGTAAAAATGCTTGGGAAATGTCCATTTGTATTACATAAGTGATTAACTGTTTGTGTTTAAATCAAGTTTTACTACAATAGTGATGATCTCAACCTTTTGGTTTGACAATCCTGATGTTAAAACCATTTCCATGAAACTGATTTCAAATGATGGTCCAAGTGGTTCAAATTTTGACAATTGTTAGTGGAACAGCAATTATTAGTTTCATACTAATTATGGTCAAAAGATATTTCTGCGTCTGCGTCTGAGAGTGTGTTACGCTATCATACTATTCAAGTTAGGTACATAAGTAGCAAAAAAAATTCCTTATGAAACATTTACTGTAAAATCATACTGAAGCTCATAATTGTGACTAATTGTATTTTATCCTATATTACATGTAGGGTTTAATTTCTTGTGATTAGTATTATATGTATGTGATTATAAATGGTAGTTTTTAAAGTCAATGTCCAAGAATTCAGCTTCCGAAATATAGTTTTTATGCTTTGAATGCACAATTTTATTTTACTTCAATGGGGATAAGCCATAATAAAAAATTCTCAGTGCTTTCAAAGAATGTAAAAATTATAACAGACAGCTGATTACAGTTTAAAAATTCAGTAGAATTTTACATTTTGATGCTGTAGCTCGGTATTGAAAGTAGCTTTATTTGATTTACTGAGGTCTTTATCTTTTCATGGGTAGACTTAAAAGTACAATAAATCTACTGTATCTATATAAAGACATTCATTCAGTGAGCCTAAAAGCACTATTTTGTTTGTTCTTACCTTTCCTAGAGTAATTCTGTCCAGTGTTTTTAAATTTGGCTCAAAGTCTAGTCTATACCTAGATCACTCATTAGGTAATGATATAAACATAAGATTTTTTGTAGAAAACATTTTTCAAACCTGAAAATAGTGCAATTATTTTTGCATTAAACTTAATTCTTGAGTCACATTTATATAATAACCTTTGAGTTAGTGAATTTCGCCGTTATTTTTGTATAAAACAAAATATTTTTGTCAAAATAAACATATCAGGATTGTCTGTTTGTGCCAAATTCGCGCACGCTTGATCACTTTGAATATTCCGTTTAGAATGTAAACAGTTGTAGACGTAAGTTATTTTATTGTTTAGGTAATGTATAATGTCTTAACCCTAGTTTAAATGGTAACTTAATGTTAGTGTGTCGCGAACGTGATACTGTGTTTGGTCATCGAAGGTAGAAACTGGTGCTGTGAGTATCAAAATGGCGACATACGAGGACAAACGCCGCGAGCACGTCTGTCCTCAACCCGGTCGGATGAGCGAGTGGCGCTTTACCGTGTTTGACTGGACTCTTGTCAATGTGATTTTATTTTTACTGTGACGTAATGTGTTGCTTGCAAAACAGCTATCGACGCGACTGATGTTCCTTGAAACTCGATGTTCATAAACTTATAATCATCTTTTGTTAAAATTTATATCATGGTATAAAATAGGAAAATAAAATGTGTGTAAACTAGAACACTTAAGTGATGTTTTATTATGGTCCGGTAGTTTTAATTACATATCAGATTGGGTGAATGTAGAAATATCCCGTAACTGATTTTAATGGTTTTTATGACTGGTACATTAATCTATCTAAAATAATTGAATCTGTCAAAATGGGTGATCTCAGTTTTTCTCTTACATTTCAATTAACCTTAAAAAAAATATTGCAAGTAGTCATTAACCTTTTAAATTGTTACTGATTTACATAAATAAAAATAAAACCTGATCACTTCTATATTGAGATATAATCTAGTTTAGATTACGATGTAATACAAATTACTTGAAATCCGACGTAGCATTTGTAATGTGATCAGAAATGGATATTTTCAATTTAGTTCAGATAATTGGGAAATGGTTTGTCTTATTACTGTGTCCTGCAGTTACTTCCGCATAAAGTCGTTCGTAGCGTGATGTAACTAAGCCTTCCTCATTATAAGAATTATCCAAGACTAAAATTATTTTTCAATTCGAATTTTGAACCAATGGTCTCCTAGCTTAGCGCGTTCAAGGAAACGCTGTTTAGCGATATCGAAACCAGTATTATAAAGAGTAAACATTTATATTTTCGTTACGTGTGAAATGAGTAAATTTAAAACTACCAATTTATTTTTCTATCAGCATGCTAAATTATCTCCAAGAGTAACATACATAGACTATTTTTATTTCCAAATTATTTTGAATACAAGTCCAGCCGCGAAACCGGTCCAGGCCACAAAAAATATATATAAATAGAATATGTCGAATAAACTGCCCATCATTGCTCTCATAGTTAGCATGTTCGACTGCATGATCTCATGGGGTCTGGGTTCAAATACCAAGGTAAATAATAAATGGTACCTGGTCATAAAATCAAAAAGTAAAAGATGTCGGTTTTTTAGGAGTTTATAATATAGATAAGTAATAAAACCCGTGTCATACTTTATAATATGAAGTTTATTAAATATAGGAAATATTAAACACCAATACATTTTACGCGATGCTAATCTCGGTTTGAAACATTTAAATACACTTGCATCGTCATAAAACTCTAAAATAGTGCACCAATCTAAGAAAAGGTTGCTATTTTGTCTAGTTATGATAATGTCATATTAAAATAGCAACATTTAGAAAAGTTTTAAAAATTCTATATAATATTATGAGATTGTAAACATAAAGTCGAGATTTATGCCGTTTTTTAAGATTTATATAGATTGACTAAGGTCCCATGGTATAAAGAGCTTGTTTTTTTACGGGTCTAAAGTAACTGATGAAAAATTAAATCTTATATCCAATCAATAAGGTTCATATTAAGTAATTAGCAATGTAAATCATCACATACTTGAAAATTTCAGACGCGTACATAGATAATAGAAAACTGATCTACAGTTTTTTGTTCATAGTCATATAAATCGGCATAAATCCATAGACAAGAGACAAAATTTGGCATTCATCATCTATTCGAAAAATCAGTCTTGACTGAGCACAATTTATTCATTGTGCATTTAACACCAAAAATAAAAATAATATTCGACAATTACAGATCTTTTTCAGAAAAAAAGATTTTCAAATTGAAATAAATTATAAAAAATAAAAATATCTATGGGAATGAATTACTTATCACAAAATGTTATGCTTACGCTACAAGTATGGGCAACATCTAGAAAATATTTTGTATGGATTTAAACGGTCTCGTATTGGCTGCGGATGGAACGAGCGAGGCTGCACGCGAATATTACGCCAAGGAGCTGAAAAAAAAATAAAGAAATTTAATCTAAGTATAAACGCGTTAATTAATTACAATTTCACTTTTTGAAGTTATACTTCTTTTGGCGCGTTAGGGAAAATGATGAGAGTAAATTTTTACGATGCGCGCGCACACCATCACAAAAAAACGGACAACCTGAATATCTGTTCAAATGTCGGTAAAAGAGCCTGAGCAGCTAGTTGGCGCTTGCTCTGTTTTATCGACAAGTTGTATTGTCTGTCATGGCGTAGTGTTTTCCGTTGTGTTTATTTAAACCAAAATAATGATTTATATACGAGAAAACCTGTTCCAATGTGATACAAATCATAGTGTTTATTGTAAAATATCATGATTAGTACATATTTTATCGTTTCGATTGGAAGTGACCATTAAAATGGACAAGAAAATGCAATTCGAAGAGGGAAACGTTCCTCTAATGTGCTCGAAGAAAATTATTACGCCAAAGAAGTATAACTTAGAAACTCGAGTACATTAGTACACACACTTTTTTAAAAATCTAATAATATGCATGCATAATACTCGTAAGTTTGATCAAGTCACACCTTTGATTTAATTTCAGGCACAGAGGTATAAAAGCCGTTTCAAGTGTTGTTTAAATATGATAAAATAAAATATCCAGAATATAAAAAATAACATTACTATGAAATTGTTAAGCAACTCAGTATTTTTCAATACATATAATGTTTGTTGTAATTGTTTCGCTTGTCTTGTCCACAGACCATCTTTAGATATATAATTCTACAGTACGTGTGTATGTCCAACCCAACTCCTCTTAAACGGCTGGACCGATTTGAATAAATTTTTTTGTATGCGTTTGGATGGTTTAGATTCACAATTATTCAGCCCGGCAGATGGAGCTGCAGCCAGTACTTTATACGTCGGGTCCGCTATATATGTCGCGTGTTATAAATGTGTTTATCCTAATTTTGTGGTATAAATAAAAAAAAAATTACCTGTACGAAAGCGATACCCAGTCCAACACCACCAAGTACCATAGCGATATCCTTCAAGTGCACAAGAATGTTGTTGAGGCAGCCCTGAGTATGGAAATTGGGACTGTCTTTGGTACAGGCGACTGGTTTGTCATCGAGCAACTCCTGCGCAGCGCAACAAGTTGCCGGGATTGGCAGACCGTTAAGCGTCCAATCGTCAGGGCTGTTGATTCCGCAGCAGTGAAGCTGAAATAATTTATTTATTCAGTACATTAACATACATTATTACATTGAAAAACATAAATAAACACTCGATTTACAAGTATGCACGGTATTTAGGATTTTTATCGATGCGAGAATAAGTTCGGTGGCGGTTGTTGTATATGTTCAAATATATGTTAAATGAAACACTTTGTTTGAAGCTGGGTGTCTACCTTAAATCATACAAAATATGACCATAACTAACGTAAATTAAGGGTAGTGGGGTTGCGACGCTAAGTAAAGAGTAACTTGGCTTATTAAAGGATTCTTAAACCTAAGTGACACTTCAATATCAATATCAAGTGTTGTCGACTTTTTTGGGCATTATCGGAAATAAGAATGTTATAATACAATTATTATGAACGGGGAATAACTAAACAGCTCATTTTACAAGGCTTCATTTGCGACGATTGCTAACATTTGGTTTGCGCTTCTAATTAACTTAAATAAATATTTAACTTAATGTATGTTAGGATACCTTGAGTTAAGAAAAATACAGTGGTGCTATCTGATTGCATCTGTTTCATGATCATTTGTCAATCTAATAGGCAAGTAGATGATCGCCCTCTGTGCCTGACATACGCCGTCTAAAGCATTTTCCTCACGATGTTTTCCTTCACCGAGCAAGAGTTCAATGCGCACATAGACAGAAAGTCCATCGGTGAACAGATTGTTATGAAATTTTATATTCAAACCCCTAAGTGAAACCCCTTTGGGTGTCCACCCCAAAATTTAGATTTTCTTTTTGTTTTTATTTTTTTATGATACAGCATACAAAAATATTTACAACACTTATTTTTCACCCTTCTACGATCAACCCCTTTTTTGTATTTGTTAATTAAAAACTTATGACTTTAATGAACTCTGAGGTTTATATAGAGAAAAATTCACAGAAAAACCTAGAGAAATAGTCACTGCGGTAGCATAGCAAAATGTTCCATGTTGGTATGTACTAAAAAGGTAGGCTAAGTAAAATCACATTGAGGAAAAAAGACAGATTCTTGCCAGTTCTTCTTTGTTTTCCGAACTATATGTAAATTTCGATTAACCATTTTTTAAATATTGACGTTCAGGTTTGTACCTGAATAATTTGATTTGATTGAATGAGGAAATGGACAAGGCTGTTATGATATCACCATCGATATTATCAAACAATCAGTGAACAAATGACACTTCCTTTAAAAATACATTCAGTTTTTGGTGGAAATTAATTCGCGCATTGAAACTGCAGATATGTTATGTTCTTTGAGTTTGTTATGTTAATTATGATATGTTTGTCAACATATTCCTCGGAAACTACCAGTCGTTCAGTAGTTATGATTCCATACATATAATATCATCTAACATCACCGCATACACGAAAGTACGACCAGTCACCACAAATAGCACCCGTTCACGAGAATGTAAGTGCGAGCTCCTATTTCACCATGTCTCCTGCTGATAGAGGACAAATCTTTGTTTTAAATTTATTTTATTATTATTTATTACTTAAGATTTCATGTGGAACATGGTGTAATGGTTGCAGCTCCTTACAAATGTTGTGTAAATTGGCGATTAAAAAGAGTGGTGGAGAGTTTGTCGCCAGTTCTTCTCTTCCGTTCTACGACCTTGATTTGAGAACTGGCACTTAATGTAAAGTTAGAGGCATTTCATATACATTTCTATTTTGACGTTCATAAGTGTACATTGTGTTACCTATATGAATAAATGATTATTAACTTGACTTTGATAGCGTCACTGTAGAATGATAACCTCGTATGTCAAAAACCATTTATTTTGTATTCTTAGACGCTTATGTCATTTAACTGGTATAATCTAATGAAGTAAGGACTTGTTATTAATAAATAAGTTCTTTTTACCATCCAAAACTATGGACAAAAGCACATAACAATATTTTAACGAACATTGAAGAAATGAAACTTTTTTTCGTTTCCTGAAATGTTTGGTTCTCTGGACATACGAGGTTATCATTCTACAGCGACGATAGGTAAATAATGGTATCATGTTATTGATATCAGTTTAATTTTCTAATTATTTTTAAATATACTCACGTCTGTCTGTATGATGTCAAAGTTCTTCTTTATGTCTGGGTTGGTCGGGTACTGCTTCAGAGACTCATTCAGCGACTTCACGATCGACGTCTCCAAGTCCTGATGCTTCAGGTACGCTGCGGTACCAACAGCCAACTCAGCTATGAAGATCATTAAGAGGAAGATGGAGAACTGAAAAATAAGCAAATAAACAATGTGTAATTGTGTTTGCACCCTGTAATTCCCAAAACGGAACGTTTCCGATAGAAATAGGTTAATGGAACAGATTTATATTGCTGTTGACGCCTTCTGCTTAGCCCGAAACAATTATTGTTTCGCCAGAAATCGGATCTGTTTTTTTTTTAAAGCAGGCAAACGGGCAGGAGTTTCATCTGATGTCAAGTGATTCTACCGCCCATTGACACTCACATTGTCAGAAAGCTCGCATTGCCCGTCTTTAAGAATTGGTACGTCCTTTTCTTGAAGGACTCTAAGCAGCTGGTTTCACATAGTGGTGGTGCGCGGCAAAAGCTGCCTTCAGAATTGTAGCACGACGGTGGTCAGGGTGATACGGATGGTATTTTGCATTCTGCTTTTAACGTCCGATAATGAAACAGGTGCAGATATTAATCCAAACAACCCGATTGAACACGCTTAAATCATGGCATTGCGTCAACCACTAATCCAGGGTGACTACGTATGTCTTAATATTAAAAGTAAAACATTGTCAAGAAATTGTATATGTAATTAATAACACATTATCATATAAATTATGTATGGAAGAAGTTTAATGGCCTAAACAAGATTAAAATCTAAAAGATTCGTAATTTATAGACTTATTTCTCTAATGTAATTTTTAGGAATCCACATTTTTCTCAATCTGGACTAACGATAGTCTAGATCAGGGGTCACCAAACTACGGCCCGAGGGCCACATCTGGCCCACGGACAGATTTTGTCCGGCCCGCGGAGATTTAGCGTACTTGAAAACTCCATTTAGAGAACATATTTTTTATAGAAAATTAAATTTAGTTTACTGAAGTATTGTAATTTTATGTTGAAAAATTATTAATATGACATCTACATTGATGTGGTCATGGGCTAACTACTCATAACATTGTTGTAGGCTTATTGTTATTGTTTTTGTGATAAAAACATAACTTATAACAAGCATAATGACATATGGTTTTGGCCATCGGAACTTACTGGAGATATCAGTATGGCCCTAAGGCTGGAAAGTTTGGAGACCCCAGAGAAATGAATGAAAATTTCCTAAACCTAGAACGTAACGCTAATAAAGAACAAGTATATGACGCAATTTAAGCAGGAAATTAAGTAACGAGGTAAGTAACCGCGGGTTTTCACGCATCGACATAGCTTCGTCACAAGTGAATCATTCAAACCACTTTGAAAGATAACAGTTCGCCATCAGCTACGGATCGTGATGTACACATAACACAATAACAACAATAAGCCTTTATTAATCCACATCTTATAGACATACATTATAATATATAAATATATATATATAGAATTTAAGGGAGAAGGCCTTCTCTAACCTTTCACCCATTTTATTTTTGCCGTCCTCATCCAATTTTTTCCAGCTACCCTTTCGACCACTGCAGCCTATAGCGCTATTGGTCTACCCTTGTTTCTTTTATTTTACATAATAAATATTAACTAATGTCAATCATAACGGAATATACTAATTCAATTACTAATCAAATTTAACTATACAGCCACAAACATAGACGATATAAAGTCGAACGAATCAATTTTACTTAGGGTCTTTCATGAGCGTACCAATTCCTAAAAGGCCGGCAACGCACTTACGACAGCCGTCTAACAATGTGAGTGTCAATGGGCGGTATCACTTAACATCACGTGAGCCTCCTGCCCCTTTGCTCATATAATAAAAAGTGTCCAATTCTACGATCGGTGCAAAACATTGGACAAAGGCAAACTGTAAATTTATTCATACAAAAACTAACAGCATTTTTCCTTAAATTTCCTTATAAGTATGTAAATAGGTCATCAGCCTTTATACGCCGTCGATTTTTTGTCACGATGTTCAACTTACAAGCAAAATTTAATTGCGCAGTAATACTAGACGGCTACGCGAGTACAGCGAAAAGGCTTCGTGCCAATGTAACTGATATAACATACGACTGGCCTGGTTATTGACAATCTTGAATGTTACACATATACGAACAACTGATTGTTTTTTTAATTTCTCATTATCGTGGAATGGAATTATTGGTTGTTCAGATTTCATCATCTGATCAACCAACTGCTTACATGGATCACGTGTGTTCTAAATCTTAGCAGCTGAAGAGCAATATTAATTATATTTTATTTGAATATTGCTCATCTGCTGACACGGCTCACGTGTGTTCCAAATCTTAATAGCTGAAGATGCGCGATACAAAAAGAATCAGTGGCGCTACAACTTTTTTAGGTCTGGGCCTCAGATTACTGTGTCAGTTCCTTGATCATTTTTTGTCAATCTGGTAGGATCAGCGTCCTGTGCTTGATACACGCCGTCATTTTTTGGGTCTAAGGCAAGTCGGTTTCCCCAGATTTTCCTTCACCGTTCGAGCGAATGTTAAATGCGCCCATAGAATGAAAATACATTGGTGCACAAACGGGAATTGAACCTACGACCTCAGGGAAAAGAGTCGCACTTAAGCCACTAGGCCAATACTACTCAGTGTTACTCATACTTTTATAAAAAACTTTTACATATCTTGTATTATGTTTGATAAATATATGAAATACCGTTCAGTAATACTGCGCAAAAGGGTCTTCTCCAAGTATGAGAAAAGAATGAGAAAGTAAGTCGTAGATGAAACAAATGGTTTACTGAAAAACAACACAGACTCATGAGTCATAACAAAACTGTTACCCATGTGTCGCAAAATGAAACAGATTTAGCAATAACAAGAACGCAGCCTTGGGCAACACAAGCTGAATGAAACATCGTTCATAGATTTCTAGTTGAACATTAGAAAAACGGAAAAATAAAGTTTTTAAGGACAATTTAATTAGGATCAAACGTCGGCCATTAAGAACGATTAATAGAGGAAGTATTCGTTAAGGAGACCCGTGTCAGAGTTCAGTGTGGCTTGTGAGGCAATTGACTCCTTTATTATAACTAGATTTGTAAGAGTCAAAACGGACGACATTGGTTAGCGTTATAAGGGAATATAGAAACAATGGACAGAATCTGTGGTTTGTGTGTAGACTCCCAAAGGAAAAAGTTTATAGATAGGTGTTCCAATAAGTACGAGATCCGGCTGTAGGATTAGTGCGCTCATCGGTTATTTGCTAATAACCAAATTTTTATGTTTATTTATAATTAGGAGAATGTATATCTACCAAGTTGCCTATCAAAATTTGGCCGCTAGTATTTTTAATGAAATTATTTTGAATTGATTTTTGGAAAAACATTTAGTTCACTTGTTATTTAAATAAAATGTCGTCTACATCACGGCAATTTACATAAAGATTTTAAAAAATCACGGCTGCCGTTGACCACCTGGCCGCACTCCTTCGTAGCCAGGTGTAAACAGCGCGGTTTATATGTTAGAATAGACCAAATAAAGGAAGTCAAAGAGAAGTTCAAATTGAAGCATAAGTGACCGAACATATGGTCCTTCGAGCCGGTATATATAGTAGGCTCTTTGTCATAAAATTAAAAAAAATCATCTCATTACGCGACTGCAATATTTAAAAATGGCTGTATTCATAAATATAGTGAGGAATTTGTGATTTCCTCGTTCTAAATAAGTGAATAGCGTTGTGTCGACCTACGCATATGACAAAATATTCTAAGATGAATCGGGACACAAATGAACAGTGACGTCACAATCTCCCATAGCGTCACGATTTCCGTCAATATTGTTTATCGAACGAGACAGGTTTCAGTGGGTGGTTAATTGGATTGTCTACGCCATTGCTTTTTATAAAATATAGTCTCTTAGTTAAGCGTCTTAGGGACCATTGCTTAGCCATGATCATCATTACTTACTGGATAGTAGGAAAAAATATTATTTTACGCGATTTATAACGTTTTAAATGCATTGGTATTAAATAATGTTTTATTTTTTTTATCCTCAGGGTTTCTACGGGGAAGAAATTTGGGTTTTGGAGTGTAGAAGTATTTTTTATTAAAGGGTTCCACAACAAAACAAATTATCAATGCGTCCGCATGTTGTTTAACACAACCATTGTTAAATTATTGGAGTGGCGTAATGACACGTTTTTTTAAAACTAAGATGAAATGCGTTCATATACGTAAATTATCTCTTTGTTATAACCAATGCAGTTAAATGTTGAAGAGCATGACAGCCTAGCGGCTGAAGGCCGTAGAACGATACGTTGAATTGAAAAGCTTTCGAAACTGACTTTCATGTTAAATAATTACTTAATAAATACATCGCAAAAACGAACAGTAATGATTTATATACAACAGTGTGCTTGCAAATCCGATTGCAGTTTAAATTCAGAATTTAAAAATGTCTCATTTGTATTGATTATATTAGTACAAGAGAATAAAAATGTATTAAATTTTTATATACGCGGTAAGATGAATAACTTTTGACAGCTGCAGCCCCTTTAAGCTTGCTCGAACAACGCATTTTCATTGAATACCAAATGCGTTCATTGATTTAAAGCAACAATTATCACGAGGTAAGGACGGGGAAAAACAGTTACTTAAAATTTATAAAGCGTAATGTTTAGTCCTCGACTGTTCAGGTTTTGAGAAATTAATTATTGTGCAAGACGCTGACGTGTCGGACTTTTGATGTTTATTAAACAAATAATGTCTGCCTTTGTGAATCTATGAATGTCAATCCAAAAACACTATGAAATCGTCGCCCAATAAAAGTAAACATCAGTTTATATAAACGCTGATTATTGTCTAGTCTTTGCCTATAGCTAAAATAGTTTTCCACAGTATAAAATGAATAATTGTATCACCTGCCCGACATATTGATGACTTATTATTATGAAAACATCTTCCAATGTCAATTGATGGTTCAATAACAACAGATAACATAATGATAAATTAAAATGATTCATAATTTTTTACACATACTTAAACTTGCTATAATTAAATATCATAATACTGTTATCCTAATTAATTAGAGGGTTAAGGTCAATAACTTTAAATGTTCGAAATAAAAAATTGTTACTATGACATAACCTTAATAAATGTCATGGAAAATATGTAAACAAATTTTACACTACTGACAAATTTTGTGATTTAATTTGAAGTAAACTAAAAATATATTAAAGACATATATATGTATATAGACAAGATATATTTAAATCCTTTAACACATTGTCTATATAACTCATAAGCAATTCACATGAAATGTTTATGCATAAATGAACTTACCGTGACAATCATACAATGGTTCTCCTTGACAGCTCCACAGCAACCAAAGAAGGCAACAACGAAGACAATCAGCCCAACAATGATGAGTATAATCGGAGCTGACGTATAGAAACTCTCATCTGTCAGGTTGACATATGGATAAGCATTGATCTCCGCCTTGGCACCAACTATTAGGATTATCATACCCGTTATCTGTAAAGACATGTATTCAGGTAATACAAAATTATTTTTGAATGTTTAGTGAAGAGTTGTCTAAAATATTTATTTTGGTAGACACAGAATAAATTAATTTAAACACAGAAGTGACATTAATAAAAAATCATGGATGCATGTTGCTTGCTTTGAATTTGTTTTGCATTGAATTTTAATTTACATTTTCATAATTTGTTTACATCAACAACATGTACATGCAGAAGAATGATAGTTTATCTCAAAAACATCTGATGTCAATTATTTATAGTATTTAGAATAACATGCGATCATGTGACAAGTTCAATTATATATACATCAATTCAGAAAAATATTTATTTTAGCTATAATTAAAAAATTTTACAATATTAAATAGCTATATTTAATAGTTAGTCTGAATTAAACATAGCACTCATGAAAATGTGACCTATGTCAAATATTCTTATCCTATAATTTGAGGAATGCATACACACACATAATTTTCATATAAATGACACATGGAGTTTTAAAATTATTAAAATATTTCTATTAAGTACTTTTAAAATACTTCGTAAATTCCTCATTACATGATTAGTTGGAATCTAAAGTATCATAGTTAACACTTAATAAAATGGACATGCAAGCAGGATTACTATATCATGTTCACAATCCACCACAGCTTTATAAAAGGAGGTCAGGTCACATACTATGAACTATTATAATGTGTGTCACCTGATAGTCTGATTAATTTAATCAAGATTTTTAATGCATTTTCTGTAAAATACTGCATACTGGTATCTAAATTAAATCAACTGTTTTCAATATACAGCATCTAAGCAGTATGTGTAGAATGAATTACAGATGAAAATGGTAAAAAAGTGACATATATTTTTTTTAAGTACTGTCATAAGAACCAGTTTATAATTTAAATTTTACCTTGACCTTTGAAAAACTCGTAAAATACTAAGTAATTTACACTAGTGAAAGGATAATCTGATATGAGCCAATGACTACTTATTATATACTAGTGTAAAAATGAATAATATTTTCAAAATCACTACCCAAGTATCATAATATGATTCCACATTGATATTTGGTTGTTAATATCAAAAATAGTTGCACCTGTGACAATGTTGTGCAATAAATAATTAAGCATAAAATTACAGAGGGTATTAAGACTGAGGTTTACAAAAAGTAAATTTTACTCTTTTGTTACATATTATGACAATTTTAATTTATATTAGTTGCAGGAACCTGTGTAAGTATCATTGTCCTTCAAGAAGAAATTGCGTTCTACTTACCGCAAATAACAGGTTGAAAGAAAATAGTAGGTATTTTACACACGACATCCCAGCTCCGATAGCCATTTTGTACTTGTTATATATATTATCTGAATCTAGAACAAAGAAAAGTATTTATAACACCTGATGGCAGATTACACATTCAAAGCACATTTTGACCACAATAACATCGATTTGCGTTGTTGACTCACGGTAGGCGGACATTTCACCACTTCTAATAAACAGGTTTAAAGATTTGAAAATTGTGTATTAAAATAAATAATTATTTTCTGGTTAACGAGAAATACATAATATGTTTTAATATCAATATTCAATGGCTTACCAAATGAATTATTGTCTTTCAGTGCAACAACAGTCCAGCGTCAAACAAACACAACGATTAACTGAGTTGCCCGCTAATGAAAAATGATTCCCCCTTACAATTTGCAAGATTTACCGTGGGTTTTTGACCGATGTTGCCATTTAATGTTTCAATTTGTTTGTTTGTTACTTTGTTAGTATGAAGTGTAACGCTAAGTTTCAAACGTACCTAATTTTTTATATGTAATCTAAATTTATTGATACTTTTAATTTTATTACATTTCTGTTACTTCGTTACATATTGAAATTTTTTGATTTCCGTTTTCTATACTTTGTCGAAAGTTCAGCATATGGGTTCATGTTTTTCATCATAAATTTTTTTAAAGTTATAAAAACATAATACATATAAAAAAGAATCTGAAATAATAGCTATGAAATGAGTTTACTTTGGTCTTAAAAATGTATTGACCAAGATTAGATGAACATGTCAAGATAAGAAAGATATTGGTTCTTTTTATGATTGATAATAAAGTTTCTTCTCAGTTTTTTAGTATCTAGTACGAGAAACTGTGGCGTTGAACCCTTAAGATGAGAGTTATGAACATTAATATTGGTAGTACACCAAAATTATTTAAATCAGTGAGATATTCTTTGGCCGCCGTTAATTCTATATTTTTGGTAAGGATTTTGCGATTCCTTTTTCTTTTAATGTGGATATTAAAACAAAAATCGGACTAACTTAAGATAATATCCTTTTAATATCTCATATAGTTATAATGATAATAATGTTATGGAAGATAAACTATATTTTCTGAAGTCGTTAAGCCAACATTCAACAATATTGGATACTAAAATAATATCTATTGTGAATTTATTTTCAGATAAAGGGAATTATACTGCCTATACTTGGAGTAACGTTTTTGGTAAAACATAATGTTTACGACCAAATAATTACCAATAGATTTATTAATTTACCTGCTTTCACTATAGCAACAGGAGTTCTGATTTTAGCCATCGCCGTTTTGGGTTACTATGGAGCTTTTTCCGAAAAATTTTATGTCGTTGCTGGTGTTAGTATTTATTTTTATTTTATTTATTTTTTATAAATACATATAATAATAATCGTTCAAGAAATTAAATCATTGATAATATGACGAACTTCATCCGTTTTTACTAAGGCAAAATCATTTTCATTTTCAGTACGCAGCTCTCATGGTAGTAATATTTGTTTTTGAGATGACGATAACAATAATAGCGTTTGACCTTCGCAATAGTTCAGCGACAGCAATAAGAACACCAATGGTGGAAAGTATGAATTTATATGAAGCAAGAAGGGATATTGCCAGGCTATGGGACGATTTGCAAATGAGCGTATGTATTGATAAATTACAAATTTATATATGGCAAGACTTAGGGTAACGTAGTTGAAGAAAGAAATTATTAGGTTACTCATTAATCAGAATTGGTGGGAAAAGTTAAAACTATAGACGTTAAAATAACGATTATTGGTCAAACCATCAATGTCATTCAATAGAACATTATGCGTAGTACTCAAATTCTTATTAATTATAATACGCAAGCCTATATTTGAATATAAAAAATGGTCTTTATTACTCCTCATTTAATTATTTAATATAATCATTGCTATTATTATTATAACCAAGTACCAGATATAGCGACATTTGGAAATCTTTGAGAGAAAAAATTATTAACAGGTTGTCATCGACAAAATGGCGCCATTTCGATCCATCCGTCGATATTCTTACCTAAACCACCATTTTATAACCTTTTTTGTCTATTGAGTCCAACCTTTGTCAATACAATTTTTTACATATTATTTATGCATCTATGAATTAAGTTTTACTTTTGACCTTGTTGGCATACATGCACTTTATTCGGTAAGGATTGGGTTAAAGGTCTTATAATTAAATAATTTCAGTTTGAGTGCTGCGGGGTGTCTGGTCGCCACGACTGGTCCAATCGTATACCAATCAGCTGTTGTCACATCGACTACGGAACTATATCACCGTTTCAGTGTAATATTAGTAACTCTTACCCAACGGGCTGCGCGTCTGCCCTCGGCGGTTGGTTCAGCAAAAATGCGCATGTGATAGGCACTTTTGCTGCTGTATTTACTTCGATACAGGTGGTTATTTATTTACAGCTTATTCTTATAGCCAAAAATGCATACAAAATATGAAATCAAACACATATGAAACCATATACAGCACATATATGTTACATATATGAAATCGTTTAGTTATATTTTAATTATTTATAGCTTTCGACATACATATATGTTGGTATGGCGAAGATGCGCAAAAGCCAAGTTACGTACTTATGAGTAAAGACACTGTTCTTATGATTTAGGTATATGAAATTAAAAATGAATTTTCGTTTCGGAAGACGTGAATCACGTGTGGAGATAACTATCAGTGAAATAGGTAGTAGTAGTATTGAAGTATGTAGATTTTATTGAGGCTTTCTTGTTTAATTGCTTGTCTATGAACGTCGATATTTAAAGTCGCTTCAAAAGGTAAATGTGTTGAGGTATTTAATAAACAGAAACAATTATTTTCTTTCTTCAACAATTTTATTCGGAATCGAAACTTTCGCCATTTTAAAGCGATGAAGGTGGCTTTAAAAATAATTCTATTAGTTATGTCTATGGAATAGGTTTAACCCAAAACTTCGTCGTAGCTGATGGACCTAGTATGACAAAAGAACCGTTCTGTTGTTAGATATTATGAAGATCTATTCAGGTGTTTCAGGTTTGGTTGGCTTCGGCAGAAGAATTTATTTACTTTATACTAACCTTACATTTGGAACATCAATGCTCCTAGCTACTTTGATGACGGAACTCGAAAGTTGTCTTACCTATTTTCTTGGTTTACAGGCTTTGTTGACAGCAATGTCCGGGTGGCTTGCGTGGAGGGCCAAGTTCGAAGAAGTTGAGTTGGAGTCGTAAATTTAAGCCCAAACTATATAACACATAAAATGTTTAGATAGGTGACGAATTAAAACTCTAATAATGACAATCCTACCACAAATATATTTCATTATCATAAGAGTTGAATATCATAAGAATGTTTGTAATAATTAGGTAACAATTACTGATTTCTCAAACTAGGATCATCTCAATTACATGGAACGAAAACTTAAGATTGATTTTATGATTGTAGATCAAATAGATGTAATCTGTAATAACCTTACTCTATGTTTACGTCATTGTGTATCGTAGATTATAGAATAAGGTATATCACATCTTAAATACGTCACTCTATAATACCTATATAGATAATAAAGATTTTATAAAAACAAGGTTATCATTTTATTTTTTCACATTCAATCCTATTTCAGTCTCAACCCGTAGGAAGGAAGATGTGTCCTCCAATCTAAAAAGAAGATCATCGACCATTCTAACCGCTGACCGGCTGGAAGGCTCCAACATCCGATATCAAGTTTCTATAAATGCAATAAGACCTAGCATGTATCCGTTATATGGGGTATATAGCCTTAAATAACATTATAGTTATATATTGCCGTAATTAGGCCAATTCTGACTTATGACCGAGATCGGGACACAGAACGGCAATCACGAAACTAGGACGCTCCCAAAGGCACGCCTTGTCCGCTGCCAGCGGTTGCAGGAAAGCAACGCTATCAGCAGCGAGATAGCCCTGGAAATCGTACCCCGTAGGCCTCTACGTACAGCAGGACTGACTGACTGCCATCAGACATCTGCACATATGCACTTAGATCTATGGGGAAAAACCACTACAGTATACACACAGCTATTCTAAACAGGGCGATAGAGTATCATTTATCTACTGCTCAGCCGCACCATGTGATAGGATCGCTAACCAACACATTTTCAACAGGATATATCATGTACACATGAGAAAAGAGGAACATGATCAATCGACCCTGAATGTGCTACGTATATATACTAATGGCTCAAGAACAGGGTGTGACATATTCTCTCTTATTCTCAGCGTCATATTTCATAAACCTTTACGCACACACAGTTCTATTTTTTAATGCGAATGTGTCGCTCTAACCGAAGCAGCCAGAGACGTACAACGGTTAGGTTAGATATTAAATTTGTATCTGATGATGCGTTCTGTGCTGATGGCGTAAGAAGATTAATATCCAGTGGATAAAAGGACATAGTGGATCTCTTGGCAATGAGCTTGCAAAGAGTGGTTCCAGATGGCCCGTTACCGCTCCTTTCCTTGCCTTTATCGCAAGCGAACCTGGACTCGCCAAAGATCCACAGAACTCAAACATCACTGTTGGCAAAACGACTACTAAGCCTCTACAGAATCAATTTCAAAATTACAATAGAGACCAACGTACGTTCCAACTTCCAACTTCCATGTGTACTTTGTTATACGTAGTTAATCGTAATATTGTTTGTAACTTTTTTGCGCCTGAAGAAAAAGTCATATAAGAAGCTATCAGGCATTGTTGTATTTTATCACAGGCGTTAAGTTCTGAAACGATTTAAAGATAATTTCACATAATCATTAAATATTTCTGTTCACGTTCCTTTATGTACAAACAAAATTTATCTGAATTAAATGTGTTTTCACATCATCAACCTATTATACTTATTAACTTTTCCCTTCAAATAAACATGTTATTTTAATTTTAATGAAGCCGGTTCTATTTCCCACAGTAATTTATGCAAATCGTTCTATGTGAATTTTTAGTGTCACTTATTATTATAACATTAATTTCCCGTTTGTTTGTTAATAATGGGAAAGCTGAAAATATCGTGATATAAATTTCAATTATAATATAGATTCCAAAGAATAGCTTTTATGTTGTCAAACGAAAGGAAATTAAATAATTCATTCAAATATTAAGAGATATAATAATTGTTTCGTTAAAATATTATGTCAGGAAAAAAGTTACAGGCCTATTCAATTCGCATAGGCAACTTAAAAATTCGGATGTTTGGATTCATGAATAAGATTATAAGCTGAATTGACAAACAAGGGTATGTAAAAAAATCATGCATAGAATGACTAGAGACCACCAACTACTAATTAGACCAAATCATTCTTCTTCTTGTAGCGCACAAGAAGAAGAATGATTTGGCGGTTGGCGGTCAGCTCGTCATAATCCTTCTCATTCTTATTCTTCTATCTTAATTACGAGACAACAATTTTAAAGTTTTAAATCCTAAGTTTTCCTGTTTACATGTTACCTACATAACCGGTGTGTCAAGCGTCAGTTTTTATTTAATACATCGCTTAAATGTTCAAACATTTCGATTTCTGTTTCCTGTTATGGTGGTGTCAAATCGGGGTAAACTAAATGGACTTCAATACCCCAAGTCAGTAAGGGATATAAAAATATTTTTATTAGTAGGTAAATACAGTGAATAAATATGTAAAACAAAACAATTTAAAGTTAATAAAGTATCAATAAATTTGCATTTTATTGAACTTTTTCCTTAGTAGGCTCCAGTTCCCCCATCTCCCCGAAACACGTTCATTTGTTTTTAAGTAAATTTAAGTATTTTGATAATACGTACCTCATAAGTTTACTACGGAAAATTGCTAAAATTACGCTCCATTATAAATGTCTCTGGTAAGATAAATCAGCCCGTTTTCCTTATCAAAGATTATATTTGCGATAAAAATATCCGAGAAACACAACTCTAGTCTATTGCATATCACGCGGACGCCCAGCGCGTACGTAAAATCAAAATGTTGAGCAAAATCTTTACCACCGTAAAATACACTTTAGTATCAGTAAATTTCTTATTCCTGGTAAGTGCGAATCGAGAAACAGTGTAAATTTAGTGTATGGAAAGTGAAAATAAAGTGTTTTTCAGATAACGGGTATTATTGTATTGGCGGTCGGTAGTTCGGTGCAATCAGCATACAATGGATACCATCAATTCTTATCAGAGAGGTTTTTCTCTCTCCCTGCATTTTGTGTTGCAACTGGAGTGATAATATTCCTCGTTGCATTCGCTGGATTTTATGGCGCCTTCATGGAGAGTTATTATATGATTATGGCGGTAAGTTACCACAGACTATGATTCATTCTATGCTCTATGATTAGAAACAATTCTTGACGTGATTTAACAAATAGGTTATAATAAAATAATAAAGATGAAATCGTAAGAATAACTTGTACATAAATTATTCATAATAGGTACTAAATTTTTTTATTAATGATCAATGAAACAATTTGTATTATCATCCAGCGCTTTTCCGCTTATTCTTAATTACTTTAATAACTCATAAATGCTATGATAAACCCTTATCTTAAATTATCAATTGGTACACCTGAATAACCTACCTTCGATTTCCGACATAATAATAATTGTTTCGGTAGCAAGAAGAGGTTAAATTGCCTAAAAATCTATAAAACAGATGTTGAACTGTACTCTATTTGACTGAAACGACAAAGAAAACACAATAGGTAGTCTGAACAGAGATTAATACGATTATTACATACGCGGAGCATGTCCTAAATCCCAAATGTCAAGCTATTTAGAGTATTTGTATGGTATCACTGACGGCATTCATTTTCTTGGCTCTAGTGGCGTATAATTGTAATGAAGAAAATATTAGAATCTTTAATATATATTATCAGCTTAGTTTTTTTAAGCATGTTTATATATCTATATAGGAGTAGATACGAATTTTTCATAAAAAATAATTGTTTCATAAAATAATAAAGTATACTTCGTCTCTTTCACTCAAGTTTGTTTATGCTGTGACAAATAGAGATGAGTATTATAGTTAAAACTTTTCAATTAAACTGATATATTATATGAATAAGGGAAGGAGAGAATACAACATAATATAGGCAGGCAGTGATCGAAATTACTTTCGCATTAAAGGAATGATGTAATAGTATATTCGTTCAGAAACGGGGTAAAAGTAGTTAGTACCTACAGGGACACTAAAATATCCCGGTTCGTGTAAAAAATTGGTATGCTTTTTACAAACGTAAATAGTATTGCGTTGGAAATGCAATAATTAAATTTATTTTTTTATTTCGTAATCCTACAGTTATCATAAATATATAATTATATCATAATTATATAATTATATATATATATTATAACATAAAACAATTATACTAAAGATTGAATACACAAAAAAGTTCAAACATTCACAAAAGGAATAGAAAAAAAAAACTAAAATCAATAGAAATTATTAAATTTAATTAAGTAATGCGTAATTCGGCTGTATTGTGTGATGGTGTGAAAGTCCTCACTTTATGTGGGGTGTGCTCATTGTGTGTGGTGTAATTACAATACGATACAATTTTAGACTGGTTCTCGTTTTTAATCTATTAATACTGTGTTTAAGTAAGTGTCATGTATATATATATACTTATATATTTTTTTTATGTAATAGGAGGCAAACGGGCAGGAGGCTAATCTGATGTTAAGTGATACCGCCGCCCATGGACACTCACAATGCCAGAAGGCTCGCAAGTGCGTTGCCGGCCTTTCAAGAATTGGTACGCTCTTTTCTTCAAGGACCCTAAGTCGAATTGGTTCGGAAATACTTCTGTGGGCAGCTGGTTCCACATAGTGGTGGTGCGCGGCAAAAACTGCCTTAGAAAACGCTCTGTTGTGGAACGACGGACGTCGAGGTGATACGGATGGTATTTTGTATTTTGCCTTGACGTCCGATGATGAAACTTCGGACGTCAAGGCAAAATTGACGTCCGAAGGGTAGATATCTTCTTTGGCGGATGAAGAAGAACATCTTTGACGGATATTTACGCAAATTAGTTATATTATTGCATAACTTTTTGGTTTGCACTGCCCGTGACTAAAACCATATTATAAACAATGACGTGTTTTTGAATTTAATACCTACCAAGGCACTATCTACTGGTATTCAATTCCAAAGATAAGTACGTACTTGTAGTATATGAATAATACACAAATTGAAAACATTTCATACATACTAGAATTTATTTTTACACGCTTTATACTTATTAGTTTCACCTGTATGTATGTATGTATGTAACCGACTCCTTCGGACTCGATTTTGACCCACTTTTAACGGACAGATTTAATTCAAACTTTGCGCACCTGTCAAAGATCGATGACAATGCAATACCAAAAATAAATAAAAAAAAATTAACTAAAAAATAAATAATAGTTTAAAAAAACTAGAACACACGCTTTTAAAGCACATCAAACTAAAAAGTGAAAAATAATTCCTAATTTAGGCTGAAAATGGTAATGAACAAAAAATACTGGTATTATTGTGAAAAAGCGTCGGTTGCTCGATAGACGAAAAATATGGCAAAGAGTGTTTAAAAGCGTGTGTTCTATTTTTTTTAAACCTTTATTTATTTTCTTTTGTTTATCACATCCTAAAGATATACCTAAGTATTATTTATAAGATTGTTGGCCAAGTGGATTGTAACCTAACCAACTCGGAGGTCGTGCATTCGAATCACGGCTGTGCACCAATGGACTCTCATGTGTGCATTTAACGCTCATACGGGTGAAGGAAAACATCGTGAAGAAACCTGCATGCCTTAGACCCAAAGAGTCGACAGCGCGTGTCAGGCACGGAAGGGTTCACCTACTTGTCTTGCAGAAATAATTACGAAACATAAAAATCCGACGCCAAGGGTTGTACCATATCGGCCCTTTCTTATTGGTTTATCACCAAATCTACGTAACGGTATCAAACATACGGTAATTACAAAATCTTTCCGGGAAATTCTTGTTTTTCTATTCCGTCCCTTATGATGACAGTAAATTAAAACAGTGAACAAAATGAATGGAAACAGTGTATTTTTTGGTAATTACGTATTTAATTAGACTATTCCAATATAGTACTTTTTATCAGGTTGATAACGATTTAACAGACAATGCCACTTATTTTTGATCAAATAATAAACAATAATTACCATATCCAAAGATAAGTTTAAAAAATTCTTTTGTGTTTTGAAAGTTAAAAATAGATTTGCTTTCTACATATATAACTATATATATAATAAATAATAAATATAATTAAAAAATAGAAGATTAAAATAAAATTTAAAAAGTTTTATTCCTATGGCAGTGTACCTTTAACGCTGGCTGCATTTCCTAGCTGTATTGCGATACTTAGTCGTTGAGCGAGGAAAGCACCAGCTCTGGGGTCACCGGTACTATCTACCAGGCGCCAACATAAAACTTTCAATAGCACCTGTGCACTAGAACCCCTCGACCCAAATTAAATTCTCTGTAAGAAAGTTGTAAGCTTATTGTTAAATCATACATACAACTAAATATTGAAATTTTGCGTTGATGTGCTGTAAAAAATATATATACTCATTCCCAGGCGCGTGTTACATATTTCATTTATCATTATTTATTGAAAAAAAAGTTGTGTGTTTTAGCGATTTTATTAAATATTGTATATTTTACGAGATATTTCAATAAAAAGCATTTGCTGTTTGCTTAATTTTTGTTCCGCGTAACGCTGTATCGTCCGCCTTATCTCACGCGAACTTCAGGCATGCGTTTGTTTCACTTACCACTAGAGCGGGCCGGGCGGAGGGAAACGCGAGGGTGAAATCATGAAAGTTCCTAGCCTAATGCTCGCTTAAACTCGAGTTTTATATTATATTATAAAATTGTCTGCCACATTTAGTAAACAAGTGAATTACATTGAAATACGTTTACGTACGCATATGTTTAACGCTGATTTGCATAAACACTAATGAGTATTTATTATAATTGAAGCCACATTTATGTAATATATCCTCAGTAATTTAATCCTCCAATTCAGACAGATTAGGCGAGACCGGTCAAGTTCTTTAATTCGGCTTAAGACAATCCCCTATCAATTTTTAACTTTAATATAAAGGCGAGTGTTCTTTACGGCTATAAACATTTTCGTATAATATGCAAAATAATTATGCAGGGGTGAACTAGCAACGTGATAACCCTAGAATACAGATTGCGTATCCATGTACAGGTACATTCTCGATAATTTGACACTCGTTAATTTGAATCTATCCATAATATGAATGTGAAAAATACTTGATGTATTGAATCAATTTTAATTTCTCCCCTCGGTAATTTAAAGGTGAAGGAATAGTATCTTGAAGTCCGGGATTCACTACTCTTTATAATTTGAAGTGTTTATCATACACAGATCTGTCTTTTGAACTAAAATTTTTCGGGAATGATAGACTAAAGTCACTCTCTCAAAAAGAACGGAACTCTTTTCGAAATAAAATTTGTGAATTGGATTATTGTATTTAACTGTTGTTTGTTGTAAATAATAATAATATCGAAATAATAAATCTCTTATTTTGAGTCCCCTCGTGGTCATTTAAACGCTTGTTGTTTTGAACTCTTGGTAATTTCAATCTCTTTCTTTTCGAATCTTTGATTATCTCTAGTACCTTCAGTTTCAAATGATCGACAGTCGACTGTGTTATTAGTTTCACCTGTATGTATGTATGTATGTAACCGACTCCTTCGGACTCGATTTTGACCCACTTTTGACGGACAGATTTAATTCAAACTTTGCGCACCTGTCAAAGATCGATGACAATGCAATAATCCGAAAAAAAACTAAAACTAAAACTAAAAAAAAATAAACTAAAAAAAAATAATAGTTAAAAAAAACTAGAACATACGCTTTTAAAGCACATCAAACTAAAAAGTGACAAATAATTCCTAATTTAGACTGAAAATGCTAATGAACAAAAAATACTGGTATTATTGTGAAAAAGCGTGCGGCGCGGTGAATTGGATTATTGTATTTAACTGTTGTTTGTTGTAAATAATAATAATATCGAAATAATAAATCTCTTATTTTGAGTCCCCTCGTGGTCATTTAAACGCTTGTTGTTTTGAACTCTTGGTAATTTCAATCTCTTTCTTTTCGAATCTTTGATTATCTCTAGTACCTTCAGTTTCAAATGATCGACAGTCGACTGTAGTTTCTTTCTTGCGTGCTTAATTGCATGCATGTATTTGGAATGAATGGATAGTGAACTATTTATAGCTACACCAACAAGGCCACACAAACGAAAAAGAAAAGAAACAAGTTATGCAAATTACAACCAATGTTTGCCTCGATTATAGGCACGGCGTGCACAAACATAATGCTTGTAATATTAATGGTTTAAAATGATAAATATTACAAAAGAATTACAAAAAACCATAAACAGCAAAAAAACCTAAGAGAGTGATAACAGAATCCTGTAATTGGATGGGCAATCCGAAAATGGGCTCCTGCCTTGGAGCATTTTGCACAGACGTAAAGTAAAAAATGGGATATCATTAAGAGATCAAATGTCAAAAACTAACTTCGACCAACGTTTTTTCTCCTTTCGAGGCCCTTTCATCTTTAACCACTTTCTTAAAAACAAAATTATCACTAACATTACAAAACCTTACACTTACTAAAAATCTCAAACAATATCTTGTCAACCTGTCCTATGCTGATACAGAAAATATTCTTACTGTGTAAAAATAGTTTAAATATAAATTTGTGTTATTTAGAAATCACTAAGTAAAATGCTGTTTACATGTCAAAATGAAAGGGAATGGCTACAGCACAGGGAATCCTAGATATAATAAAGTTTTCTCTTTCTTTATGTTATGTCATAAGATACAATTTATGAAAAAAAAAAACTAAATCAGTGGCGCTACAACCTCTTTAGGTCTTGGCTTCAGATTTCTGAATATGTTTCATGATCATTTTTAAATCTAATAGGCAAGTAGGTGATCAGCCTCCAATGCCTGACACACGCCGTCGACTTTTTGGGTCTAAGACATGTCGGTTTCCTTCACCGTTCGAGCAAATGTTAAATGCGCACATAGAAAGAAAGTCCATTGGTGCACAGCCGGGGATTGAACCTTTCGACCTTAGGTATGAGAGTCACACGCTGAAGCCATTAGGTCAACACTGCTCAAACAATTTATGAAAATATTTAAAAAAAAAGATGTAATGAGCTGCGTGTGTGGGCTGATTAATCGTGACTTTCAAACTCGTCTGTCTTTTGCTGACCACGATACTCGAAATGCAAAACGCTTTTTACCAATTAAAGGAGCGTAAAAAGTGTCCTCGCGTAAAAAGTAATAGAATGTCCATCCATTTCAGTTTGCCGGAGCTATGGTGTTGATGTTTGTATTCCAACTATCAGCCTGCATCGCTGGGTACGTGCTGAAAGGCAGCACAGTGGCGCTCGTACAGCAACAGCTGTTGAACACCATGGATGTGTATGGTTCAAACCTGGAGGTGACTAAGTTATGGGACGAAGTGCAAAATGACGTAAGTTCTATGATTTAATCGGTCTCTTACTCAGATCGAAAAATAATTGAATATTCTGTCAGAAGTATTTGTGGCACAGAAGTTTGTGCTACACACAATAATTTTTATTTTGCTTTGGTTGTATTAAAGTTATACGCAGAGATAACTCTCTCTGCATTTTCTACCGCATTTACCACGGAGAGTTAAGTTCATCGGACGTCGAGGCGGAATACGAAATTGCATTCGACGTCCGTCGTTCCACAACTGAGCGTTTTTTAAGGCAATCAATATGGCATTGGAAGTGTCCATGGGCAAAATTACTTAAAATTAGGTTAGCCTTCTGCCCGTTTGCCCCCCGTTAAAGGAAATTAGTTTAATAAAGAAAAACGCCATATTGCTTGGCCTCGGATTGCATCAGTTAATTGATAATTTTTTTTACTAATCTATAAGTTACTAAACAACTAAACATGATACTTTAACATGTGTTATGAAAAACGTAGTTATTTGGGTAATATTTCTACTGACATACTTTGCAGAATGTAATAACGTTTTTAACGTATAATACAACAACAAAAGGGGTACTTAAAACTTGCGTTATCAGTGTTATCAGACATACTCGTATTTTACAGCTGCCTCTTAGCCAAGCATGACAAGACTGTATTATTATTGTACTACATATTAGACTTCAATAACATGAATGCATGGCGCATAACTATGTTTTTATAACATATATGCACCCGCACAATTTGGTCGTACGATATTACACTAAGTGTATGACGCAATTATATTTTATGAGATGTTATTTTATTCTCGACGTAGTCACCTTTTTTCAAAAGCAAAGATTAAAAAGAATCTTCCTGATAACTTAGAAGATCGTGTACCGCGACGGGTACTGTGTTCCTTTAACCGCGGAAATGTGGAGGATGCTCCAGTGATTATATTGGATGTTCCATCAATTCGGCGCCAGCTTCTTGAATGGCAGCCATTATAACTATGGACTTGTCCACAAGAAATTTATCTTGGTGAAACAAAACACCTTTAGCAATAGAATTACCACCCTTTGGCTGGTGTAATTTTGTTAAACAATTTTGTGAAATTCACAGTCTCGTTTACGCGTCAGAAAGTATGGGCACCCGGCGTGCTGAGGTGGTGGCACATTGTCACACCCAAATGTTTGTGTATAATATTATGGACTCTTCCTATAGAAAGCTTCATTTATTCTGCTATGAAACAAACAGTAACACGACGATTCGCCAAGGCAATGTTTTCAACTTTTTTAATCATTTGTTCAGACCAAGAAAATTTAGGTAATATTTTACTGAATAAATCATTTATTAATTTTAAGATTTTTTTATTATTATATGTAAGTTTAGAAAATTGTAAATACTGTATATTTAATTGCTATGGTTAGATTTTAATAAACGATATCTGTGTAGATTGGCCATATGCGAAGATTATAATATATTAGTAAGAATTGATAAAATTACGGTTTGACCACGGTGTTCTCGGAATGGCCCCGACCGATTTTTATGAAAAAGTTTGATTAGTTAAAAGAATAGGCTTAAGAATAAATGTTATTTCAGTCAGATGATTATCCTATGATGATACTGAACCAAATATTATTTACAGTTCACCTGTTGCGGCGTCCTGAACTCGAGCGACTGGTTACCCCATCTTCATACGGAAGAATCCTTCGGTCTACCCATCAGTTGCTGCGACCATGTCTATGGCACAATCCAAACATTCAACTGCAACACAACTTCGGCCTATACCACTGGGTGCTCTGAGGCATTTGGGAACTGGGTCAAGTCTCATGCTGCGTCTATTGGAGTGGCAGGGATTGTTCTTGTAATTATGCAGGTATAACTTTTCTTTATCATTAAATTGTTCTTGAGACACCTTAAAAATAGATTAACCGCGTTTATCTGCTATTTTGCAAGTGCTGCATTTGCAGTTTGTAGGATATACTTATGTTATGTAGGTATGCTAACGATCTTAAGGAAGATGGTGGGGAGATTGGGAGAAAAATGTTCAAGATTGAAGCCAGTTAGAGGAGGGTTATACTCTATGAGAGGTCCTTGATAAAAATATAATTATTTTTGTATACCATTTTAATTGTACCTAATATGTATCTTTTATCAAGGTGGATGAATGTTCCAAGCGTTAAGCCTTAATTATTATTATTATATAGATAATTTTACGAGCGGATTGCGCTAGGCAGGTTCTTTTTGTGTGTGTATGCTACTTACAGTGCAGACTGCTACTTTGCGATGCAACTACAAAGTAACACACAAAAACAACTAAAATTTTAATTAAAACTTATACTTTCTTCTTTTTCATTCAGTGTAATAGTAGATAACAAAATAAATGGCTTTTAGTCGCTCATATTGCATATTATTAGCTAAATTTGCATATATATTGCATATAAATATATATGCAAAATAACTAATAATTAATGTTGGTAAATTATCTAGAAATTACTGAACTGTTTTAAAATAATTCCTGGTGAATTATTTCTGAGAAACATACATGTGTATGTGAGTGTTGAGTGGTGTGAATATTTTGTATATTAATCGCGACAGGCGATATGATACCGGACAGATACTGAATAATGCAAGGCTGAGTTTCACCAAATAACAAGTATAATCGCCTATGGAGACATATTCAACTAAAAGTATTGGTAAAAAACGATGTTGAACCACCCAACCATTTTGAAATTCATAATATTTATCATGTTCAAACGTAAAATTTTATGGAATTTCTTTTAGGAAATCACGTAAATATTAAAGATTGTTGGGTATTTTCAGGCCTTAGCTGTGGTTGGAGCGTTATGGTTGGCGAACATCACGAGACAAGAAAGACAATTTCCTTAATTAGTGTTAATTACATTTATAGTACAAGAGATGTTTAAATAAAAAAACTACGAAATCTATAGAGATCGTTACTTCGTTTCGTAATTAAGAATTGTATTGGTGCTAATATTTAAAATGAGAGGAAAACTTTCCAACCCGTATATCAGCTAGTTGTCATTGAAGATAGCAGAACCACTTAGGCTGCGACAGAACAAAACTGTCAATTCTGTAGAAGAATCAGCTGTTTTAATTATACATAGTTAATATTATAACTGCTTTTTATTAAACCCATCGCAAAGTCGTCCTTCGTCATAAAAAATAAATCAGTGTAATTATGTAAGATACCTGTCTATTCATCTCAGTCAACACAATTTGTCAGAAAGAGACAGATAGGCTTTAGTTTATTAATGAATAAAAACTGATTTTGTTTTTATGAATAAGATAGCTACTGATTGGCATTTATATCTCGATTGTTCGCGCCTAAGTTTGCGCTATTGAAAGGTTTTCTACCATATGTACTAAAATGTTTGGTAAAATGTTTCGCGTAAATACATATTTTGAGAGTAAGTCATTTTAAAATTAAAGAAGTGATGACCCTGCAACGCCTGATTTATTCGTTTTGGCAGACATGCCGTACTTGCATCGGAGGTTTGTGAAAATATGGAAAAGTTTCAATGCAAAACTTTCGCGGAGCGAAGTAAACATCATACATGATTTTTAAGACGGAGATAAAAAACTGTCGTGCACAATATCGATAACTTACATATATATATCAGAAGGAACTTTAGAATGATTACTTATACTTCGTTAATCGCTTCTTAGAAAGTCACACATTTCAAGTTACATTGTAAATAAATATAGTGTACATTGTTTTAATTATAACGTTTATTAAGATAAATTCTCAATAATTGATTAATTAATATTTCTACACTTAAAAAACTTATATCTTCTAGTTATGAATCATTTCTCAACACGTAAATGTTTTAATTAGAAGATGTCATGTTTGCGTATATACATGCTTCTTTGAACTTTCCAAAATTACACAGATTATTAATATTATCTGTTTACGTGTTCATTTGTTTTTTCTAATACACCAGCCTTCTTCAGATGATGATTGATTTAGCCTGACACACCCCGTCAACTTTTCGGGTCTAAGACATGCCGGTTTTCTCACGGTATTGTCGTTCACTATACAAGCCAGTATTAATGTGCAGATAGAGAGAAAGTCGATTGGTCTACAGCCGAGGTTCGAACCTAAGACCGCAGGCTTCAGGCGTACATTAAAGCCACTGAACCAACACTGTTAAGCAAAATATAAGAATAAAACAAATGCAAATTATATAATAAATAAATTTAGGAATGAATTACAAGATGTAATGTGTCTGTTTATAGATATTATATCCTTGGAAACTCTGCATAAAGCAGGTCTACACAACATAGTCTAATTGCAGTCTAACTAATATGTCTTTTTCCAACACAGTGTAAACACGATTTGGAAGACAGAGACAATATTTTAATTAAAGGAGCGCAATCAGGCTTTGGTTTAATGAATAAGTAAGTAAAAATATAGGTACTTATGTTTGTTACAACAACTGTCTGGAACGTAGATCAGCCATATTTTGCAATTTAAAACAGATTACTGTCCACATGACGGTCACAGGGACACGTTTATAATAATTTTACATAAAAAATAAACAGAACAAAAATGTGTCATAAGACAATGAGGTGAGCATGACGTACAGAACCGAGCTATAACGCCACTTGGAGTCTGTACTTCGAGAGCAAACAACGTCTATGTTGAGAGACGGTAGTATACCTTAACTTTAAAAAAAAAATTAAATCAATAGCGCTACAACATTTCCAGGTCTGGGACTTAGATTTCTGTATCCAATTTCTGTATTCCAATCTTATAGGCAAGTACGTGATCAGCCAGCCGTCTGTGTCTGAAACACGACGTCGACTTTATGGGTCTAAGGCGTTTAAGGCGTTTAAGTTAAATACACATAGAACATAGAAAGGAAGTCCATTGGTGCACAGCCGAGGACCGACCTAAGACCTCAGGGATGAATGTCGCACGCAGAAGCCACTAGGCCAACACCGCTCATAACGTTTAGCAAAATAAAAAACAAGGTGAGGGAATCAAGCAGGCGGAAAATAATCTTCTTCTTCTCACTCATATTCTTCATTACTAAAGGTGCCGGCTGCTCTGCTAGTGATATCTATCCACTTTGTTCGGTCCGTAGCTTTCCTTAGCTGTTATGGGGAGACCAGTGAGAATCGTGGTTAGGTTACACCAGTTACACCAGATCACCAAGATCTGCTCCGCGGCCTTTTGCCTTCCACCTTGCCGACGACAACCAGCTAGTTCAGGTTATATGGTTCTCTTTAGAGACTCTTGGGCCGTGGGGTTCAAGTGCACAAGCGTGACCCCAGACTGGTGCTTTCCTTCCCAACAAATAAGTATCGCAATACAGCGAGGAAATGCTGCTAGCATTAACGGTAGGTACACTGCCAGGGACCAAACTTTATAAATTTATTTTAATTTTCTATTATCAATTTTTAATTATTATTCTTACTATGTAGATTAAGAATATTGTGAATATAGTTGTGTGTTGGAAATAAATTAGTTGAAGAATTATTTTTATATGCTTTGTCGCTGACAAGACAGCTATTGTTACATCTACCATACCTACCATGATTGTATTATACGGTAGAAAAATTGTTTTTGCCCATTGAAATGCAAAAGTTAAGCATAAACAATTAGCTATTACGTTTAATTTAGAGAATCATAAAATACGGTTGAAAATTCTATAAAGGTGATAATTTTATTAATACGTGAGCGCTATTTTCTAATCAGGTTATCATATCTCTGATAAAACCATTGCTAACAGTGATATCACTTCAAAAGATTTGTACGTACTTTGTCTTTTTATATAAATTTAGCTCTTTTTTTATTATGGCTCTGGCACGATTTGTGCATTAGCCAGCATCAAGTATAGGATTTTTATAATTCGTTCTTTTTTCCTTAGAAATTCGACCGTGTCCTACATGTACGGTTTAGAAACTCGCCCGCTACCGCACAACCCTCCCAAAGGCCGAGAACAAATTTAAATTAAATTAAAACTTGCTCTCGAACCGGGAATCGAACCCGGTACCCCTCACCTAGCTGCCACTTAATAAGACCGCTAGGCTATGAGGCCCCTAATTTAGCTCTTTCTATGTGGAATAATTAAAATATGTCTTAGCTGTCAAACACAATAAAATATATGAAAACATAAATGTTATTCGTTAACCTTCAGGCTGGATATGTGAAATCCCCGTTCAAATAGGGCATTAAGCAGACACGTTTGTAAGAATAACTCTTTGAAAGACGATTTTATTTTCCTCATCTCATTAGTGCCCTAGATTGATGTGGTGTGATGACTGGTATAACCACCGGCACGTAAGTCTAGCGCTGGCCGATACGTGGAGGGGATTGCTGCGCATGTGTACTGTCGCGCGGGGGACAAAATACGACTGGAGAGCCAATCGACGCTCTTCATTCCGCTAGCCCCCCTCAGGTACCTTGTTTTTTACTTCTGCGCAATAACGGTCAGCGCTAGAGTTTCGTGCCGCTACTTATACCTAGGACCTACCGAATTATTTTTAAGCTTTTAGTTAATTGTCTGGATTAATTTATATTTTATTAAAAATCGTTACTCATTCATTATTTATAGTTGGAGAAGCCAAGACCCAGATCTTATGAAAGTGACACGGGCTCCGGGAGGTGCAATACCTTGTCCACTCAGACCCAACGGCCCCATCTGCTCGCCCTGGACAGGAGGCAGGATAGAAGTTTCTCTTAACCTCTGTCCTAGTCAAGAGCGCCTGCTGTGAGACTTTCAGGGTTATATACGAACATTAACATAACTTAAAATAATGTTTCTTATAATTCATGTTTGTCGGTTTGAGTGACGTACAGTAAGGAGTAAGTTTCCTTTATATTAAGTAAATTAAAAGGCCGGCCATGCACTCCCGAGGTCTCTGGCATTGATGAGTCTCCTACCCGTTTGCTCCCTGTAAAAAAACCTTTCTTGAACCATTGTGTTTATCGATGTAAACTGCATTAAATTTCGTTGCATAGCTTAGTAGATAAACCTAGCTATACTTTGCTTTGTACTATATAAACATATTATGTACCTAAAATACGTGAAATGTATTTTCTAAATACTCTTTACATGAAACAGAAATTGCTTGTAGATCGAAATATGTTAATTACACTTACCTGATGACATTAATAATAAGTTAATTTAACCGAAGATTCATATTACTATCTGTAATAGAGGAAAACTGTCGGTCACACTGTCAGCCAATTAAAACTTGACAATTTAGAGAAGTAAAAACTTAAAACCAATAATATTCTGTAATTTGCATGACGCCATCTTGATTTAGGGATGCCAGTTGTGTATTCTAATAATAATTGAATGCGTAAATATAGGAGTACTTGAATAAAATTTAAAATTAAATTACAATTAAAATCACAGATTAACTCATGTACGTATTTGTAAGAAATAAATGTACTTCCTGTACTAAATGATCGTTTTTCAAGACAGTTTTTGCCGCGTACTACCACTATGTTGAACCAGCTGCCCACTGAAGTATTTCCGAACTTATTTATATAAGTATTTCCTTATGGGAGTGTGAGTGTCCATGGGCGGCGGTATCACTTAACAACAGTGCGCTCCAGGAGCCCTTGGCCAAAAAAGACATCTAGAAACACAACACGCACACATATATCTAGGAATTAATGATAGATGTATTTGAATGTAAAGTATCTGAAATAAAAGGCTTTTATTACTAATTATTATTATCAATGATACGACAGTCCTAGTGCTCGAAGGTGACTTGTGAAGGTGACAGTAAACAGAAACCGCATAACAAATACAATATAACCTATTTTTTAATTTTACCTAACATAAAGTACAGTCTTGTGAGTCCCACACCATGAACATGAGGAAACAACAACATCCCACTAGTATAACTGGCGGAGAGTTTCTTGCTATTTCATGTCCCACTCATTTGATTTGGGAACTGGTAATGTTTATCCGTTGGTCTCACGAAATTAAGATAATTAAAGGTCTCAACATGCCTAATGCACTGACACAAGCTGATGATAGAGTGGCGTGGAGGCAGCAAGTCGACGTATCGGTTACGGCTTTTCAAATGAGGCACGACTTTCAGTAATGAAGATGTAACAATGATTTTTTTTTAATATTTATTAATAGAACACAATTAATACATTAATAAATAAAAATTGTGGGCGTGTACTAGGTGTACACACGTAAGAAGTGAAACTTCTTTATGACCTTATTTTTCGAAAAGTGATCTACTATATGCAACTTAAATTGGTTAAATAAAGTTTAACAAAAGGCTTTTATTATCATAGACATGAATACAAATACAATTATTTAATTTTACCTTATTACTACTAAGATTATTACAGAATTTCATTAATTGTAATAGAATTATTACTATCGTTGTTATCGTTATTATATATTTTTGTTATTAATGGCTTCGAATCTCTTCGGATCAACCGTGGTAGGGACAAGAAAAAGATGGCGCGTAACCGAAAAACGTGACGATTTGCTACAAAATTTCTCCCATCGACGTGATAAAGAATTTTCATTCCAACGCCAATAAAGAAGTTTGACTTCAAAAAGCAACATGGCGCGTAACCGAAAAATGTGACGCGTAACGAAAAAATGTTACACTAAATTTTTTTCCAACCCCGATAAAGAAGTTTTACTTCAAAAACCAATAACTAACCTTAAAATATAATAACTAAAATATTTTATTAAAAGGAGTCCCTTTAGGCAAGGTTCCGAAGGCACTGGCAGCGTTCCCCCTTTTAATAGTTAGACTAATTCTTTGTCCGAGGTATCTGCCAGCTCTCCAGTCTCCTGTAATGTCGACTTGTATTTTAATATTGACGTTCATAATACCAATATGATTAAATATACTTTTTAACAATTAAGGTAATTAATAAAAAAAAACTCATATTTTTCCCTATACCTATTGTGGTTTAAATATTATCATAACTCCAAAATAGCTTCAAAGAATGAAAGAAATTGTAAATAAAAATTACCTGTGACAACCCTAGCGATACACTGAACAAAAAGCCAGTTTTCACGGCATTGAGTATTGGATCGTGTTAGTGTGCGAACGCGTACCTTATCAGTTAAGAGTCTGAAATTTGTTTATTTCAGTGTTTTAAAATGGCGCAGAATAATCTAGAAGTCGGAATGAAGTGTATTAAATATATGTTGCTGTGTGTTACAGCTATATTTGTGGTAAGATTTGTATGTTTGGAATATGCGTTGTAGTTTTGTAAGGCTTTAGTAACCTTGATATAATTTGTGAAAAGTGAGACAAAAAATGAGAATTCTCCTTACATTTAAGTGCTGATGCGTAAGCTAATTATCGCTTAGAAATGTTCTTATTGTAATATAGCATTTCTATTAGATATATAACTTTTGGTGATTAACCTTTAACGTGAACAAAATGTCTTTTTGAATATAGTTCCATTTGTTTTACTTATGAAATTTTCCGTCTTCAGCGCGAAGGGAAATAATGTCCTTATTACCGTAGCAATAAAGTTAATTACTTATTGAACATATAAGTAATGTTGATACAGTTTTTAAATGTGTGATATGTACAATGTAGGTAATTTGCGGACTGGTTTTTATCAGTGACTGTTTTATTTGTAAGTACCGTCAAATTGTAATTCGTGTAATATTATTTTGATGATAAATGCAATTAAACATTTGGGTCAATGATTAAGAGGTAGATAAATATAATATATTTATATTATATATTATTTTGACTATATATCAGTTTTTCTCAGACTATATTTTTATAACGACCCGTTAATTGATTGACATTACCTCATAGTGTTATCAGTCATTAACTTCGTACCGAGCAGTTCTATACGAAAAATTCAATTAAAATATCGATATAGCCAATTATATATTTATAATATACATATAATGTAAATTTTTAAAATGACAAGCCAAAAGTAGCGTCTTTTCCACAGACTAACAAAAACATGAAATATCAGTGAGTTAACACATAATAGATAATTTAAATCTAAGAAATATAAATATTTCTTTACATTCCCCCCTCCCAATAAATTGTAAGTACCATTACATAATAATGCTAATCATTATCTTCATCTTGTAGGTGCTGGGATCAGTTCTGTAAAATGGAATAAGTTTGATTAATTCTTCTCAAATTCAATCAATTTAGTAAATTGAAGTCAGAAATCTTCGTCATTATTTTAAATGGTCCAATCCTTAGTTTGTCTAGTTTATTCCTATTCAGCTTATTTCCATTTTCTACATATACAGGTCTATATAAGTATTGAACAAATTCTTATTCTAAGAAATGTAATTATTTCTTTACATATAAATGAATATTTTATTTATAGAGAATCTATTAATAACTACTTCCTAATGTCAAAAGACGAGAAGAAATGGATTACTTACAGGTGTCATACGTAGCGCTAACTGTCTATTATAAATCATAGGCTTAGATATCCTAAGCACAAGGGCTCGATACTTTATAAACAATAAAAACTACTTCCTTTTTTATTATATAAAGAAGAAAGTCCAATGTTAATAGAACTTTTGCTTTCGTAGCAAATTCTTATAAAAACAGTAGTGCTACAACCTTTTTAGGCTTGTATCTGTTAGTCAATATAATAGGCAAGTAGATGACATTGTCGGGTCTAAGGCAAGCCGTTTTCCTCGCCATGTTTCTGAATCCCTGAAATAACTCAAGAATAATAAATAAGGAAATGACGTCGGTTTTTATCACCATTATCATACTCAGTTTTGTATTGCTGATAAGTTTCTTAAAACACACACCTTTATAATATAATTAAGGCAGTATTTTCCGTGCACCACCACTGTAGTAACAGCGTTTTGGCATTCTAATAATCAATAAACTACAAGCTCCCACCTTTTCAGAATGCCAAATCATAAAATAACTGCTTCACGACTGATTTGAGAGCGACCGTCGATGCGAAAACCGTTGTGTGAGTTCGAAAAGTGAGTTACAGAATCGCAGGGCAGGCTTCCGCATTCCTTGCGGGTCCAATCTAGCGCCTTCTTGGGGATATAATAATATAATTAAGCCACTTTAATTCCATTCTATAAAAATTACAAATTAGATGGGTAACGGCCTCCTCCTGAACTTTCCATTTGAATCTCTTCTTTGTTTACTCCATCCATTTCCCTCCTGAAACCATATTATGTAGAATAAACTATAGTAGTATTAAATAAGGTTATCCTTATTTAATACTACTATAGTTTAGTTACTTGAGTTATCTCAAGAATAATATTTTCGACCTCAGTTCTGTTTTCGTCATCGATATATTTTTATATAATTTCAAACAAATATTTATTAATGAGCAGATATGTTAAAATATTAATTTATAATTTAATACATAGTTCCCGTCTTTGATAAAATAATTGAGATTTAATGAAGTTGCCAGCTATATATACTATAAAATAAAAAATAAATATAGCCTATTAAGTTTAATATTAATATATGACCTCCGACGGATTGAAGGTCTCGCGGGATTGTCTCTTATCTTCGCTATCTCCAATCTTACCCCGCTGTCTCTTAGGTATCAGGTGAGCGTCCTCTCATTTTTCTTCCCACTCACTGGGTCATTCCTAGTGAGAGTCCAACTATCTATAGTCAAGCTAATAATTATTATCTGTAACACACAGCAATAAAAAAGCGTGTTGCGTATAGAGACACGAAAAAATGGTAGTTCAATTTCGTAGAATTGAGATTAGTCAAAAACATTAAAACATCTCTTGTTCAACGCATTTGATAAGGGACTAAACCTCTTATCGTTTCGTCGTTCCATTCTTGATTGAAGTTGTAATATGACATAGCTACATATTACAGAAGTTTTGTTTATTTAAATATAGAAATGGTTAAATCTAAAAACAATAACTAACCTTAAAATATAATAAGTAAAATATATTATTAAAAGGAGTCCCTTTAGGCAAGGTTCCGAAGATACTGGCAGCGTTCCCCCTTTGAATAGCTAGACTAATTCTTTGTCCGATGTAGCTGCCAGCTCTTTGTTCTCCTGTGATGTCAATTAACCTTTTTGTTATTTCCTTAAAAGGCCTTATAGCGCTAGGATTCCACGGACCAAGGGTCTCTGTATTTGCATGCTTAAGCTTTCTCAGCCGCATCACAAGCCGTACCAGCTCTGTTGTTTGCTACATATTTAAATAATGAACTCTGAAATAGTGAAAAAAACGGCGACTGATGATCTAAAATTTGGGCAAAGACGGTCCCAAACTTAATATTCCGTGTCCTGAACAATCAATATTTGTTAAAATAATAAAATATGCACCCTCTCACACGAAAGGTAGACTACCCTATTTTTAACATGAAAAAGTAGAAATTTAACATCAAAGCATAACTAACAGGGATATATTTTTAATTATAAATTTGTTTTTAAAATAACTATAGAATTTATAATTAATAATGTATTTGTCAAAATAATAAATATGAATACGGAAATTATAATATTTATTAATCAAGATTAAACAGAAGTAACGATCATTAAAATAATTAGGTAAATGATTTTGTGAACCGGGAAAATCCATTTGGTTATTCAAATTGTTATAAGTAACATTTTTTGTAAAATAAAATTATAGCTTCATACGTAATTAATTTCAGAGATAATAAGTTTACGTCCACTTGTATGATTTTTATTGAGTACACCCATTTGTGTCTTCCATTTTCCACTAAGAAAATCAAAGCTGTTTAACCGGAACGAATCCAGTGAAAAAGGATTAAATATTGTTGAATTAATACATTTTCTTATGCAAATATTTTGTTAAAATGCTTTGTGTATAAACTATAAATTCTAGCCAAAACAGTTAAGAAAGCACAGCCTAAATTATACCAGTAAAATATCAAATCATGTTGAAATTTTTCTGGGGGCTACAATATTCCAGTACTTACACCTTTGTTACCATACAAATTTGTATGTAGACTGAACAATGTAAAATTGTGCGGTGTAAAATCAATATATAAACACCGCAGTAACCACTGTCCTTGCGACTGTCTACAAGGTCAAATGTCACCTGTCACGATATGCTTTAATAATAGTCTAGATTAACTACTACTGAACTACGTTCGCGTAAAATGCTTTAATTGAAAGGCAATATAACCAATTTATAAACTCAATCTTGCTTGATCCGATAGCGTCTTTTTCTTTATATATAAACGCGAATTTATAACTTTATTTCTATTTTTTTATCCTTTTATTTTTGTTAGGCTATCTCTAACACACGTGTAACGGCGGTGTAAGCTTTGATACAGGATATTCTAATATGGATTTGGCTTGCGATAAAATATTTCGTGTAAATTTCAAAATAATGTTCTATATACATTTCGTCTTAAAATGAATTCACAGTGTCATTATTGGATATTTTCTATCAATCGAAGTTATTCGAATCGTGTATCGATCTTTCAAAATGGATACATAAACTACTCAACTCCACCATATATTTTTCCCATTCGCCCTACGTCAATAATCGATGACGAAAAATAGAAAGAAACAATACGTACTTTTTTGAAGTTTGGGGACCAGATCGGTCCTTAAGACATGCTGGTTTCCTCACGATGTTGCACTGTAGAATCAAGTGCTACGTAGATATAAAGAAAATTCCATTACTGGACTGCGGTGATTCGAATAGGCCAAAACTGGACGCCTATTCGCTTTGTAAAACAAAGTAAAATTAAAAGTATTGTACAGAACTGATATTTGGGGCCAAGCGGGTTGTAGCGCCACGGATTTATAGATATAAAGTGCTATTAAAATAGTCATATGTATTTGTTAGAGCTAGTTTAACATAATCTTTGTTTATGTAACATGTAAGGTTGTAGAAATCATAATATAAGTCTAATAGGACACGCATTGTGATTTGTATAACAATTGCAAATTCCACAATGACACGTTTATATATATTTTTTATTTTATTTATTATCGTAACTCATTTTTCAACTTTCAACGTTCTGACTTCTGCCTAGTCTTCTTACTTAAGAACAGGGACTATTTCTTTTGATATTCTTCTTCGAATATTCTTTTGATATTTTTTTTCGCTGTTTTACCTTTACCGTTGTATAATCATGATTATATTGTATTAAATATCAGAAATCATTAATTTGTATTTATATTTTTAAATGTTAATGGTAATGTTCTTTTAGTAATTACAAATTACTAAAAGAATATACTCGGTTTCACAATAAATTATTGATTGAAAAACTCGACTGAAAAAAAATTGTTCATTTATTTGGAAAATAATTTTGGGGCCAAGATGCCTCCACGACTTTAGTGCCCCAAGGCCTCCAGACCTCTAATTCCGGCCTAGCTTGAGAATTACTGGGCACTGACTTCTCCTCGTTGATCGATACACTCAGAACTACAAAACGAAATCAGTTTTCAAGAACTTTAAATTTACAACGTAACTTATAGCGATCCCGATGCCAATAATGAATTGTTGTAACGCTCTATCACAAACGCTACGGAAATTAACAATATTATAGAAATTGGATTTTATTTAGCAATCATGATGTGGAGCTGCATCTTCTACCGCATTTACCTCGGAGAATGTTCAGAGGAGTTGTTTGGATATATATCTGCGGCTCGATGACGTCGTCAACTGAGCGTTATTTAAGGCAGTTTTTGCACCACCACGTGGAACTACCCACTGAAGTATTTCCCAACCAATTCGACTTAGGGTCTTTAAAAAGAAGAGTTTACCAATTCTTCTCCGGCAACGCACCAGCGAGCTCTCTGGCATTCAGACTGTCCATGGTATCACTTAACATCTGGTGCATCTGCTTGCCCCGTTCAATAAAATAAATATTACAAAGTATCGCTAATAGAAGTTAACCTAATCTATTTTATTTTCAGCTGACATCAGCGTTGATAATCTCAGTGGGTACGACCATCTATGCAATTTACCACGATGTCGCCTTCTTCCTCTACGACCAGATGTTTTCACCAGCGACCTTCATCGTTGTCATTGGAGTCATCATGCTGTTCGTGTCACTCTTCGGATGCATCGGTGCTTTGAAAGAGAGCACTTGCTTAGTTAATATTGTGAGTATTTGTTGAAATGAATAGAAAAACTGTCACATTTCACCTATACGTTATGTCAAATATATAAATGTAGTATAAATAAATGAGTTATCATATCCAAAAGATAATAAAAGAGTTATATGTATTTAGTATTACCACGAACGTGACTTAACCCACACAATGGTGCTTTTCAATTCATAGGACTAACTATTAACGACAATTACAACCTATGACGGTAGTTTAAAGTTCTATCGAAATTCTTGAACGATTTCCCCAAGTTTAATCTAGTGATAGATCTTTCTATCTATTTAGACTTCTCTGCATCATTCCACAACAAAAAAAAATTACGGCAACTTTTAAACACACCACCACTGTGTGGAACCAGCTGCCCACTGAAGTATTTCCGAACCAATTTCACTAAGGGACCTTCAAGAAAAGAGCGTAGCAACTCTTTAAAAGGCCGGCAACCTATGGGCAGCGGTATCACTTAACATCAGATGAGCCTCCTGCCCGTTGGCCGTTCTATAAAAAAAAAGTTTCTTATACAAAGACTTCATTTAAAAACTTTAGAGGTTATGGGTTGAATAAAATCATTGTATACATTGATGATAACAACAGCAAAACTTTCTTATTTATTTTTATACCAAAATGATTTGTTTTAAAGATAAAAGGTGAAAATACTGAACATTCCATCCATTTTATGCATTAAACGAGCGTGTTATCAATAATGTATCAGACTTTTACGAAACAGGTGATAAGCGGCTAATGATAAGCGATAACGTTTGATTTATAGATACAGTGTCAATAATTCTTTTGTTATTAAATTGCTTTTCTATGTAAAGCCATATTAGTACGTACGAGCCGTATCAATGCAAAATTTCATCAACATCACCTTGATGGCTGGAAGTTTTCCACAGTCCGTTTCACTAAGTACTTTCTTTTATTAACTAACCAACTCCAACTATTCAAAATTCGAGTATACTCCTTCAAAGGCCGGCAACGCGACCACTAAAAATGGGTGTCTATGAACTGCGACGACTGCCCTTTTTGGGCGTCCCGTAAGCTCGTTTGCCTATTATATATAAAAAAAGGTGTATCAGTTTTGAGCCCTTAGGCAATACCCAATATCAAAAGTATTTAAATAAACATTTCTGGTCTGCAGAAATTAACTCAAATGACACTTTCAGTTCGCAGTGGTATTAAGTTTGGTGCTGGTGCTTGAGGTCGCAGCGGCCATTGCCGCCTACACCCTTCGTGGTCAGGTGGCGCGAATGCTGGATGAGAACCTCAGAGCCAGTCTGCCATACTATTACACTTACCCAGATGTCACTGATAGCTACGACTTTATTCAGAACAGAGTAAGTTTAATATTATATATCAATTGTCTTTGTTAGACAGAATTTATACTCTATGGTTAGAATATTTATCTACTTTTCTAGACTATGTGCGCTGTAGCAGTGCGTGTGACAGTAGCTTATTTTTCTTTCAATTTCATTTTATTTGTAGACTAGAACATTCTGGCCGGGTTATTTAGGTTACTGCAGTTATTAATGATTTAATATGTTACGAATGTAGTATACCTGAAATACTACTAATATTTTGACTTAGAATTAGTAAATCGCGGCAACTTTCAAGAGTGAAACGAAACGTTACTGAAACTGTCACCCGCACCATGCTAAAGAGCACATAGTCTAGAAAAGTAGATAAATATTCTAACCATAGAGTATAAATTCTGTGTAACAAAGACAATTGATATATAATAAATACATGTTATATAAGTAACTGCTAGCCCATGATAGAACTATTACAGTTAGACGACAAACTTAATATGACAGAGATACGTATAACGATACCATATTATGCTGTTATAATCATGAACGTGACTTAAACCACACAATTGCGCTTTTCAAACTCATAGGAGTAACTAGTAACTTCATTTAACTGTATTTTAGTATATAATATTATATAGTACATATTATTATGTACTAGATATTGCCTGTGTCATTTGTATGAAATCAGGATCACTGATTTTTAATTTTGGCAACCGATTTTGTTATACATATAACCCTACTTTTTAATCAATCTATCTATTTATTAAAACCATAATAGCAAATACGACTGTGAGGAGGTTGCGTGGATCTTAACTTCTCGTGTTATTTTCACACATGTACTGTCAAAATCTGTTATAACGATCGTAAAAACCGATAGTCGTAACATCTGATGACGTTGTTATTAAGTAGCTAATGCAATAGAATTCAGCCGGGACCTTTGGTTTTGGTCAATATAACCGGTATGTTGTTCTAAACTATTTCGTTGTAAACGGGTTTGACTGTATATCCTTTCCTCCTTGATGTTGGAGAGCAAAAATACAAAATAAATAAAACCGATTTGATTCTATTAGTGCTTGTAACTGTTCCAGCTCAACTGCTGCGGTGTGGACTCATACCTTGACTGGGGCGAAGTAATAAGCGATCAATCTCACGAAGGTATAGCCGTAGCGAACATCACTGTACCTTTCAGTTGCTGTGCCGAAACGCGCACCCAGGACATCAATGAAATGCATGTTGAAGAATGCGAAAAATTGTACGCGAACGGTTGCCTCCCCAGAATAACATACTTGGTCTACCAAAGCGCTGGATTGCTAGGAGCCGGAGCCATGACTATTGCGTTCATACAGGTATGGTCAAAGTCAAAAATCATTTAATCATATAGGTACACTCACTCACACAAAGTACACTTATGAACGTCAAAAAATTGTACATATATGACATGCTTCTAACTTTACATTTAGCGCTGAAGAACTGGCAATAAACTCTCCGCCACGCTTTGTAATCGCCATGTTATTTTTTTACACAACGTTTGTAAGGAGCTGCAACCATTACACCATGATCCACATGACATCTTGAGTAATTAATAATAATAAAGTATATTAAAAACAAAGACTTGTCCTCTATCAGCAGGAGGCATGATGAAATATTAGCACGCACTTACATTCCCCTGGGAACAACACGCAAACACATAGTCGAAATAACTAACATAACCGCATACACGAATTCAATTACGACCAGTCACCACAAGTAGCGCCCGTTCACGGAGTATGACGCATGGCCAGCCATCGGCCCATAGTTCCCGTATACGCTGGCAACGGTCTTTTGCCCATTTTGGTGTTCGCACATTGCTGGTGAAAGAGGAATGCGTAGTTCCTAGTTACGATGTCAATAATGTTCCATATCACTTGGTAGCTCATTTATCAAACTAATTAATTATTCAAAAATAAAAACAAAAGTGCAATTAATCTTATCTGTTTAATAAATAATTAGTTCGTTTTTAGAGTTGTAGTATCATTTTCGTGAAGGAAATTACTAATGAAAAAGAAGATATTGGTAAGGTGACTAGCTCGGTGCAAGGTCAAAACTTGTTTTTACTTTATAATCACTTTATTTCGCAACCTTGCTAAGGGCGGTTACAGAGTAGCGTATTTTTATACGCGTATAAGTTTCGTTTACTACAATACGCGCTTCAAAAAACCAGACGCGCGTAATCTGGCATATGTCGGCGTGTTCGCTCGAACCAGTAGTGGCGTCGTGTCAGTATCTACATGGATTCTGTCGAAGAAACATTGCTATTTGCGTTACTTATTCGCCGTCGACTGAGAAGATGAAAGAGATGCTGGGTGTCTTTATTATACTCTACTCAGAACTGCGAACTTATACGAGCTTAGAAGCCCTCGCCCCGTCAACGCTCGCGTTGACGTGCGCGTTACGCGTGTGCGTTAGGCGCGCCTATACGTGCCCACATGCGCTTCCAAAGACATAAGCTCGTCTAAACGCTTGCTACGCGCGTAAAAAAAGCTAGTCTGTAACCGCCCTAACTAAAAAGAATTGAACCACTGCACAGGTGTGTCTCGGAAAACTCACTAAATTTTTTTTGGAAAATAATTGTTAACACATATGCAGGATATTTATGAAATGGTAGAAATAAAAAGTCTCCACGTATTATCGCGAGAAGTTCCATAAACCCTTTAAATAACTGAGCGTTATTTAATTCGATTTCTGCCGGGCACTGCTACTATGCGGAACCACCTGCCCACTGAAGTAGTTTCGAAGCAATTCGACTTAGGGTCCTTCAAGAACGAAATGTGTCACTGTTATGTAGGCACCTACTTGTTTGTAAAAGAAATTGATTAATGCATGCAATCTAAAGAAGAGGCACATATAGGGTTGTAATTCTATTCAATTCTTATCTATACTAATATTATAAAGAGGAAAAATTTGTATGTTTGTAACGAATTTGCTCAAAAAGTACTACACCGATTTCAAAAATTCTTTCACCATTTGAATGCTACATTATCACAGATTAATAAAGGCAATTAAATTGCAAGAAAAAATAATTTATAATTAAAAAATAACTGTGCACCCGTGTGAAGCCGCTAGTTATAGATATATTGAAAGCATTGTTTTTTTGCAGATTATTGGCATCGTATTTTCCTTCTCACTGGCCACTTCCATTCGCAAGGCAAAATCTGAACGTGAACGCAGACGCTGGGAGATTCAAGAACGTATGATTAACGCTTACACTTCTCTGAGTCCTGACACAGAAACTAAAGAAAAGAAGCCAGTCGTCTATGTCCCATTCCATGGACAAACTGTTGCTTAGTTCTATGATTTATGCATACCTACCATTATCTATGGAAAAAGAAACAATGACATGTATCTATAGTCTATGGTGGTTTTAAGTATCATTTTCACCTATAATTTTTAACCAGACCAATGTATAATTCATTACTGTAACTTTATATTAAGCTTAATTATTATCTATAGATTCGCAACTTTTGGCATATAGCATTCATCTCCAGATATTAATCTCTCACTTTGAATTTAAAAAAATGTTACTTCTGTTTTTCTTAGAGATTTGGTAGGTATATAGACAAAATCGCAGAGATAAGTAACGGTTCAAGGTAATCCCAAAGATCGGAGTAATATTATTTTCATATTAGCTATAGTTTTTATTTGGGATGTTACGGTTTTTTGTGTTCGGGTATGGAATGGTCCGAAACATGATTATGCCGATTTTAAAGTAACCATAGATCTTCCTTACGATTTAATCGTTTTTTATCGTTCAATCTCGTTTAGTAGTTCTTTTCACCATATTTAAAAGGGAGATAACAAAACAGAATAAGAATTTTTGTGTACATAATCGATTGTTGACACGACTCCGTTGGAAAGCTGCGTTACATCCCGAAACTATTGTATATAATAAATCTAATCGTACCTACATGTGAATTATATTTTATTATTAATAAAGACGATAAACTTTTATAGAATAGCGTTTTATTAAGTCAGTAACCCACGATCACATAATTACCTAAATTTTGAAAACCACAAAATAGTCCTTCCTCTACCGTCACTCAAAGTAAATATACCTAACGTAGTATAATATGTAAAGTCAAATCTGTACATAATAACTATTTGCTACAGCTTATCCTAAGATGCAGACTCTTTTCCAATCTTGGCGTTCTCGAGTGGGCCCTCCATCTACTGTAGATCACCCTACCATCTTCTTGTTTACCTGCCTCTCTTTTGTTTCCCTTTTCGTGGGAACAATTCTGTTTGATTCTTGCTTGTTCTCTTTCATCATATGTGTGAAGTAGAAATGGACCCACTCATTGTCATTTTAATGTGATTGATAAAATAATTAGTAAATAATTAGCTGGCATTCCACGACGCAAAGAACCTTAATAATTGTAATTTAATTTAATTTCGGTATAGGTTTCAATAAATCTTTATGTGTTAGCAAAGTTCATAGTCGTGATTAAATACATAAGATACAGAATAGTATCTTATGTATTACTATTTTTGTATGCGTTTGGGTGGCGCCTTGGATAGTTTAGATTCAGACCGGCAGATGGCGCTGCAGTCGGTATCAGGTTATTTATCTATACAGCAAAAAAACAGCTGGTATATATATAAATCTTCTGTGCATGTTTTCATAATTAAACTCCTAAACGGCTGGACCGATTTTGATGAAATTTTTGTGTGTTCAAGTAGTATCGAGAACGATTTACATTATTGGATATTTTTTTGTATGCAAGACGTGTGTACAGGATAACGTCTGTCGTATGCGCTAGTCTTAATAATATAATGATGTATCTATCTTTTCTTTGAAAAATTATTCAAGTATTGCTTATTTTATACCATTTTTTTTATAAACTAGCTAATTCTAATCCTGTATTATACTTTTTTAAACTAAAATAACTATTAAAATTTGACCAAAACAATGTTATGCTAGTCATAACATTGTTATGACTAGCATAACATATATATATAGTGTAACAAAACGGTTTATGATGTCATAAAGTTATCGTATTTGTGGACGAGGAATATTCTAAATACCATGCAAAGCTCAACAATTATACAATATTAAGAGGAATGGTTTGAATTTTTGTAGCGAATATACTCAAATAACTAAAGGATTGATTTAAAAAAATATATTATTATTATCCTTAAATAACTTTTTTTTAATGTACATATTAGGAGGCAAGCGGACTCACAAGTGTGTTGATTTTTAAGACTTGGTACTCTCTTTTCTTCTAGGACCCTTAGTCGAAATGCTTCTTAATGCTTTTAATAAAATCCCAGAGACTCTTTTATCTCTGCCTTTCAATAAATTTAATTTAAGGCTTACTATAAAGTCAACGATTATCTAGTTGATAAAAGGGCCTGGGACTAGTGCTAGACAAGCTACTACTAATTAATTTGCGATATTTGTTTTAAAATAAGTGTTGTTTGATGATTTACTATTTTAAAAAAGTACCGAGAGTTTTTTACGCCGGCTTTTTCTCTCGGCCTACACCCTCTGTCTTCTTTGCCGATGAGAAGGGATGCCTACAAATTCAAATTTAATAACGTGGAATAAGTGATACATGTATCTTATGTTTCTTAATAAACATATTTTTTTTTTCGGAAATACTTCAGTTCGACATAGTGGTGGCGCGCGGAAAAACTGCCTTAAGAAACGCTCAGTTGTGGAACGACGGACGTCGAAGTGTTACGGATGGTATATTGTATTCTGCCTGATGTCTGATGAAACTTAGCTACAGGTATTACTCCGAACAACTCCTCTGAACACTCTCCATTGTAAATGCGGTAGATGAAAGCTGTTCTTCCAAAGTATTGTAAAAATAAATATCCTAGATAAATATTGTAAAAACATAACGTATTTGTCTCAATAAAAATCAACTCTTGGCCATTACGTTATAAGTTTTTGAAGGAAATATGGAAGGGATTTCCATAATTGGTGTCACGTCGAACATGACTTATTTGCATGTCGCTCCATTTAAACATAATTCTAGATAAAGCTGATAAGCAGGTATCAGAGATAAGACATGTCCCATTATCAAAGAACTTGGTACGCGATACAAAATTGTTTTCGGATATAAATTATAAGTACTATCAATTAATAGCAATAAATATAAGCGACTATTTTCCAATATCAATACTAAACCAATCCAAAACAGTTCTGGATTAAGTATATTTGAGATATGGTTTAAAAACATTCAAGAACAACATCTGCCATGCCTTACAACAGAAAGCCGTGAGAAATGGACAATATGCCGAATGGGAGTCACGAAATGAGAAAAGAATAAGAGGTAGACAGGACAGGCGATGGAGGGTTATCTGGAACCCACAGATGGCGCTGTGTAGAGTAACCCGGGAGAAATAAATCGAGAGAGCTTGAAGAGGCCTGCTTCTACCAGGACACACCGTGGACCAAATATTTTGTTTTGTACTTATTATATTTAAATAGGCTTACTAAAATAAAAAAGACTAACAATAATAAAAAAAACATTGAATAAAATGTCTCAATATAAAACTAATTATAATTATGTATGAGAGAATCAAAACAATTTTAAAAAGTTTGGTCCCTGTGGCAGTATACCTTAAACGCTGGTAGTATTTCCTCGCTGTATTGCGATACTTATTCTTTAAGCCGTGAGCGAGGAAAGCACCAGCCTTGAGGTCACCGGTACTATCTACCAGGCGCCAACTTAGATCTTTATTTAGCGCCTGTGCACTTGAACCCCACGGCCCAAGAGTCTCAACTCCAAAGGGAACTAAACCGAAGTTGAAGGAAAGACTTATATTTTAGCCGTTTATCATTTATCGCCTGGCCCAGCTGATTTGCTTGTCCGAGGCAGGTGAGACGGGGAAACGTGTCCACACAAGAAGCATCCCATACCAAAGCCCGTCCCATCTTCCAAGGGATCAACGACATTCGGTCGCTTGCTGCTGTTTGTTGGTTCCAAAATAGCTGGAACATGGAAGAGTTAATGTTTGATGCAATTCTTTGCATCTATGGTGAATTTATTGTCTTTATTATTTCGCCATGCATATGCTGATGAAGGTCAACGCTTTTTTTATAATTAATTGCTTTAAGAAGAGTTGGTTTAATACAGTAACGGAGTATTTATTGGCAGTTCTTCTCGTGGGTTCTACGGCCTTGATTTGAGAACTGGCTGTAAATGTAAACTTACATTCATTTATGACGTACCTTACTTAATGATTATATGTATTTTAATTTTATAATGTGATTCATCTAACTTATGTCTCGAGTGGGCCCCACTTTAAGTCCAGTTACACCCGGAAGTTGAGAAATCGAAGACTTTTACTATAAGAAGTAAATTTAGTTGCCATCTCCGTGGCGCAGTGGTAACATACAGGTACAGGGTTCGAATATTGAAACAAATACGGGATGGACGACAATGAAGACTGCCTTATGTAGAAGTATGTGTATTCTTGATAATAAAATCCAGAATGAAAAGTTATTTTAAAAATTTATGTTTCTTTGTTGCGCAAACGACTCAAAAGGCATTTAACTATCAATAGCCTTCACGTCACTAATTGAGAGTATGACGTCACATTTTCACGTTCTAAGGCTAAACGCAACAAGTCATTGGAAACTGACTTAATCAAGATGGCTTCCTGTGTCAGTTATGCTAATGAGTACACAAATAATTTACGTCTTAGTATTTCATACTTAATCATACGAGGACGTGTTACGTTACCAAAAACAAAATTATCTTTACCAAAACATATCTATCAAACGTGTTATCTTTGATATAAAATCATTCGTGAGTCAATGAGGATACAAGTCGAACGTGCTAATAAGAAAAACCGTGAAAATGACGCTTAACAAGCACTCGCAGAAGATTCACTTCAAAACTGAGTCGGAATACACGATGAAGTCTATAAGGTTCCTGCTTTTAACAATAACAACTATGTTTATTGTGAGTATTATTTTGAATTTAATTTATATAATACCTTTGTTTGGTAATATCGTATCGGCAAATTTGACGGCGGCGTTTATCTTTATTGAGGAGTAGGAGACTAAAACAACTTACACCTTTATTCACTAATCTTACACAATAGCTCATGTTATTGCTGTACCGTTTTAATGTCTAAGAAAGAGACCAAAATTTAAATTTTATGAAATTATTTAAATATTTATTTTTTATGAAATGAAGGGACATACCTACTCGTAATCCGATGGGACGCTACTCTGACCTGACCTCACGAGAGATCCAAGGGACGGATCCAATACCATTAACTTCCTATTAAAATTGATAATAATATTGTAAAACAAATGTTATGTTGCGCTCAAGAATTTTTTATTGAGATATGATAGTTTTATGGACTGAGGAAAAATAATGCCTATCAGCCCTGCGATTCCGTAACTCACTTTTCGAACTCACACAGCGATTTTCGCATCGGCGGTCGCTCTGAAATCAGTCGTGAAGCAGTAATTTTATGATTTGGCATTCTGATAAACAATAAACTACAAACTTCCACCTTTTTAGAATGTCAAATCATAAAATGACTGCTTCACGACTGATTTCAGAGCGACCGCCGATGCGAAAACCGCTGTGTGGGTTCGAAAAGTGAGTTACAGAATGGCAGGGCTGTAATGTTTTTGCGCAGTAAGCCGTAAGTAATAGTCTCATCCCTAAGACTGTGTGTTCGAACTCTATCTGTGCTGTGTATTAGGGTTAGTTTGCAGATAAATGCGCAATTAACACTGATTCGTATAGTGAAGTGTAACATCGTTAGGCAATTGACATAGTTCAGGCTGATAAAGTTTTATTTTTAAAATGTCTCTTGTAACGTCTATTAATAATTTTCACGTCTATCTCATTGCATACAATTATAACGATCACTAACATAAATGAATATAACAAAAAACAATAACTAATACTAAATAAATACTTAACTAACTATTAAAAGGAGTTCGTTTAGGCAAGGTTCCGAAGATACTGGCAGCGTTTCCCCTTTTGAATAGCTAGACTAATTCTTTATCCGAGGTAGCTGCCAGCTCTTCAGTCTTCTGTGATAACTAGAATAAAGACAGCAAAAACAAATAGCAAAGACGTAATACAGAACTGAAACCTCTGAATAGAAAGATCTCGAAGTCTTTGGAAATATTATAAGATATACTTTTTGACTTGTTTTCGTCAAAAGGTTGCTGCAATGTCGTGAGAATGGAACTAAATAAAAGTTCTATTTATTTCCGAACCAATTCGACTTAGGGTCCTTCAAAAAAAGAGCGTACCAATTCTTAAAAGGCCGGCAACGCACTCGCGAGCCCTCTGGCATTGAGTGTCCATGGGCGGCGGTATCACTTAACATCAGGTGAGCCTCCTGCCCGTTTGCCCCCCGTTCTATAAAAAAAATAAGCAATTTCTTATACAAAAGTTAAAAAAAATAGTGGCGCTACAACCTTTTTAGGTCTGGTCCTCAGATTTTTGTATCTGTTTCATGATCGTTTGTCAATCTAATAGTGCAAGTAGGTGATCAGGCACGCTGTCGACTTTTTGGGTCTTAGGCAAGCCCGAATGTTAAATGCGCACATAGACAGAAAGTCAAGGTACACAGCCGGGTGAACCTACAAAACAACTATACAAAAGGTAATCATATTGAAATAAACATATGTTTTTATTACACACATCGCTTGACTATACGAGTAAGATAACAACTGAAATTAATTACGTACAGGGTTACGTACCTACATAAATTATCAAATAATTATAAATTGAATTCCGACACTTATTATTTTTTCATCTTTAAATACTTTCTTTGCGGTCTTATTAAGTGGCAGCTAGGTGAGGGGTACCGGGTTCGATTCCCGGTTCGGGGGCAAGTTAATTTAATTTCTCGGCCTTTGGGAGGGTTGTGCGGTACCGGGCGAGTGCCTTATCCGTACATGGAGGACATGGTCGAAAGTTCTAAGGCAAGCACGAATTATAAAAAAAGGGTGCGTGTACGCGCGTAAGAAGTTATACTTCTTTGGCTTTCTTTATTTTTTTTAAATATTAAATAATTAATAACAAATATTTAACGTTAATAATTTAATAATATTTAATATTTAGTATATTATTCAGTTATTAATTAACATTAATAATAATAATACTTAATAATTATTTATTATTTTATTATATAATTCATGTAATTTAATAACTACGTATGTTTCATAACCTTTTAACTAAGTAACAATAGGTCTTTGTGAAAAAGTATTGCTAAATTTCTTTGAAAAAATAATTAAAACTCCTTTATTTGTTTAAAAGGTAAATATCATTATGTTCATTCAAAATTCTTGGCATAGCTGCTAACGTCACGCATATTCTATTTCTTTTCACTTGTAGATTGTCTTATTCCCATCTCGCTCGCGCACGCTATAGTCGCACTGACAACTTTGTGTCTCAGGTGCGCGCGCATCGTAAAATTTCACTCTCATCAATTTTTCATAACGCACCTAAAGAAGTATAACTTCAAAAAAAATCTTATACTTGACGCTGGCTAAATATGCACAAACCGTGCCAGAGCCATAAAAAACCACCATGTGGAACCAGCTGCCCACCGGAGTATTTCCGAACCAATTCGACAAGGGGGCAAGGGTCCGGCAAGAAAAGAGCGTCCCAATTCTTGAAAGACCGGCAACGCACTTGCGAGAATTCTGGCAATGTGAATGTCCATGGGCGGAGGACTTAACATCACGTAAGCCTCCTGCCCGTTTGCCTCCTATTACCTACATAAAAAAAATATCAGTAGTTTCATACTTTTTGCATTTTATTTCTTTCCTTTATTATCGGTGGGAAGAGGCCGCCTAATTCTGGTGTAGGTATTCATTTTATACAACTTGTATTGAGTTATATTGATACCACAATAAAATTCAACAGTAGTCTAATAGACAATTTTCGAAAATCGAAATTAAATTAAGAACCTCAATCCATAACAGAAGTTCATAACTATAATGAAGAATTAATATTTCATATTACAGATAATTGCTGGTCTTATGGTCGTGCTGGGAATATCAGTATATACGCACTACCACAACTTCTCTTTCTTTTATGAGGCAGCTAAAAGTGGCCGATTCGTAACACCGTCCCTACTGTGCGTTCTATTCGGCATGGGACTCTTCATAGTGACGCTATTTGGATTCTTCGGCAGTCTTAAACAGAGCACGTGTTTGGTGAACATGGTATGTATCTTATTATGTATAGGCAATTATACTTCAATTAATTTATTTGCATGCAGGACGAATTAAGATCTATATATCGTTTCTGTGGCCAAATGAAGTGCCTATGTTAACACACTGCGCCTCCGGACAAAATAGAATGCTTCATATTTAATACACACACAAATATAAACACGTATATTAAGTAACAGTCGTATTTCTGAGCCGAAAACTACAAATTAAAATACTAAAATGTTTTAAGGATTACAATGATTATTAATAGAAAACTTTCTAACTCAAACTCAAAATAACTTAAATCATATAGGTAAACAAGTACACTTATGAACGTAGACAGAAAAGATTATAAATTGATTCAAAATTTACATTTACTACCAGTTCGCAAGTCAAGGGCGTAGAGCGGGAAAGAAGAACTGGCAAGAAACTCTCCGCCACTCTTTTTAATCGCTAGCACGTGAAGTACATTTATAAGTATAATATATGAACATAAGTTGTGTTATTTACGTTCCATTGTTCGTAATTGAACAAACATTAGAGAATTACGCGCAAGTTAAAATGTCACTTGCTTTTAACATCCGACGCATAATTAGGTACGTACTAAAGATTTGGCCAGGACTCTTTACTAAAATTTGTTTTTTGGAATTATAATCCATAACTTACCAGGCAATTCAACTCAATGAAGCCGCAGTCATGTGCTAAGTAATATGACCAGGACTTTTTTGATTTGTCCAAGGCGATTTTCTCTTCGACCTGAAGTAAACTTTAAAAATGATGTAGCGAACTAATTGTCGTTTAACTGTTAAACGTTAGTTTATTGCTTAGCTTATTTAAGTTATATTTCCCTTGGAAAATGGGACGGGCTTTAGTATGGGATGCTACTTGTGTGGACACGATTGCTCCGTCTCACCTCCTTCGCACAACCAAAAAAGACCAGAAAATAATAAACGACATAAATATAAGAGTCTTTCCTCCAACTTCGATTTTGTTCCCTTTGGAGTAGCGACTCTTGGGGCGTGGGGTTCAAGTGCACAGGCGCTTATTAAAGATTGAGGTTGGCGACTAGTCACCGCCGGTGACCCCAGAGCTGGCACTCCTGGCTCAACGAATAAGTATCGCAATACAGCGAGGAAATGCTGCCACAGGGACCAAACTTTTTAAATTTGTTTTGATTTCCTTTTTAATGTTTTTTAGTATTACTTTGTAGGTTAAGAAAATTGTAAATAGTGTACCTATACTTGATTGTTAATAAAATGAATGTTTTCTAAAACATTCAAAGTTACATAAAATATAAGTATAAATATTATAAAATGAAACAATAAATCTTTTGATCTGGCTGATCTAATTGCCTTTGTAGAATAATGTAACATCAGAAATTGTTGTCAGACATGCGGGTTTTACTATGATATTCTCCAGCATTGTAAAACAATGTCAATATCAAATTTAAACGCATAACCTAAAGATCGCGTTCTATCAGCTAATACTTTTAAAACTTTACCATTTTTCAGTACGCATTTTTCCTGATCATTATGGTGATATTGAAGATCGTGGTTGTCATTTTATCATTCACCATCAGCACAAATCAACTGCGTAGTTATGTAAGGGTGCCCGTTGAACATTACGTGGAAGACTCCGAAATAAGTGTCGAATTAGACGCTTTGCAAAAATCGGTAAGTATTAAGATACTTAAAATAGGACACTAATAATACTTTTAATGTTCAGTTTCGTATTCGCACAGTTAATATTTTGCGAATATCTTTAAACAAAATATTTTTTTTTTGCTGAGTTGGTGTGATTTCTCAACATTGTGTGTTGTGATTTAATGATATTTTTAAGTATTCTATTTGTTATAGAAATAACTAAGTAGCATGGTGTGTTTGCTACGTAAAGAGTGCAATTAGTTTTAATTTTTTCTTTGTTTCTAGATGTTAGATTGTATTGCAATGCCCATTGGCCAATCCGTTTTCAAATAAGATATAAATAAAAAGAATGCTCAGCAGTTGTTTTTAAATCGAATCTTTTCCTGGGACGTCTGCGCTATAGCAGAGGTTTTTTGGTCAGTTCAGGTCCGCTTTTTGTACCTTCTCAAATCAAGACTTATTATTATTCGAATTCAGACGCAGTGTCGGCTTTACAATTTTCAAGGTATAGGCTGTGAAGTTAGCCCTGCCTCTACAATCCAACAATTTCGTTGAAACAGCACCTTTTGGGTTTAATTTTTGAGCACAAAATTATACACAAACCATCCAGTATTGTCTTTTATTGACATAACTTTCACACGTTTATAATAAAACAATTTTATATTATACTTTATAATAAAACAGTTTAAAGCACGCGAAACGTCGGTAAAATTTTAAGTATGCAAAAAAATTGTAAATACATAACTTCAATTGTTTTATTACAAACCATCCAGTTCGCAGCGTCCAAACAGTAGTAGGACCAACAGGGTTCATAGGGGGAAGAGAGGATGGAAATACGTTTTATGCAATACGCTCTTTTCATTTATGTAGTCTCTAGAATATGGAAGTTTGCTACTCCAAATATACAATGACTAGTGAGAGGGGGAGTCATCGGCAAATTTCATTGCAGACAACAGGTCTATTTGTAAAAGATCAAAAAATCGTCATGTGATTAGCGAAAAAAAATTCGGTTACCAAATGCCGCTCCAAAAATCTGCCGCCATAGGCTCCAGCCTGCTGGTTAATCCGCCGCTGTTCAGAGGTGTTACACCGCTATTAGTTTTTAAAAGATACATTCATATAAAAAATGCATTTTAAAACATTTTAAATACATCTTTTTCCGCTTGAAGTTTCCTGGCGATAATTAGACGTATGTTACAATCAGCGTGGCCAGATTTATTTTTAGTCAAGTCGGGATTTAGGCACTTTTAAAGTGAAAAAAGCGGGATTCATTTGTCGAAAGTGGGACATATTAAAAAAAATAAAATAAGACAGTAATTTTTTATAAGAATTTCTATTTCATAATATTTCTATGAAGTTATATCTTCTTTTAAAGTGTCATTTTTCTCTTTTAAAAAGACAAAGAACTCTTCCCAGGATAGCTGCAGATTAAACTTGATGCGTAACTCTGATTTCATTAAATTTACGAATTATTTCGAAAAGAAGGCGTTTTGGAAAGCAGTTTGATGGTAGGATACTTAATATAAAGTTTGAAGATAATCCTGGTATTTTTTTGGATACTGTTGAAAGAGTTGGTACCATTATTGTGCGGTGGTGGTAGTACACACTTCTTATTGCCATCGAGTTATTCCCGAAAAGCGGGACTAAGCCTGTCCCGCGCGGGACATTTCATTTTGATTTAAAAATCGGGACGTCCCGCCAACATCGGGACGTCTGGCAACGCTGGTTACAATGTTGTTTCAAGCGAAAACATTGTAGGTTACTTTTGTTTTAGCTCAACTGTTGTGGTAGTACTTCTTACAAAGATTTCGCTGGGATGAACTTCACTAGTTACCACGATACAGTAGTTATCAGTACCGACACGGATACAATAGTGGTCCCAACATCATGTTGCGCAAAGAGAGGTGACGTATACTGCACCAGAATAAGAAGTACTGGTTGCCAAAACGCGTTGGTCAATATGCTGGTGCAAAACTCCAGTGTGATCGGCATTCTCGGAGTTTCTGTCACGTTTATTCAGGTATACACTTTTTAAAAGGATTAAATAGAAATAATTATTTAATATTACGCAATTTTTTTTTGCTATCATTACTTCAAGATGTCAAGTAGAGAATAAGAATCCCCTTACAAACATTTTGTAAAACTAACAACTTGGTTATTCAAAGATATGAGAAAATTAACTATGACTTTTGGTCCAGTCAATGCTATGGATTTTGGAACTGAAAATAAATGTTAACTTAGGATATATTTTTTTTAGAGTTTATTAAATAAAATTGTGCATGAGTTATACACTCACTCACTCAGAACAAGTGAAGCAACTATCTTCTTATGTCATATTTATCTTAAAACTGGGAATTGATTGTTTACCCAACAACAGAAATATATATGTTAACGTAAAATTGTAAACACCGTTAGATTGTAATCTACTTATCTCGCGAGATTATAAACTGTCGAAAGATTGTGAACCTCAGCTTACTGCTTACAATTTAACGTATTATTATTCGGTAGATTGTACTACACTAACTTAGTTATCATTCAAACTTCTTTGGTCAATTACAGATTAATTTTACTTTCCAACAATTTCATATAACTACCGAATAATACGTTAAATTGTAAGCAGTTCGTTGAGGTTCACAATCTTTCGACAGATTATAATCTCGCGAGATAGATTACAATCTAACGGTGTTTACAATTTTACGGTGACATATACATTATTTGTTACAGATTCTTGGGATAATATTTGCCTTGTTGCTGGCAAAGTGCATTCGTAAGATGAAAAGCGAAAAGGCACTAATACAATGGAAAATAAGAGAACAAATGATTCTGGCTCAAAAATCAGAAGCTGAGGATAACACTGTCTACATTAGTCATACAGAATCAAGTCATGCCTAATATGTATAGAATATATTTGTTATGAAATTTTAATTTAAGTCAGGGTGAAAAAACCATGTAAATTGTGTATATTTTTAACAATTGCTAATATTATTTTAACCACACATTAAATGCAATTAATTAGATTTATAATTATAATAAAAAACAATTGCATTATTTAATAAATAGATAAATACTGTTTTATTGTCTATAATTCTTATTCACTACTACACCTATGATCCCAAAACTGTTTTGCCTTTGATCGGATTTCATCTCCGCTAGATTGGTGTTGACCATTTGTTAAGTATATAGGTGTGAATTCACGGTAAGCTATACATACACGTCGAGCAAGAATGTCTTCTCTGAGAATACAGTGCTCCCAATGGTACCGTGGCTCTCCATACATAAGTGCTAAGGAACGTCTGAAATAGTATAATATTAAATTCAATTTTAACATCAATATTACTTTAATTGCATACACAAATATAGGAATTCTAATTCTAATTAAATATAAATGTATAAATTTTGCCTGTTACTTTTTTATTATAAACTAATATTCAATAGGTACATAGATCAAGATAAGATTGATAAGATCTTGGAAAAGTATAAATGTTTGCAAACTAAGTATTATAGGTAATATAAATTGGTTTATGATTTATTTTGCGTTATCATATTCATCATAGCCAATACAATATTTCTGGTATTCACTGCACATAATAAGCATTGTAAAAGATTATGTACCTGATCATTGGTATCCGTACTATGACATCCAATTGCCTCTGAGGTCTACAAGCTTCATACATACTATGACTACATCTCTGCAATTGTAAATTGAGACTTCCATCTTCTTTAATTATTGGGGGGTATTCTTCAGCACAAGATAAATTGTACTTTTTTGTATCTCCCTTAAAAGGTATCATTGTAAGGACAGTATCTGTCAAGCAATTCAATGTAAGTATTCGCTCCCCCCACACCCAGCAATCATCAATGTGTGGATCAATAGATGCCCCTTTGACAGGATCATACTCTAAAGAACACTGCTCAATAACATGATAACCTTTTAATAAATCAATTGAATCAAATCTTTCCTGAAGATATTTGGAGAACTGGGGAAACCCATTAAATTTACCAGCACCTATTTTCCTTTTTTTAAAATTAGTTTTGGGCCCAAAGTTTTGCTTGCGACGTCCACTCTGAGATATATCCCAAGGCATTTCATCAATATTTTTCATCAGTTCATTTTCTTCATCTTCTGATATAAAATCTAGTTTAATATAAATACCTGCGTATTTAATTGGCTGGCCTGTGTGGTTCGGATGTTCTTTATATAATTCTCCATCCCAACCAGGCCAAGCTAGGTTGCAAAAAGGGCAGTAAACATAACCTTTACTCTTATCCAGCTCTATCAAAAACTTGAAGTCGTTGGCACCGTACTGTGTTTCACAAATTAAACACGTTCTAGCACCCTTACAGCCACAAGGCCGAGGTTTCATTATTTTACAGCTTTCACATATAATATTAAATTCAGATCAATAACGTAAAATTAATGTCTGATTGACCAAACCAAAAAAGGTGTAAAGAATGTTATTATTTGTCACTCTATTAGTCTTGGTGTCTTACGTATTTCAAAGCACTAGGGATGTGAAAAAATAATCGATTATTAAAATAATCGATTTGAGAAAATGCGATTTTTATATTTAAAATAATCGATTAATAATCGATTATTTTTATAATTGAAAATCAATCATAATCGATTTTTTATCTGCTACCTCCCGACATTATGTCTGGTCTTTTATAACCCGTACCTCGAACTATTAGGGATATTCGATATACATCGATGTTTACAATGCGATACATTAAATCCGATTCTTTGAAGATGTATTGATATACTCGATACATTGATGTTTTTTTGTAAAACATCAAAAGGATGATAAAAGCAGTTAATTTAACAAAAAGTCGAGTTTGAATGGAACACCATAATTTAAAAGTAAAATAAATTTATTCAGCAGCACAAGACTACATACAATTAAAAATACAACAAAAATACTGCAATGTGCTACTGAAAAGGAATACACTCAGCATTTATCAAAATCTATCAAAACGAGATCAAGTTAATTTCGATTTTGATTATTCTTAAATGTTAATTTGTGTTTATAATTTCTACTGTTTATTTTTATTTTAAAAAGCCATGAAAAATAAAATATTTAGGGTGTTTATTTTGAAATTAATTCAAAAATTAGGAAAAAATCGATAAATAAAAAAAATCGATTATTTAATAATCGATTTTTTTTTTATTTATTATTTTAAGCCTTAACTTAATTTCCTAATACAAATATATCAAGTTAACTCATGTGTTAGTGAATAACTTTTACAGTTAGTAAGTATCAGGAACCCTCTCCGGTAAAGGCCTCCTCCAAGGCTTGCCATCTTTCTCTATCCCGAGCTATTCGGACCCAGTGAGGACCCGCGATTTTTTTGATGTCATCATCCCACCGAGCGTAGGGTCTGCCTCTGTTTCGTTTGCCTGGTGGGCCACTCCATGTAGTTACTGTTTTCGTCCACCTATGATCTGTGAGGCGCGCTACATGACCCGCCCACTTCCACTTCAATTTTTTTGCGTGGCTTAGAGCATCAATTGCTTTCGTCTCTTGTCTAATTTTAATGTGTCTTATTTTATGTACCTTTTTAATATTTAGCATGCTCCTTTCCATTCCTCGTTGACATGTATTTATTTTATTTTTTGTTTTATTTGTAAATTTCCATGTTTGGCATGCATATGTCAGACATGGCAGAAGGCATGAGTCCATAACTCTCCTCTTGAGTCCTATAGGCATGTCACTTTTAAATATTTCTTTGCAACTCCAATATTTATTCCACGTACTTTTAACTCTTCTATCTATTTCTTGATCATTTCTGTCGCTACTGAATCCAATTTGTTTGCCCAAGTAAATATACTTTTCAACATATTCTAACTCGTCATTCCCAATTTTTATCGTAGATCTTATGTAGTTTGTCATGGCTTTGGTTTTTGTTATATTCATTTGCAAACCTACTTGTACGCTAGCCTTGTGTAAGGTTTCTATCATATTTTGTAATTGGTTGCTTGTTTCTGATAGCAATACTAAGTCGTCTGCAAATCTAAGATGGTTCAAGTAGTTGCCTTGGATGTACAAGCCTTGTTTTTTCCAGTCTAGTTTACTTATGATCGATTCTAATATTGCGATAAACAATTTTGGGGAGAGTGGGTCACCTTGCCTGACGCCTCTACGTACTGGAAAGCTTGGTCCTATGGTTTCTAGCTTCACTCTACTAGTGCTGTTCTCGTATATATGTTTTAGTATAGTTATGTATTTTAAGTCGACATTTTGTGCTTTTAGTGTTTCCCATATACTTTCGTGATAAACAGTATCAAAGGCTTTTTGGTAGTCAATATATGCGATGTACAGGGGTCTTTGTTGCTCTTGATATTTCTCTATTATTATCTCTAATGCATGTATGTGGTCAACAGTAGAGAAGTTTTCCGAAAACCAGCTTGTTCCTTAGCTTGATGCTGTTCTAAGATTGCGCTTATTCTGTGGTTTATTATTGTAGAGAAGATTTTATATAAACTTGGTAGTAGACTTATAGGCCGATAATTGCCTATATCTTTAGGGTCTCCTTTTTTGTAAAGTAAGATAATATTAGATTCCGACCATTGTGATGGTATATGGGTTGTTTCCAATATCATATTGAACAATTTTTCCAGTGGAAGAGCCAGTATGATACTTGCTGCTTTGATTGCATCATTTGTAATATTATCTGAGCCTGGGCACTTGTCGGGTTTTAGTTTATTTATAGTGTCTATGATTTCCGTACATTGTATCGGCTCTATGGGACGTTGTAGTTCCTCGAATTCCACTTCTTCATTTAGAGACTGACCGCAATCGCTATGTGTGCATGGTGCGCTATATAGGTTTTTATAGAAGTCAGTAGCAATGTTAATAATGTCTTTTCGGTTATACGTTACTTTACCAGACTCTTTCAGGCCTTCAATCCACGTTTTCTTTGTTCGCAGCTCTTTATATCCTTTTTTTAAGCTTCCTTTTTGTTCTAAATACTTTTTAATTACCTCACCTTTGTGTTTCTTGTAGTCCATTTTTATATATTTATTTGATAATTTGTATAGAGCCTTCAGTTCGTTTTTCATGGATCGAGTTTTGTTTTTGGTTTTCTGAAGTTCGTGTCTTCTACTTAAAAGTCTTCTTGTACGTTCGGTTAGTATGCTGCGGTCTTTTTTTGTATGGGTGGATTTATGTACGTCCTGCAGACTTTTTGAAATAGAACTTGTTATTTTATCATAGTATGTTTGCACTGTTTCATTAAATTTTAGGTCAGGACGAGATAAACAAGTTTTGAGATTTTCCTGGTATATTTTAATTTTTTCTTCATCATTGAGTATGCTTCTTGGGTTATTCCTGTAGTTTCGTCGACTTTTTATTGGTTTTGAGAGTGATATTTGGGCTCTGAGTGGCCTGTGGTCTGATTTAAAATTTATACTCAGTGTCTCTATATTTTGAAACATTTGTGGGTGATTTGACAGTATATAGTCAATTTCGTTTTTATATTGACCGGCCGGAGAGCGCCATGTCCACCTTTTTTTGTCTTTTTTCTTATAGAAGGTGTTTATAATTGCTAGTTTATTTTCCATCGCAAAGTCTATAAGTTTTTGCCCTCTGTTGTTTCTTACTCCGTATCCGTAGTTCTTCATTATTGTGTGTTCGTCCATTTGTGGCTCTCCTATTTTGGCGTTAAAATCTCCCATTAGAATAAATTCTTCGTGTGCCATTTCCATGGCAGTATATATAGTTTTATAAAAACTGTCTATTTCCTCTTCATTAGCTTTTGTTGTTGGGGCGTAGACTTGTATTATAGTCAAATTTTTACCTGGTAGCTTCAAGTTCAGTAGAGCAACACGTTCCGAAATTCCAATATAGCTTTCTATATATTCTTTTAAACGTTTGTTTATTATGAAGCCCACTCCATATAGGCCCGGCGTTTGTCCAGTAAAGCAGAGAATGAATTTTTCATATTCATCTATTAAATTTCCAAGGCGTCGTACTTCCGAAATACCTATTATGTCGTACTTTACCCCTTCCAGCGCTTTCTCCATTTCCAATATTCTTTCGTATGACGAAAGCGTCCCGATGTTGTAAGTTACTATATAAAGATGGTGACCTTCTCTTGTTAACCCTTTCGTCGCTTGCTTTGCGTGGCATGATGATGATGTCCTTGGAGGGTTTAGGTCATAATCTTCCACGGTGACCAGCCGGGTTGGAAGATTAGTTGGGGAAGTGTGTTTATTATAGTTTTGTTTATACTTTTGTTTCCGATCGCCGGTATGTAATTGCTAGTTCTTAGTTTTTGTTGGGAGTGTTGAATACTCGTGAGATCGGCCTCTCATCACGTCGAATGCGTTTATTTTTTTGTTTCTAGACGAACTTAGTGTTTGCTGTTTTCTTGGTTGTAATTCTACTTGCGGAGAGTTTGATTTATCTCTCTTCCTCTTGTCTATGGCCCTTATTAATTCTCTTTGACAATAAGTTTATCATATTTAATGAACGCTAAGTTTCCTTTCTGCCTTTCTTCCATTAGTTTGGGTTGCAAGGACTTCCGTATTTCCAAGGTTTCTTTTGAGTAGTCTTCTGTTATATATAACTCCTTTAATTTCTTTTTGTTCCCGATAATTTCTGCTCTTTTCAATCCACTAACTAGAGAAAGGAGGGTAGGCCTAGGTTTTCCATTATTATTTTTTATGCCAATACGGTAGATTTTATTTATTTCATAATTTTCTAGGGTTATACCTAGTTCATCCAAAAGACATTTTTTAATGCACTCGATTAAATCCCACGTTGACTGCTCTCTTTCCGGCAAACCGTGGATTATTATATTATTGCTTTTCCTTTCTCTTTCTAGATGCTCTATTTTCTTTTCCAGCTTTTCTACTTTACTTTTCAATATTTGGTTTTCTTCGAGAACAGGTCTTAGTTTTTCCTCCATTTTGTCAAGTATTGTGTTCGTTAGTTGGGTTGTTTGGTTCTGCATTTCCAACTTCATTTTGTCAAACAGTAGTTGGAATTGTTCTTCCATAATTTTGTGTATAATAAAGCGCAATCAATGTGTTTTGCCAATTGTATTTATTTCCTACAGTTCTCCTTTATTTCTCTCCCTCCGTAAGAATATTTTGCGGAGCTGTAGTAATTGCAATGTTGGTACCAGACAGAGAAAGAAAAATAAAATAAAAAACAAAAACAAAATATCAAAATCATAAAAATATTGTGGCCGCCCTGAGATTAGATCGTACGGTAATTCGGCATCAAACTTTTCCATGCAGCGTTCTGTTCAAATGCGCAACTATGTACATGTCGATACTCGCGAATAACCTGTACGTATTCTCCGTATGGTTAGGTAGATCCGGTATGAGTCATTGTCTTCCTTTGTTCGAATAATGAATCATCAGTTGTTGACGGCACTTTCGCTTCAAACGATAACGGATTTTTGATATTATAGACAGTCAATTTACTTGATTTTTTCGAAACTTAGACTAATAAGTCCTTCACAAGCACTTTCACTGATATTATAAGCACTACTTTAAAGTTTATTGTACTCCGAATTCGCGAATATTCGTTTGTTATATTTTTAAAGATTTATTATAGCGGAGCACGACGTGACTGTGACGTAATCGATTATTCATGCTAAAAAAATAATCGATTAATAAAAAAACGATTTTTTAAGCAGAATGTCACATCCCTACAAAGCACAATAAAGCAAAGCAATAAAGTATAAACCTTTAAAACATGTCATAGGCAATTCAATTCAGTCTATCATTACAATGACAATAAAATCCATTACATTTGACATCTGACAGTTTTAGCGAATGAATAGATACGGAATTTAGTTGATAAAATATTATATGAAAGTTTAAAGTTCAAGGAACGAATTACGGTTTTTATAAGGGAAACGTATCAAATTACAGTAGCATCACTGCTTCAATTGCAGCACCACACCAGTTCCGCAGAAAAAAAAAGAAAAAAAGCGCGGGAAATACGATCGTAGACTGACGCGTTTTTCGATTTAATTAAATTTTATTTTATTTCTAGGGTTTGGATCAGTAGTCTAGTGTAGTTAATGTATATATATTTGTTATTTCTTAGTTTTATTTAATAGTGTATTAAAGAGAAGATTTATTGGTAAGTTATTTTAATATACTTTTGCTCCTTATGGAGCCGCCTGATGACCCTGGGGGCGGAGAAGTCCCTGGGGTGGGCTGTTTAGTAACGATATCAAATGATGAGTCTGGAATGGAAACAGATGGATCTATAGTCTAGCAGTGGTGCTCGAAAACGGAGAGCCACTGTGCATAAACATACTGTAACAAAAAGAGACGTAGTCGGAAACATGAGGGCAAGGAAATCAAACCAAACGAGTGTCATTGCATTCCTTTAACCAATACCCAAATTAGCACTGCTCCCTTGTTCAATGAGTCACAATCCAACCCGTCACAACTTAATTCTAATGAATATAAAAAGCCAGAATCAGTAGCACGTTTAAGATACCAGCCAAGTGATGCAGCACCATATGTTGTTCACATACAAAGAGTACAGCAAACTCCAAATGATAGCGTTTCAGTCCACCCAATTGCTTTTGGTCGTTTCTTAAAAAGAAATTCTATACACAATATTGTTAACGGAAGCTTAAAACGAATTGGTCGTAATAGACTGTCTCTGTCTTTTAATAATTACCAGGACGCAAATTCTTTCCTTAATAACTCTGCTTTACAATCAGTCGAGTATAAGGTTTTTATCCCAACATTTACTGTTACCCGTATGGGTGTTGTAAGAGGCATACCTGCTGAGTGGTCAGATGAAGAAGTTACGGAAAATATTAATTTACCTGTTGGATGCGGTCCAATTTTAAAAATAAGAAGAATGAGACGGCGTATCATTACTAGTAATGGCAGTGAGTTTAAGCCTACTGAAACTGTGGTTCTTACATTTGATGGACAAATACTACCTAAGCGAATTTTTATTTGCTACACTTCCCTCCCAGTTGATCTTTACATTTTCCCCACAATACAGTGCTACAATTGTTGCAGATTTGGTCATGTTAAATCATTATGTAGATCAAAACCAAAGTGTTTCAAGTGTGGCCAAGACCATTCGGCTGATCAGTGCTCTATCCTAGAGGAAGATGCATACTGTTGTTTATGTCAAGGTTCCCATTTTGCCACAAGTAAAAGATGTTTAGAATTTGATCGCCAAAAAGCGATCAAAGAATCTATGGCCAAGAGCTGTATTTCGTACGCTGAAGCATCTAAAATTCATGCACCTATCTCAAAAATTTCTTATGCTGATGCTTTACTTTCTTCTTCCAATGTAGGTGCTTCTACTATTTCTACTCCTCAAAATGAACAGTCTCATAAACAGTCTTTGAGTAACTCTTACAAAAAGACTTTTTTTCTCAAACCTAAATCTATTCCTAAACTTTCCAAAGGTTATGACAGAAATACACAACAACAATTAATTAAAGATTATGATATGCCCTCACCCAGAAATGGTTGTGGATTAAACTTAAACAACAATAATGATTTGACATTACAATCAATTGCAGACCTAATAAAAATTCTTATTAACACTTTATCACAGTCTAATATTCTTTCACCGTCCAACGCTGCTCCTTTAATTGACACTATTGTTAGCTTACCAAATTATATTAATAATGGACAAGCAAGCCAAAGCTCTACAGTGGAACTGTAGAAGTGCTTCGTCTAAGAAAAGTGATATTATTTATCTTATAAATAAATATAAACCTTTTATCTTCGCTCTACAGGAAACCTGGTTAAAACCAGGTGCTCCTTGTAGGTACTCAGGCTATGCCTGTCTCCGTGAGGATCGTATTGACGGGTATGGCGGAGTTGCCTTACTAGTCAAACATCATCTTCCTTTTTCTCACTTTCCTATTCCTTCTCATAGTAATGATTTTTCAATTATTGCTGCTATTGTTAATAATATCTGCTATGTTTCAATATATATTCCTCATCCTAGTTCTTCTATTTTTGTTGAAATTGACTCTATCATTTCTACTCTTCCTAAGCCTTTTATCTTATTAGGCGACTTTAACAGTCAACATAATTCTTGGGGCAGTTCAACAACCAATACATACGGAGTTTCATTGATGGAACTGTTAAACTCTCATAATCTTTGCTTTCTTAACGATGGTTCTGTGACCCGGCGGACCTCTCCCAATGAAGGCTCAAGTGTCCCTGATTTAAGCATTTGTACTCCTAGTTTAGCTTCCACTATTTCATGGTCTACACTTTCTTCTTCCTATGGTAGTGACCACTTCCCTTTACTTCTTAGATTTCCTTTTCAGATTAATTTTACATTTAGACATTCACCTAGATTAAAACATCGACTTAATAATGCTGATTGGGATACCTTTAAATCCCGTATAGAACAAAAGATGACTTCCCTTCCTAATATCTCACATGGTTCAGAATCAATTTGTGCTGATGCATTAACTAAATTATTTATAGAAGTAGCAGACAAAACCTTTCCACTTAAAAATGGTGCTTTGGGCTTTATTCCATCTCCACCTTGGTGGGATCAAGAATGTTCAGATTCAATTAAAAAAAGAAAACAAGTTGAGCTCCAATATTGTGAGAATTGTACATCTGAAAATTTTGATCTGGTTACAGATGCTTTCAAGGCCACTAGTTTATTATTCAAAAAGAAAAAAACAGATAGCTGGAAATCTTTTTGTCTCTCCATCTCCCCTAATGTCCGTCCTTCTGTGGTATGGCGTAATATTAGAAGATTCAGGTGTGCATTTACTGAAACTTCTGGTTCTCTCCCCGATTCATTAACAAATCAATTCCTCGACAGACTTGCTCCTACTACAGTTCCTGAAACAATAATTATACCTCTGATGCCATTGAACCCCTCTGGTCTCAATAGTCCATTTTCTATGTATGAAATTAAAGGAATACTATCTTCAGTTATAGACTCTGCTCCTGGTGACGATGGAATCCCATATTCCTTCATCTCTCATTTAGGTGACCAAACTCTTGAATATTTCCTGAAATTGATAAATACACTTATGTTAACCGGTTATATCCCTCCACGCTGGAAAAACCAGATCATTATACCAATTCTGAAATCTAATAAAAATCCCTCTAACGCAAATTCATATCGTCCTATTGCATTATCCTCGGTCTTGATAAAACTCTGTGAACATTTAGTGAAAACTCGTCTTGAATGGTTTGTAGAAAGCAATAAATTACTTTGTGACAGTCAATTTGGTTTCCGTCGAGGGAAGAGTACGATGGACAGTATTGCCATCTTTATAACTGACATTTTTTTAGCATTTTCAAGGAACGATTCTGTTGTTGCCACATTTTTAGATGTACAATCCGCTTATGACAATGTAGTGTTGTCAGTTCTTCATAAAAAGCTACAGTATTTGAATGTACCTGTAATGTTATCAAATTTTATCATAAATACTTTATACGAAAGACACATCACTCTAATTTCACAAGACTCCACTGTTGTAACCAGAACCTTATGGAGAGGTCTTCCTCAAGGATCAGTCTTAAGTCCCATCTTATATAATATTTATACCCATGATTTGAAAGCTTCTTTGGGTAATCGGATTTGTATTCTCCAGTATGCTGATGACCTTTTAATTTATTCCATTCATCAATCACCGGCCATTGCTTGCTCATTACTGTCTCATTCTCTTAATTTATTAAAAACTTGGCTTGATACTAATGGCCTTGAAATATCCCCCACTAAAAGTGTTGCCATGCTTTTTTCTAGAATGCGTCTCCCTCCTCCAATCAACGTGTATTTTGATAATAATATTATCCCTGTTAAAAACTCTGTGAAGTTCCTTGGTGTGTTTTTAGATTCTAAGCTCTCTGGTGTAAATCATTGTGACTACATTTTTAATAGGTGTGAGCGAAACTTGAACATTCTTAGATGTTTATCCGGTGTATGGTGGGGTGCCCATCCCTTTTGTATGAAACTCATGTACAATGCTTTAATCCGAAGTATTTTAGACTATGGTACCTTTTTATTATCTCCTGGAAATGCAACCCGTTTAAAAAAATTGGATAATATACAGTCTAAGGCATTAAGATTAATTACAGGAGCTATGAAAACTAGTCCAATTAATGCTTTACAAGTAGAATGTGTTGAAGCCCCATTACATCTTAGACGACAATATTTATCTGATAAATTCATATTTCGCTCCCTTCAATATGCCAACCATCCTCTCCGTTCTAAGCTTCAAGAACTATCTCAATTGTTGACATCTTCCAAGTACTGGTCAAATAAATCTTCACCTTGTCTCATCGTCAGCTTCAATAAATTTATCAATATTCAAGCTCCAACTCATACCTTACCAACTTACCCTTTATTTGGAACCAACTTTGAAGCTCTAATTATTTCTCCAGACATTAGATTCAATATTGGTATAAACAAGGGCGATTCCCACGCAAGGATTACTTTTAATTATTTCTGTGAACAACACTGCCATGAGTACAATTACATATTTACAGATGCCTCTAAACACGGTTCGTCTGGTAATGTAGGCATAGGAGTATTTCACTTACAAAGTAAAACTACAATAAAAATAAAGTTTCCTCCAGAGTCCTCAATCTTCACAGGGGAATGTTACGGTATCTTTAAAGCTTTAAAATTAGTTTTGAGTAAGAAACTTAAGAAATCCATCATATTCACAGATTCACTTAGTGCTCTTCAAGCTCTCCAAAAATATCCATTAAAAAACAAATTAATTTTTCCTATCATTATTGAGATAAGGAGTTTGTTGTATGAATGTGAGCAATTGGGGTTGTCCGTGTCATTTGGTTGGATACCTGGACATTCTGGTATTTTTGGTAACGACATAGCAGACCAACTAGCAAATGAAGCTGTAAAGGATGGCGATTCTAACTCGTATAAAAATTATTATCATGATTTGGCCTCACTTCCTGCTTCTTTTCTTCGACAATCTTGGAGTGACCTTTGGATTCAGAGCAGTTTAATTAAGGGTAAATATTTTTCATGTATACAGCCCACAATACCACTAAAGCCATGGTTTTTTAAAATGAAATTTAATAAAAAGGAAACATCGTCTCTCATTCGTATGAGATTGGGCCATGTGTGTACCCCAGCCCACCTTTCCAGATTTCATATTATTGATAGTGAAATGTGTGAGTGTGGGCTGAATATTGGTGATTTAAACCATATCATTCTGTCCTGTCCCCGGTATAACCACTCCATGTTATTCGATCATTCTCATCCTTCTTCTAGTATCCCGTTACCTACATCTGTTCCTGTTCTGCTTTCATCTTTAAATAATAATATATATAAAAAGTTATGTTTATTTCTTACTGTAAATAATATAAAATTATAAATACATATGTATACAAATCGTATTCTATATGATATATATTTTATTAATTACTGTTCCTTTCCATAATGTAGTATTTTGTATTAGAGATAGTTTTATATCCTGCTGATCCTATCCTTTATCGATGTAATGTTCATTCGGTGTAAAATTATTTTTCTTTACTATTCCGTTTTCCTTACCTTTGTCTGTGGCAATACGCTCTGCGTGAGGCTATATAAAAAAAAAAAAAAAAACCAGTTCCGCAAAATTGTAGCATAAATAAATTTTACGTTTTCCACGAATTTTATTTTTGAAGTTATACTTCTTTAGGCGCGTTATAAAAAATTTATGAGAGTGAAATTTTACGATGCGCGCGCACCGTGATGCAAGATGGGAATAAGACAATCTACAAGTCAAAAGAAATAGAATATGCGTGACGTTAGCAGCTATGCCAAAAATTTTGAATGACCATAATGACATATGTAGTACCTTGTACCCTTGTAGTGTGAAGTAACTTTTAAACAAATAAAGGAGTTTTAATTATTATTTCAAAGAAATTTAGCAATGCTTTTTCACAAAGACCTATTGTTACTTAGTTAAAAGGTTATGAAACATACCTAGTTATTAAATTGAATTAATAATATAATAAAATAATAAATAATAATTATTATATAATTTATTAATAATTGAATAATATACTAAATATTAAATATTGTTAAATTATTAACGCTAAATATTTATTATTAATTATTTAATGTTTAAAAAAAAATAAAGAAAGCCAAAGAAGTATAACTTCTTACGCGCGTACATAAGTACACGCACCATTTTTTTTTTGTAAAATTATGTTACTTATAACAAAAAAATTAATTTCGCAATGATTTTAAAAGGTATATATATATTTGCTTGTTTAAATTTTAAATAAAAGTAATATTCATGATAATCAAAAAATTGAAAAAAAAAACTTTTCTGTACTTTGTTATGTTTGGTTGTTTTTGTTAATTTTAGAAGTTTTAGAAATAAATTTAAAAAAAGTTGAAAATTTGTTTATAACAAATTGGTAAGTTAATAAACAATAGAAGTGTTGATAAATTTTTTTTGTTACTTTATAGAGGACTGTCAATTATGATTTTTAGAAAAAAATATAATTTCTTAACTAATTATTTAAACAATAGAAATATAATAAAAACGATTATAAACAATCAAAAATTATTATTAAGGAATTTTTTTTTAAACACTGCCAATGTTTGATGAAAATCTCCTGCTAATAAAATCATTGCACCACCAAATCGGTTATTATTGCTTCGTAGATCTTTTAAGGTTTCGGCTAAAGCCTCCAAAGATTTTTTATTTGCCATTGAATTAGCCAAATTGGTCCAAGCGTTGTTGAGTTATGCGCTTACCAACACATTTTGCGATTCATTTTTATATTATAGATAAGCCTTCTAATTTCTTCCATTGCTGTAGATTTAAAATTTTAGAGCTTCATTCTTTTAAATTCAAAAGTACTTACCTACTCCATAAAATATTATCAGTTTGATAGATAAGTCAGACGCAGTTATTTTTAAATGCAATCTAAAATGTTTAAACCATATGGCCCTTGTTAGATTTTTCACGCATGGGCGTATCACAACGCCCCTTTTGGATATGATAATTTTAACTAATAATTGAAAAACAGTATTCTCTTATTGTCCATGTAGATAGCTCGTATTCATGGAAAATGACTTACTTTTTTTTGAAGTTTCTATTCTTAATTCTTTGCATTGTGCGTTCAAAGAGTGATATTTATAAAAATCGACCAAAAATTAAAACAGCCGATGGTGATTTAATAATTGAATCTTCCTACAATAAAAATATATATTTAAAACCAAATGGACCAAGATCAAGTATTTTTGTCGGAAACATTAATTTACTGGACATTAATATTACCAAGAAAGAAGAAATTTGGAAGCCATCCGTTGAATACAGCGATAGTGACCGAGGTAATAAAATTGGAGATCTCAATGATATTATAGGAAGAATTGAACGCTTGGAAAGCTTTAGTACAACATTGCCTTCTACTATTTCTTTAAATGTCACATATCTCACACGACAAATTAATACATTAAGAAACAGGATACGCACCATTCAGAGTTTAATTAATAGAAAAGGAAAAGATGAATGTCAGTCACATCCGTGTGAGAACGGCGGGACGTGTTTAAATCTTGTCAATGGATATTATTGCTTATGTCCGTCCAATTGGAAAGGAGTTAATTGTGATGAAGATGTCAATGAATGTAGAAATTATGCTGGCACAGATTTAGGATGCCAAAATGGTGCTACATGCATTAACAGGCCTGGCTCTTACGAGTGCATTTGTAAGCCCGGATGGTTTGGCCTACACTGTACCAGAAAAGAGAGAAATTGTACTGGCAATGACTATGAAATTTGCGGGCATGGCACCTGTTTACAAGTTACCACTGGTGTCGGAATTAAGTGCCTCTGTAATCAGGGATGGACAACAAATGACACGAGTATCGCATGTCTCACTGACGTAAATGAATGCTTATCATCTCAAGGTCCTCGGTGTTCCGTAAACCCACCCGTCGATTGTATTAACCTACCTGGTTCATTTGTTTGTGGCTCATGTCCTGTCGGTTATGAAGGAGATGGTTACGTTTGTCATGATGTCGATGAATGTCTCACTTTGTCCAACGGTGGATGCAGTTTGAATCCGAGAGTATCTTGTCATAACACGATAGGTTCTCGACTCTGTGGACCCTGTCCACCGGGCTTTGAAGGTGACGGCGTTACCTGCACATTGAGAGGTTCGTGCAGCATAAACAGGGGTAACTGCCATCCTTCCGCTCAATGTGTTGAAACTCCTGGCTATGGAGGACAAATAGTGCAATGTGTTTGCCCGCGGGGCATGTCAGGAGATGGAATTGGTACTAACGGATGCTTTGTAGCTTCAAATAATCTAAATAATGGTACTGGATGCGAAAACTATCCTTGTGGGGCGTACGGCGTCTGTCATCCACTCCGTTTCGGATACACCTGTATATGTGATGAAGGATATGGCGGCGTTCACTGTGAAATTCAATCTGGTATCTGTTCCAATAACCCCTGTTTAAATGGTGGAACGTGTAGAAGCGATGGAAGATCGGCGCGACGATTTCGATGTGAATGCACAGCTATGTTTACGGGTGATTTGTGTCAACTTCGAGTAGAAATATGTGGTGGTGTACTCGACGCGGAAGAAGGTAGTATAATTTATCCTCCAACTAACACAACATATAGACCAAATGCACGATGCGCATGGGTAATACACACATCCCCAGATAAAGTTATTAATGTGACCTTTAGTAAATTCCATTTAGAACATCATGCTGAATGTTATTATGATTTTGTTCAAATTCACGACGGAAGAAGTTCAGCCAGCCAGCTAGTAGGTAGGTTTTGTGGTACTGATTTGCCTAAAGGTGGAAACATTATATCTAGTCACAATAATTTATACTTTTGGTTTCGTTCCGATCAAACTATATCGGGAGAGGGATTTGCCTTGCATTGGAACAGTATAAGTCCAGTTTGTGGAGGTATTATTGATGCTACTCAGCATGGCCGGGTTAATTCGCCAGGTTCACCTGGTCCATATCCCCCAAATCGTGATTGCTATTGGCGTTTAAACACAAATTTAGGTAAGAGAATACAATTACATTTCTTCCAGTTGGATTTGGAAACACACCCGAATTGTAGTTTTGATTATCTAGCAATATACGATGGATTGCACGAAACCGATCCATTGTTAAATAAATACTGTAATTCCTCTCAACCGGCACCAGTGCAATCATCGAGTCCCGAAATACTTATTCATTTTCATTCCGATGCCTATGGATCTGGAAAAGGCTTTCAAATCACTTATGCCCCAGTTGAAGGTGTGCCTGGTTGCGGTGGCTTTTATACTGCTGACAAAGGTGAAATAGCTTCCCCAAGTTACAACAGTAAATATCTTAATAATCTTATTTGCGATTACAAAATACAAACTAGCCCCGAAACAAAAGTACGAGTCACATTTCGGTCTTTCAATTTAGAGAGGTCATTTAGATGTAGATTTGATTATATCGTAATTTATGACGGACCTAATGAAGATTCTAAGCAGGTAGGCAAATTTTGTGGCAATACGATTCCAAAGAGCTACACGTCGTCTTCCAATAGTTTATTTATTAGATTTAAATCAGACCAAAGCATATCTTCAGGTGGGTTTAAAGTTGCATACGAATCTATTTGCCATAAATCAATAATGGGAGATAGTGGAATTATAAAATCTCCAGGCTATCCTTTCAAATATCCCAAAAATACAGTCTGTGAATATGTCATAGGAACATCTCCGGGAAAAATTATACAGCTGTCATTTCAAGATTTCGATATTGAAGATAATCGATTTTATAATTGTCAATATGACTATGTAGAGATCCGTGATGGACCAACATCTAATTCATCACTGCTTGGTAGATATTGTGGAGGTTCAGATCATATTCCACCGATACAAACGTCTTCTTTTAATTATTTGTTCATCGGGTTCCATTCTGACATGAGTATATCGGGGACAGGTTTTTTCGCAAATTACACGACTTTAGATGTAGAATGCGGAGGTATATATAGGGAAACGACGGGACTTATAAACTATCCAGGTTCCGATAAGGTATATTATAAGAACGAGCAGTCGTGTACGTGGCTTTTGATAGCACCCGAAGCAATGCACATTAAATTGACATGGAATAGATTCGATACTGAGATACAATTCACTTGTGAAAATGACTTTCTAGAATTGATTGAAATTGATGATGATTATAATATAAATGGTACTAGTATAGGTAAATATTGCGGTAAGTCACTTCCACCAGCTTTAACTACCACATCAAACAAACTAATGATAAAATTTCAATCGGATATAAGCGTCAATGGTCTCGGATTTTCACTTTCATATACATTTATAGATGAAAAATCACACTGTGGCGGTGTTTATATTAAAACGAGTGGTTACATACATTCTCCTGGGTGGCCGGACAATTATGAACCCAACAAAGATTGTACTTGGACGATTTCTGTGCCTGTTGGCCAACAAATTGCCTTAAAGATTAAAGATTTTGATTTAGAAATGCCTATTAGAGAAAAATGTGATTTAGGTGATTATTTGTTGATTAGAGACGGATCATCTGATAGCGCACCTTTGCTTGCTAAATTATGTGGCTCTTTTAAAACAAAACGTATCGTCTCCACCGCTCACAATCTTTACATTCACTTCCATTCCGATTTCTATTTATCGGGGAAAGGATTTAGTATAGAATGGGATGGAGCACTAAGGGGCTGTGGCGGGACATTAACAAGCGTCGCCGGATCGATATCCTCTCCTAATTATCCAGAAAATTATAACGACGATGCGGAATGTTTCTATAAAATTGTTACTAGTAGCGGCTCGCGTATACGAATTGTGTTTGCAGACTTGGACTTAGAACAAACATTAAACTGTAGGGACGACTACGTAGAAATATATGACGGACGCGATGTCTATGCCCCTAGTTTAGGGAGGTTTTGTGATTCGAATAATAATCAGACCAGTATTGAAACTAAAAGCAACTATGCATTCATAAAGTTTAGATCAGATATATTTTTGGGTGGAAAAGGATTTTTGCTTAATTATGAAACAATTTGTAATACAAATATAAGCGGCAGCTACGGCGTTATAGAAAGTCCTGGATATCCTAACAATTATCCTCTTAATTTGAATTGTATTTGGAACATCACAGTTGGATTGGGCAATAGAATAAATATAACCTTCACCCATTTTAACATCTTTTCTTTTCAATATAGACCCCGATTAAGAGGCATCCCACCTTGGAACAGATATCGGAGTCCTTGGGTCGTTTATAATCGTTCTTTTAGTGATTCTCCCTTATACCACACTTATATACAAGGGGGTCCACAATGCGAATCATATTTACAATTTAAGGAGTTAACTGAAGAAAATTTTTCGGACAAGCTCTGTGGTACCTCACTGCCAGCTCTAATTTCAACGAAAAGTAATTCAATGCAAATTAATTTTGTCAGTGGCTATTTCAATGCTGCTAATGGATTCAGGCTGGAATGGGTGAAAGATGGATGCGGCGCATACCTGAAAAAACAGCGTGGTGATATTGAGCTACCTAAGAATATAATATATTCTAACAAAGGTCTAGAATGTGAATGGGTGATAGAAACGCAACCAGGTAGCCGAGTGACTGTAATATTAAACGATATATTTGTTGAAGAGACTAAGAACTGTACAGTCGATTCCATCGAATTTTATAATGGGCAAAGCAGTTCATCCCATTTGATAAGTAAAATATGTCACCGGGGTTCTAACACCATCCAATCAAGCAGTAACTATATGTTTGTAAAGTTTGTAAAAAAGTCTTCCTTACGAGATGTCTACTTTTCAGCTTATTATGATTCGGATACGTCTGGTTGCGGTGGTCGCATAACGTCTCGCACCGGTGTCATAACATCCGAAAACTATCCGAAAAACTACAATGATAATATGGATTGCTTATGGTACATAACGGTACCGGATAATCATAGAATAGAATTGAATTTTCTGGATCTTGATCTTTACTCGGTGGACGACGATGATGAAAGTTATTGTGGTGACTCTATTAAAATATATGAAAATTCGTATCTTGCAGATACTAATTATACTCATCTTATATGCCCCAAGTCAAACGTGTCTCAAATAATCTCCAATACATCTTATATGGTATTACAATTTACTACGGACACATTTGGCTCGGCGAAAGGGTTCAAAGCTAACTTTTCTGCCACCTGTGGTGCTGTTATAGAAGCAAAGTATGATGGCGTTATAACCAATGATCGGTTTCTCAGCCAAAATCTTCATAATTGTACTTGGGTTATCTTATCACACGATTTAGGAGAAAAAATAAAACTTACCTTGGAACACATGTCAATACCGCGTACAATTGAAAAAGTTTCAAATAAAGAATGCCCTTCGTCCTTTTTTAAAATTTTTGACGGTAACGACATTAACTCTCCAGTAATCGGAGAATTTTGTGGTTATAAGGTACCTAGTGCAATTGTCAGTCACGGCAGTGCATTAACAATTATGCATGGAACATATGGGGACACTTTGAGCGGTTCTTTTACAGCGCACTATTCGATTTTATCAAGCGCCTGTGGAGGCACAGTATTATCTGAAGAAGGGTCAATTGCTTCGCCAAATTATCCGCTGTCTTACCCTCTCGGAACTAATTGTGAATGGACATTACGAGCATCTCCCGGAAACAGTATGTATGTAACGTTTGAAGCTTTCAATATAGTTAACTCAGATCGCTGCAATGAAGATTACTTAGAAATACGAGAAAATAATGGTGGCGGTCGGTTGCTGGGAGTTTATTGTGGTGAAACTGTACCGGTTAATACCACTACTGGTTCAGCAATTTACATAAAATTTCATAGTGGTTATCTAAGTTCCGGTATAGGTTTCCTGGCTCATTTTGGAATTCTGCACCAAAATGAGATAACTGAGAAATCCCAAGGAGAAATATCGTCCCCGCTTTATCCTCACGCCTACAACAGAGAAGGTGAATTTTCATGGCGTATTATTGGTAAACTGTCCAGTAGTATAACTTTAAATATCGATGAATTAGTAATTCCAAAGCGAGGGGAAGTTTGTGATAGTAAACTTATTATTTACGATGGCTATGACGAAGAAGCACCAATACTCGAGACAGTATGTGGTATAATAAGAAATGAGGATAAAATATTGAATACTAGAAGTTCCCTCGTATACATACGATTTGTTATAAGTGAACCAGACATTGATACCGTATTCAACTTAAAATGGTCTCAAACTCAATCAGATTTGATCAGAACAGAAGGTGGAACGTTGAAAAGATGTGGTTATAATGAAAGCAGAGTTATTGCCGCCGGCGCAGCAGTTAATTTTTATTCGCCCAACTATCCGGAAGAATATGCTGAAGATTTATATTGTGAATGGGTGTTTGAAGCAACTGTAGGTCGCCATTTGCTATTAAACTTTAATGATTTTAAATTAGAAGAAACTTCTGCATGCTATGCCGATCATGTATCAATATATTCGCGAAACTTGAAAGAAGATTGGAAATTAGTTAAAGAAAATCTTTGTTTATTTGAGAATGCAAAGCAAGGATTTGAAATATCACAGTTACTAAAAGTAATATTACAAACAGATAGTTCAATTGCTGAAAAGGGTTTCTCCGCTAGTGTAAAATCAAAATGTGGAGGACTTATTTCTAAGGAGTCTGGTACGATTGAATTCTCTTGGGACGAACGTGATTTTAGAAATAACATCCGCTGCAATTGGACCATCAAAGTTCGACCTGGCCGCACAGTTAAAATAGATTTTGAGCATTTCAATATAACAAATGAGCACGAGTGTAATCAGTATGTAATGATTCGAAATGGTGAAAGTTTCGAGTCTCCTATATTAGGGGCGGGTAAATTTTGTGGATATTCACATGAAGTTAGGGAAAGCCTAATCTCGTCAGGCAATGCCATTTACGTAAGTTATGTTAACAATAATCACCACATAACTTCCGTAGTAACGACATTCGAAACCTTCAAGTTGCGTTTTGAAGAGAAAAACATAGAATGTGGCTCAACTTCGGCTATCGATAGTGACAATAAATGGGAAGTGATATCTTCCCCTAACTATCCATCAGTACCAATGCCCTATTCAGAATGTGTGTGGGTATTAACAGGACCACCAGGAGAAAAATTGAGTATAGAATTTATCGATAGATTTGACATTGATGGTCGAGACGATTGTAAAGATGAGTCAATCGAAGTACATGATGGCGCATCAGCGTTGGCTCCAACGATTGGGGTATACTGTGGAACTAAGCCAGGTACTGTCAGAACAAGCAGTAATGCCCTATACATTAAATATTCAACGATGTTGTCTGAGCCAAGAAATGGTTTCAAGGCGAATATTTCTACTGATGTGTGTGGCGGAACTATTATAGCTGAATCCGGAGAAATTACATCGCCGGGATATCCCCATATGCTTATCTTGCCAACGGGATCATTATGTAAATGGCATATTATATCTCCTTTAAAAAATGTTATTAAGTTTTATATGGTAGATTTTAATATTCCAGAATCAAGGCACGATTGTCAAATAAATGTAACCGTCATGGAATCATTACCGATGAACAAAACCGCTTCAAATCTAATGGAGTTTTGTAGTGATGCTTCTCCAGTATCAAACACTGTTATAGAAACGAGTACGAATGAAGCGACTATATCATTTTTTGTGGGAGATCCTAGTTCATACACTCAAATATCTGAGTATAAAGGTTTCAAAATGACATTTAATTCATCAAGACCTTCATGTGGTGGGACGCTAATGCAGTCTGAAGGCTATTTGACAACACCCGGTTATCCTCGCACAACTTCATTGCGTTTTTGCCAGTGGTTAGTATTCATACCCGATAGAACAAGAAGAGTGAAATTAGAAATTATTGATTATAACGAGAATGAAAGAATAGGTATTTACAATGACGCTACATTTGAATCTCTTATAGATATATATAGCGGAAAGAATATAAGCGGAAATCCTTTGATTTATGAATCTTCAGGTAATACTATTGCAGTGTATCTACTTATGAAAATGTCTTCATCTCAAAGTTACCCACAAAGATTTATAGCTAGATTTACTTCGGATGAACCTGCGTTATGCGGTGATAGTCTTCAGGGTACAAGTGGTAAAATTACTGCTCCTGATTTACAGCGCTCTTACGTCTGCAAGTGGACGTATAATTTCGCGGATAGCTACAAATTTAGCAATAACTCTGATTACAATACTATATTTATAAGTATTACTAACACATTTTCACGGGAATCGAAATGTTATTATTCCCATTCAAGGCTCATCATTGATGTTCCAATTGAAAATACAGGTCAAAAATTCACTCGAACTGTATGTGGAAATCAAACGGAAATTTCCTATAGAATCCCGCTTACATCATTAACACTGAGGGCCATTCAAGTTAATCTTGAACCTCTTCTGTTTAATGTTGAATGGAAACTTCAGCCATGTGGAGGATTTGTTCATCTCTCACAAGAACCCAAAAATATTTTGAATATACCAAAATCATTTAATAATACTTTAGATTGTGGATGGATAGTAATCGCTCCTCCTGGAGTTAGAATAGAAACAAGTATTGAGGGAATCTTTAACCACGATTGTTCAGATGAATTTTTAACTGTTCATCATGGTTTGACACAATCTGTTATAACGTATTGCAAAAATAAAATTCCCGCAAAATCTATCGTTACATATTTTATGAATACATTCATCCAGTATCATTCTAAAGCTCAACAATCTACTAATTTAAAACTGGTTATGAAAGTTGCTAGCAGCCAGTGTGGCGGCTATTTAAATGGGCATCGAAGAATATTTTCCTCACCTAACTACCCAAATCATTATGATGAAAATACAGAATGTACTTGGGTAATACATGCATCTATAGGTTACAGAGTTTCACTTTCATTTTTTCAACGATTTGTTGTAGAAGATACCGTTAATTGCACTAAAGATGCAGTTATTATATATGACTGGGTAAATGGATCATACCAGGAATTGGCTAAACTGTGCGGGCGAGAAATTCCATCTGTATTAAATTCAACTTCAACTGAGATGAAAGTCGTTTTTCGTACTGATTCTAATATTAATCTAGATGGTTTTACAGCAGAGTGGACTGAAATTTGTGGCGGTGTATTCACAGCTACGGATATAGATCAATTTATTTACAGCCCTGGATACGGCGGCGGTTATGGTCCGTTACTTGATTGTTCATATGAAATTCTTGCTCCGACAAACAACAAGTTAATCGTGCAGTTTCAAGACTTTGCCCTTGAAGGTGTCTACCCAGAATGTAAATATGACAATCTCACCATAACTACTGAGCGTGAATACAACTATCTATTAAAGATATTTTGTGGTAAACATATTCCCTCAATTTTAGAGAACTATGAGAAAGTCATGATAAATTTCAAAACAGATAGTATTGGTCAAGATAAAGGCTTTAAATTGTCATACTCGTTGTATAAGTGTGGTGGAAAAATCACTGAGCCTACAATGATTAGAACAGGATCCGCTGAAGAATATTTTAACGGTCTTAATTGTACTTGGATAATTGAGGCCCCTTCAGATAAAGTTATCATAGTTAACTTTGCATATATTGACATAGAACCACATTATTCCTGTTCCAATGATTATATTGCTGTTTTTGATGGATCGCAAATAGAAAATGATCACCGATTAGCTTTGTTATGCGGAAAAATTAATTCTTCTACTGTAATAAAGGGTAATAGTAGTAGGGCAATTGTACAATTTGTGTCTGATGACTTTTTGAACTACAAAGGCTTTCAGGCCCAAATTAGTTTCAGCTATGGCGAAGCCGTTGGATGTGGAGGTGTTATCAGTTTATTATCTGTTACTCAATACTCTTTGAAATCCCCACGGATAGGTAATTCATTTGTATACGAAAACTACTTAGATTGCCATTGGTTTGTGAATGCCCCAGAAGATCATGTTGTTAAAGTTGAATTTACAGCTTTTCATGTATCACCATGCGCCTATGTGAATCAAACAGCGATAGGTATTAGAAAATGCAGCTGTGACTTTGTTGAGATACGGGATGGGCTCAATCCAGATAGTCTTTTGATTGACAAGTTTTGTGGTCACACTTTGCCACCTGCGATAGTATCATCGACTAATGTTTTAAGTATCAGATTGTCAACTGATGGTGAAATAGTGAGTTCTGGCTTTGAAATAAGTTTAAGTGTACAGTCTTCCAGATGTTATCCAACAGAAATATCGATAGATTTTAATGTTAAAAAAATACAATCGCCTGGATTTGAAAATGGTATTGTCCCGCGGGGATTACATTGTAAATACTTTTTGAAGGAATCTAGGTTTTTCGATGCAATACATTTACGAGTAAACTATCTTGACTTAGAACCAGGTACAGGAAATCATTGTATAAACGACAAGCTGATTATAACAAGTGTTCCTCAAACACATAATCTCACCATAGGAAAAAATTTTGTATTGAATAAAAATAGCGACAATTTCTTTGTATATTCATCATTGTATGATCCCCTTTTAACGTTTCCGGAACACTTTGTTTTGTGTGGGTCAAATAAGTCATTTGATTTCTATTTACACGGCAACATTAATATCAATCTAATAACTTCCGCTGAGACCACCTTAACTCACAAAGGTGTAGAATTGGAGGTGTCATACGTTGGTCACTGTGGAGGAAAAGGAAATTATACAGAGCCTTATGGACATATAGTAAACAGTTTTTATGAAGATCACAATGACAAACTAGTTAGTTGCTCTACATTAATAACTGCTCCGGAAAATTACACAATATCGATATATATAAATGAACTATACCCTAGCTATTTCCACGATATAGCTTATTTTGAAATTCTTGACGGTGATAAATTGTCGTCTCCAAGCTTATGTAAGGTCCAATCAACGTTTAATATGCAATCAGTAAGTTCGACAGGAAGATATTTGCTGTTGCACACTGTGATGAAAGGCACTGAGCAAATAATTTATAATATCAATTATGTTACAACAGACAAAGGGCGGGGGTGTGGAGGAAAACTTGTAAATGAGTTGGGTAGAATAACAAGTCCTATGTATCCAGAAGTTTATAGAAAGCGTTCAACGTGTGAATGGGAGCTTGAGACGCCGATTGGCACTCGGCTCCGACTGCACTTTAGTGAATTTGATTTAGGTGTACTATGCGATCAGAATTACGTTAGTTTGGTTGATAGGAATGGCAACTTCGTTTCATCATATTGTTCTGAAACGCCGGCTGACTATATTAGCGATGACAATTATGTTAAGGTTGTTTATACCACTACAATGAGCAATGGTGGGACTGGCTGGGTAGCAGATTTTGTAGGTATTGTTGATTTGTATTAATTGGACACTCCGTATGTCCTTAAATGATATAGTCTAATTTTAAGTAAATATAGAAGATGTAATTTGGAACGTTTTAGTTTATTCCAGAAACTAAATCATGAATATCATCAATCATACAACTTCTATAGTTGTAAATATTTGTAATAATTTAGTTTCTGGAATTTCCTACAAACTCTAAATATTACTTTGTTATTTTTATAAACTTAGATTTAGGTTTATACAAGAATTACATATTGTATTGTAACATAAAAAAAGTATAACATTAAATAAATAATATAAATATTGTAATCATATGTAACTAAAATGATGATTGAAATATATGAATTGTTTTCTATTTGTCGTAGTGTTTCATTTATCACTTCGGAGAAACTAAGTTAGTGTTCTGCCTCACCGGGACGCCATAGTGGCCAGCGACGTCGCCAACTAGTTCATATTAAGATGTATGCCGGCTAACTCACTTGGCTACCTGGCGAATTAGCACACTATAGCACTTTTTGACGTGATAACGTCTTTAAAATCGTTTTAGTCGGGTGACATGTTCAGAAACTTGTGTCACACCAAAACCTCACGAGCGCGATCGCAGGTATAACGAGAGAGAGACGGACCGATCTCCCGTCTCATCTCACTCTAGCGGCATACAAACGAATGGAGATTTTCTCGTGCGGTTAAGTTTTGTAAGAAAAATGTATATCATAGTCGAATAAGTAAACTTGTCATTTTACACCCGAAATTTATCATCAAAAGTGTGAATAAAACGATAGATGTAATTTAAAATTTGAAAAAATTGTTATCTTCATTAATTCCTTACTTCCCAAAAACTTATATCACCAATAAGACGTTATCACGTAAACATCTCGATCGTAAACCTACTTTACAAACAACCAATATTTTTTTGCTTTTTCTAGTCTCTTAATTATGTTTTTTACTTAGGTATCCTGAAAGAAATTGTTATTAAGGTTCCTGCTCTCCTAATTAGTAATATTTTACATAATAATGATTTTAAAATTTGATTTAATATGATTAAATAAAATAATAATTATTATTTTATTATAATTTCATTGATTATTTAATTAAAATTTATTTTTGATTTTGATTTTTGAGTCGAGACAGAACTGAATGCATTGGCGACGCGATGTGGCAACTCAGTCTGGCGCCGCAGGGACGCCAGACGTAGCCATGGTAACGTCGCCATGGCGTCCCGGTGAGGCAAGGCACTTACATATATGAAGGAGCAATGGCGTTACCGGCATTTTGATAAACAATAAGCTACAAATTACAAGCTCCCACCTTTTCAGAATGCCAAATCATAAAATGACTGCTTCACGACTGATTTGAGAGCGACCACCGCTGCGAAAACCGCTGTGTGAGTTACAGAATTGCAGGGCTGAACTGATATATAAACATATAACTTAAAGACTGAGCTCGTCTTATATCAAGAGGAAAGAATAGGAGTTCCAGATAAAAATGTAGAAATACGTCGCCCGTATTAGGGGCTGCGAGTGGGGGGATAAGAAAAATTTGGGTTAGGGATATTACCTCCAACCACTTCCACGTGCCAGAAACAGTGATTAAAAAAAACTAAAACAAATATTCCCTAACCTAACAATAGATAACAATAGATTTTAAGACATCTCTGGCGCTACGGGAAATGCAGCCCCTCCACCCTTACCAAAGCACAGGCATTTTATTCAAGCTTCCGCAGCTCGGGCTTTTTGGACTTGGTTTGGACCAGCCTTAGCCGCTACGGCGTGTCGGGGCTGCTCTCCCTCCGCACCTACGGATTAACATAAAATTAAAATAAGACTCTAGGGGTAGAACAGACTAGTAACACGTCAGTTTAGGTTGACTGAATCGATGTTGTCAAATACGCGGACCTAACTTAACCAAGATCTAATTGGGTTGGATTAACAGCCTGGCCACGGGACATTCGCCGATGCGCTGTCGCTGATGTCGCTGTCGAACTTCCTTACTGGTCGCGGCGGCGAACGTGACTAGTGCGTGGCCTGAAACGGCGCCGCGCGAATGGTCGCCTCGCCTCCCGCATCGCCGTTCGCACCGCCGATCCCCGTGGCCAGGCCGTTAGATATATGTCGCCGGAATTTGATGATACCGATATGTCTCGGGCGACCTTGATTGGAACCCCTCCAAGAAATTTTGACTGTCAGAGTTGCGTCAAAGTATTAATAAAAAATTAAATATAATTTTGTGTATTCTATTGAAACTCGTTAATCGACACGTACATTTCATTTTCTATTAATTATAATAATATTAGGTCCTTACATATGAAATTGGCGTTTTGTATGGGAGGAACAAAAGATATTATACTTATTAAATATTTTTAATTATAATTAATATATATATTATATATTTAATTAATCTCTGGCTAGATTTGAGAAAACTGCAATGAACAATACCGGCACTATAGTCCAGTCAGTCAAGACAATTAATTCATTATAATTCCAAAAGTTTTCAAATTTTGATGTAAGGTCGGGAGTGGTATTAAAACAAACTACTTATAAAATTTTGCAACCTGCTCTGCGGTCCGGAACATTGTTAATAATGCAATAAATGATAATTTGCTTAGTTCTTGAGACCAAAATTCCAAAAGTTCTGCACAGTTGGAGTGGTGTTAAATATATTATTTTACATCACGTGTCAAATTTGCAACCAATTTAAGTGTACGGAACATTATTTAATTAATGTTGTTCTTTATTTAACTGAAGGAAAACGTTCCAAAAGTTCTGCAAATTTGACAGATATATCGAAAATAAAATACATAACAAAAAATGTTCCGTACACTTAGGTTGGTTGCAAATTTTATACGTGATATGAAATATTATATCGAAAACTTCCCCAAGTTTGCAGAACTTTTGGAATTTTTTTCACGACCATACAGACATAAAATTAATTTAATTGCAATTTTAACAATGTTCCGGACTGCGGACAAGGTTGCAAAATGAGATTTATTGTCGTCCCAATGTACCATTCACTTGACCGAAGTTTGAAAACTTTTGGAATTATTATCAAATTTTCGATTTCGAATGTCTATAATGACTGGTGTACTAGTCCACCAAACGCTTTCAAGTAACTTTTTTGGGGTTAATTTTCGCTTGGGGCAGGATTTGGCTGGCTGGCCAGGATACAACCATTGCGCTGAGCGCTTCCGATTATCGTAAAGAATCCATTTTGCATCACAGGTAATGATTCGGTTTAAAATACCTTCATTATTGTGCCGGTTCAGTAATGTAACGCAGCAGTAGACGCGCGTTTGCCGGTTTGCTTCAGTCAATTCGTGAGGTACCCATCTTTCAAGCTTTTTAATCTTCCCAATTTGCTTCAAGTGAATTAAAACAGTTTTATCACTAACACCGCAGCCTGCAGCTAACTCGGACGTGGTTTGAGATGGATCCGCTTCCACAATAGCCTTCAATACTTCATTATCAACTTGGGTCTCAGGCCGTCCACGGGGCTTGTTCTGCAGGTCGAAATTTCCAGAACGAAAACGTTGGAACCAAAAACGATCTGTGTTTTCTTTTGCAACATGACCGCCGTACACATCATTCACCCTTCGAGTCGTTTCTGCAGCACTAGTGCCACGGCGGAACTCGTACTCGTAAATAATGCGATACTTTAAGTTTTCCATTTTGTAAAATGAGTGACGCAAACAGAAAAAGCAGAAGAAAAAAACAAATGAATGACGCTCATCGAAGCACAAATACATGAGTAAATAGCTGTACAAATTTACATCGCGATTAAAGTGGCCAGTACGAAATACGCCAATTTCATATGTAAGGACCTAATATTTCAAGCAGCGTGTTTTTCAGAACATGTGAAACGAAAAGCAAAACGCTATTTTGAATGTAGTTTTTGACAGAAATTAGACTTACAGATTCAATGCGTTACTTTCAAGTTGAGGTGAATGTGCTTCTGCGTTTATTTTATTAGGGTTTTTTGGAAACTTGGCTATATTTAACAATCGCGGTAATTTTTTCTCAAGTAATTTAAATATATTTTGTTTTTTTAGAATTTACCGCTGCCCAACATATTTAATGTTCTAACTTACATCGATAATAAAATTGTGCTTCCAAGTTAGTTAAACAATATGTCTTAGCTACGGAATAGACGCTAGGTATGAGTTTCGTAGTCGTCGTTTCGAACTCACACAGCGGTTATCACAGCGGCGGTCGCGCTCAAATCAATCGTAAAGCAGTCATTGTACGATTTGGCATTCTGATAAACAATAAACTACTAGCTCCCTCCTTATCACATACCTGTATCTTATAAATGATTTGAGCGCGACCGCCGCTGTGAAAACCGCTGTGTGAATTCGAAAAGTGAGTTACAGAATCGGCAGAATCGACAACGGGTTTTTAAAATGATCTCTCGTTTCGTTTTGTTCAGTTTTATTCAAACGTTTTCTCGGGAAATAAAAGTCATTATAAGTGGTAAAGATTTATTTTTGAAATTTAAATTGTGAATACAATATACTCTACGAATATTTCTTACACAATTGATATAAATTAATAAAAATCTATGTTTTGAAATCTATTTAAAACAACACTTGTTGTGAAACATACAATTGTTTTTAAAAATAACGAGTAACAAATGGTGGGCCTGCCACAGTTACAAATTATTACATACATTCTCATGACTATATAACAGTTAAATTGTCTACGAAATATTAAAGTTGTGAGCTGCATGAATTTTAAATAATCATAACTAGTAGTTCCTGAGATTGCCGCATTCAAACATTTAACGCGATTAACATTAGTAGTATAAAAAAAAATAAGATTTATGAATATTTTAATGTTGCTCTTTAAATGATAAAGTCCAGCTTTAATTTTCTTGTATCTTACATACTTTCCTCACAACATTGGAAAAATGGACTAAGGAGTGAGAGAGTAAATTGATAAGCAACAACAATAGGCGCTTGTTATTAGTCTTTATAAGTTATAAAGGGTTTTTCAACAAGAACTTTGTTTTCTAAAACAAAATAAAACAAAGAATTTAGAGGAAAATGAATAAATTTTTTATTGTATTACAAAGAGAAAAGTTTGGCAATTATGAATGAAAAATGATATCTGGCAAATGTCCACCACGACCACGCTGACAGATGTTGATTCTTTCATCAAAATTTTTAATCACTTTTTGGCAAAATGGAGGGTCTATTTCGTTAATGACATCACGGATTTTGAGTTTTAAGGCTGCAATCGATTCGATTGGCTCCGTATAGACTCTGTCTTTAACATAGCCCCACAAAAAATAATCCAGTGGTGTTAAATCACACGATCTGGCTGGCCACTTAACAGCTGAATTTCGCGAAATTATGCGCTCGGGAAATTTGGTTTGCAATAAATTGATCGTTTCATTGGCTGTGTGACATGTGGCACCGTCCTGTTGAAACCACATTTCAGTGATATCCATGTCATCAATAATAGGCCAAAATTTAGTGGTTAACATCTCGCGATACCGTGATCCATTGACTGTTACCGCATTTCCAGCCTCATCTTCGAAAAAAAACTGCCCAATCACGCCTCCAGACCACATAGTGCACCACACAGTAACACGTTGAGTATGCAAAGCCTTCTCAATAATTGCTTTAGGATTTTCAGAAGCCCAAATGCGACAATTTTGCTTGTTGACGTACCCTGACAAATGAAAATGGGCTTCGTCTGAAAAAATGATTTTTTCAGAAAAACCAGCAGGTTGTTCCTGAATGAACTGAGCGAATCTGCGGCGATTTGAATGGTCGATCAGCTTTAATTCCTGCACCAGTTGAATCTTGTAAGGCTTCAAAGCCAAATCCTTTCGCAAAATTCGCCATGTTGTGCTTTTGGATAACCCCAATTGTTGAGAACGTCGTGAAATTGACAAATTTTGATCTTCTTCAACACTGTGGCTCACGGCGGCGATGTTTTCTGTTGAACGACCCGGTCGAACACGTGTTGGTGTTGGCACATTTTGTACCGAGCCTGTCGACTCAAATTTCGCGACCAAATTCTTAACAGCGGTCTCAGAAGGACGATTATGCTGGCCGAAAATATCACGAATTTTACGAAATGTAACTTTAACAGAACCACCATTTTTATAGTGGATTTGAATTATTTTAATGCGATTTTCGAGCGAAATTGAATTCATTGTAATAATTGCCAAAGCACCTGCTACGAATACCGCCAAAAACTAAATGTCAAAACTATCACGTTCTCCTTGCCACAATTGAAAAACAAACTTCTTGTTGAAATACCCTTTATTATATAATTAATTATATTATATAATTAATTATATTATATAGTTAATTATATTATATAAATTATTTCAAGCCGTCTAGTCTGTTTACGCGTTGACATATTATACTACGTCCTTTAGATCAATATTTAGCAATATTTTGTCTTGTGCCTCTCATTTTATCATCTCAATTGACTGGTCTGTTTTGCAAGTAGTGTTTTAATAAACATGCTTAAATATAGTGCAAGTCCCAATCGGGAATGATTAATGACCATAGAACAAATATAATTTACAATAAATTTGTGTCTACGTTAGTGAACGGCAAATCACCCACTAAAAACAGGTGTCTATGGGCTGCGATGACTGGCCTTTTTGGGCGACCCACAGGCTCGTTTGCACCCCTATTATATAAAAAAGTGAATAATTTATACAGGGATGGCAGTGAATACTGTGCGTATATCTAAATATATAACTCTTATATCCTAATACATCAAAGCCGTGCTAAGCTAAACCGAAAGTTCCGTTTGTTTTAATTTATTAGATAATCTTATGTAAATAAAAATATAAATTTATATTCTGTAATATTTCTTTCACATATTTATTTTGCTTCACTACAAATATATAAAATTATGCGGACATTTATTACTTTTATTACTTACAGTAACAGTTATTTGTAGTTGTATTTGACTGCATAGGAAATATGTAGAAACTTACAAAAATTCTGAATAGACAACAAGATTTCAAACAAAATTCCTTAAGTATTCAGAACCAACTGTATTTAAAATCTAAATAGGCACCTCCATACTCCCGATTCGAAGTCTCTTGGTAACTCACATTATATAACGCATAATTTGTCGATTACGCATCTTCAGCCAATGTCAACTTCGTAAAACTTTAATCCGGATTTGTGATATATAATGGCCTAACTTGAGTGCTTTTCTTTCAAAATCAAGTTTCGATTTCGATTCTTAGACACAGCACGAATTTTAGTCATTTTCAATATGACCTAAGAATTCTTGTAGAGTTTTTAAGGATTCATAGATTCATAATCACACGACGACCCAAAAATTCCAAATCGAATCACCATTCGAAATTCGAAAATGCTTCAGTCAAGTCCGTCAAAGTCTAGAACGTGAAATGCTTGTGGCGAGGGTGTGGGCGGATCCACTATAAGGGCTGGAGGTGCCCGAGGTCGGCGCTAGTCTTCCACCAGCTCCCATAACATCAAAGCAGCCTCGGTCCCACCAGAGGACACTAAACAGCGGTCGTTGAACATAAAGCGAGAGGAAAGGACTGCCCCTGAATACACTTTGACTTCATTGTACTCCGCCTTTGCACTAGCACAAGGGTATCTAAAACCAGAAGGAGAAGAAGAAATATAATACTCGTATGTAAGTAATTTGTAATTGTAATTTTATGTTGGTTATTTTGTATTTCTTTTTCGTTACAAGGGTTGCCTGAAAGAGATCTATTGTTAGCCGTAAGGCCCTTCGTTGAATTACTAATAATTTATGTTAATTGTTTTTATTTGTACAGTTTTAATAAATAAATAAATTATACCTGAACAAACGTAGATATCCGTCAGAGTCCCCGCTTATAAGAAGATCGTGAGCAGAGGATCTGCTCGAAGCAGTTATTAATGACGTCATCGGGTAGAAACGATTGTTCCACATTCCTAAAAAATATTAGTAAATGAAATAATATAGATATATTGCAACTAGAAAAGCAGGAGCCAACAAACAAAAATTAAAATAATAAGATTACATTTTGTATGAAAAAATTTTAACATGACAATTATTGAGACAACACGATCGAAGGGATCACCCGGGTAAAGTAGAGTGGGCAAAAAGAAGGTGGGCTGTTGACTTGATAGACTTAGCAGGAGAAAACTGACCAAGATAGAGACATCTGGAAAGGGTTGGAGGAGGAACCAAGAGGAACACCCAAGAGGGGACATATCCAGAGGCAACTAACATATTACTACTCGTACTAACATTTTCTAAACATTTGTAATGGAACTAAAGGAAGTGGCGATAATAAAGACTTTAAAAAATAAATTAATTTGTGTAATAGGAACAATGATGAAATTGTTAATTTCTTAAAAACTAACGCATATTCTTCTTTTTTTTTCTTTTTTTGGGCGACCCAAAGTTACTTAGAGACTAAAATCCCCATGTGATTAATTTGCATGATATTGTTGGGAATAGGTATTATATTATATTTTATTTCGGTATGTTCATGTAATAAGACTTCGAAGCGAAAATCTACGTAGAATTTTTGTCTGAATGTTTTTCGGGAACGCAAAGTCATACACAGATTATCTTTTTTCTAATTAGGTATATCAGATAAGTTAGAATATGATCCAAGTTTAATAAAAAAAAGAGTGCGTGTACTTATGTATGCGCTTAAGAAGTTATACTTCTTTGGCTTTCTTTATTTTTTTTAAACATTAAATAATTAATAATAAATATTTAGCGTTAATAATTTAACAATATTTAATATTTAGTATATTATTCAATTATTAATTAATTATATAATAATTATTATTTATTATTTTATTATATTATTAATTCAATTTAAAAACTAGGTATGTTTCATAACCTTTTAACTAAGTAACAATAGGTCTTTGTGAAAAAGCATTGCTAAATTTCTTTGAAAAAATAATTAAAACCCCTTTTAATTTGTTTAAAAGGTACTACAAAGGTCATTATGGTCATTCTGATAATTTTGTGTCACGGTGCGCGCGTATCGTAAAATTTCACTCTCATCAATTTTTCATAACGCGCCTAAAGAAGTATAACTTCAAAAATTGAATCGGTATATTTAATTCAAAACCATACTATGTTATATTGTTAATAAAGAATTTAGATAACCTGATACTAGGAAGCCAACAGTTGAGTTATAGGTCGACCACTTAACATCTTTCATGGCCATTGGACTCTTTTCTGGTGATAAGGCTTTTATGTCCCCTGAAAAGTAAATTAATAAAAATCACTTCTAAAATATTGGATATCAAGGGCATTACTATTCGTTTGTTCTAAAATCTAGAGTAATAAATATTATCGCAAGAGGAATCTAGATTCCATAGAGACATGGATAAATATTTGTATGATATCTCTCCCAATAACAGCTCGATATACTAAAATGAATTGTGGGAATTATGAAAAACTCTTTGTCATAAAAGCTTATTTCGAAGGTATACAAGTAGATAGTTAATACTTTAGAAAAACTCCTAAAGCGTGGTAACCACACTGAAATCGCAAACATACAGATAAATTCTTAATAACGAATTAATGCGTGAGAAGTCAGAAAATATGTTTTATTGTGTTTAATGCAGGTTGTCCCATGTTGTTTTTTTTATAGAACAGCGAGCAAACGGCCAGGTGGCTCATCTGATGTTAAGTGACACTCTCAATTCCAGAGCTCGCAAGTGCGTTTCCGGCATTTTAAGAATGCATTAGTAACATTCTTGAGAAAAATCTTTTTGGTAATAAATGGTGCAAGCAAAGTTGTGAATTTGCTTCTACGTACTTGATATCTTTAATCGACTAATCCTTTATTTAAAATTACTTACAGAAAGCTAAATCATAATCAGCTGTAACAGTTTGTAAGTAGTTCCCGTCAAGACTCCAGTCGAGGTGAACTAATGGTTGTGCTCCGCGAATTTTATTCCACTTCTTATAAGAAAAGCCATCTCGGGACACGCGGAACAAGTAGATACTGCCGTTTTGAGAGCCTATTGCTAATACATCGCCAGCTGGAAAATTTAGTTCAGCAATAAAATATGTAATATATTATATAGTAATACTATGATATTGCTTTTATTTATATAACATGGAGCAAACGGGCAGAAGGCTCACCTGATGTTAAGTGATACCGCCCATGGACAATCACATTGCCAGAGGGCTCGCAAGTGCGTTACCGGCCTTTCAAGAATTGGTCAAATTGGAAGTCGAATTGGTTCGACAAATACTTCAGTGGGCATCTGGTTGTTTGTCCTTGTAAATAAGATAAAATACTCTCACAATAGTACTTCATCCAATTACCTGTATTATACTGTAAACAGTTGAGTGGGGATCCACAGACTCTGACAGTACACACTGGTGCACCTGCATCCGCATTCAATACAATTAGGTGACCCTCAGTGCTTCCAGCTGCGAGAGCTCCGCCTCCCGAGTGCCAGGTTAAGGAAACGCATTCGTAACCCACCTGAAATGTCATAAGTTCATTACTATACGTTTACCGATTGACTAACAACTAGTTACCATTACTATACGTTTACCGATTGACTAACAACTAGTTACCAGTACTATACGTTTACCGATTGACTAACAACTAGCTACCAGTACTATACGTTTACCGATTGACTAACAACTAGTTACCATTACTATACGTTTACCGATTGACTAACAACTAGTTACCAGTACTATACGTTTACCGATTGACTAACAACTAGCTACCAGTACTATACGTTTCCAGTGCTTCCTATCCCTGGCAAGTCTTTGCCACCACTTTGAGTACCGTGGCTTTTTTAAGGTCGTCTGCCCACCCCGCGCATGATCTACTCTCTCCCCCGCAGCACTATAGGTAATCTTATAAGCATCACTGGCAATGTAACCTCTGGATCTCGGCTTGAGATTTCTGCTTGTTACAGTAAAAAACAATTTCTTGGTAGGCAAGTAGGTGATCAGCCTCATTAGATAGCCTAACGTTAACCAACATAAAAAGTAAGTTGAAAAACTACTTTTATATGCATTTGTCGCTTTTTTAAACAAGACTGTTATGCATTTATGCAAACAGCGGTTTTCTAATGTAACATATTGTGATTAAATTATATAATACGAGTATTTTGTAAAATAATAAATTTAAAAAGTGGCGTATATAAAAATAGAAGCATATTTATGATTCTGCTCTTCTCTGCGTCTGCTCTTCAGGTGGGGTAAAAAAAATTACCCGAGATATACCGGATACCTAATGCTTATAAAACATTGATCAAATAGATAGGTTGCTATGAATGTACCTATACAGAACATAATATAGAAATAAAGATAGGCCAGCCCTTATTACCAGAGGTGGAAAATCATCATTGGAACAAAACTATGATTATTGTTTTGATTGCTATCATTACTATCTAAAAGTATACGGTATGAATCACAGAAATTTTCCGTCTTATCCCAGTTGGGTCACTTATTTAACAAATTTATACGAGTACCTGGGTAGCAAATACAAGTTTGTGCCCTTTCCACAGTGCTATGCTCTTGTCATTCCCCGCCGTAGCGAACATTTCGTCGTCGGGATGAACTGCTACACCCATTAGCTGCTTGTGATGCCCGAAGACTATCTGAAATTGTTTACGCTGACTAAAGAACTGGGGCAAATGAGTTTTTTATTAATTTTAAAACAACAATAAAGCTCGGTCGTTTTACTAATTAAACATAATAGTTTTGTAGTAATCGAAGTTCGTCAATAGTATTACTTATAAAAATCTGTTAAATTAGCTTTGTATTGAGAAATCAAAGAAGAGTTATAACTCTTATTTTGAATACTCTATATTAAAATTTCTCACAGTATCTCAGAAGGCTCAATGCTGTACAATTTGAAGAAGGACGCAGGAGGCTTACGTCCAAGAATTGAACCCAAGATAAGACATGGGTATCCATTAATAGAGGAGACGTGTATTATATAAGTACCTACCTACCTAATAAAATTTAACTAAATAATTTTAAATAAATACTAGCTGACCCGGCAAACGTCGTTTTGCCATGTATATTATTTCTAGGAAACATTTTTTTAGTTCAATAAAATTAACTATGTATATACTATATAAAAAAATAGGGGTTGATCGTAGAAGGGTGACTATTAAGGGTTGTATGTATTTATGTATGCTGTATCATAAAAAAAATAAAAACAAAAAGTTTTGTCAAAGAAATCAAAATTTAGAGGTCAATTTCACCCTTAACATTTAGGGGGATGAAAAATAGATGTCCGATTCTAAGACTTACTCAATATGCAATAAAAAATTATAAGAATGGGTCGAGCAGTTTCGGAGGAGTATGGGAACGAACATTGTGAACTGTAAAGGCAGCGGTTCGACATTGGGCACAAAATTTTATTTCGCAGATTACCAAGTCTATACCTGTACTAGCGCGGACTAGGAGCAATATATAGTAAAAGAGATTACATATACAATATACGAACTTGATTAAACCTCCGTTGTAAAGACCCTTCCATAATATTGTTCCTAGTTGTCCCTACATACAGGTTGCCATCATTTCTGCCAGGTCGCTGTGGGTAGATACTTCGAACCCCACCCGCTGTATCTGGAAGCTAGAATAATAAATAGGGTTTTAATTTTGTTTACATTTAATACCTAGTACAGGATAATAATTTATGTCAAGATTTGCTAACTGACTTATTGGTTAATTGTATGAAAAAGAGAAACAACGGTTAATGTGAATGTGGTAAATCACAGAACAGATTTTTTTTTACTTATGTAACTTTAATCATGTTGTGGTTTATGACATTTTACTTTGAATAATTGTAATGAGAGGGAGGGTAAAACTTGCCGAGTTTCTTGCCCGTTCTTCTCACAACAAGGCCTCCTGGTAGTTTTGCGAACGGATGGCGTAGTCTTGCTCTTTCGCGAATTTTGTAAACGTTTTTTGAAATTCATAAGCATGCCCTAAGAGGCATCTAAATTGAATAAACGTATTTTGATTTTGAATAAAACTGTAGCAGGGTTGAGGGACACAGTGGGGTAAAAGGTAATTTCACATTGTATGTTATATTGACAACTGGAGGAATGTAAATGGATCTTACATTCCTCTGGAAGTAGATTTCTAAAAAACTAAACTTTATTTTAACTTTTAACTAAGTCATACCGTATATATTCGGATACCTTTGTTTCCGTTATCCTCTTGTAATTCTGCAGGGAGTCCCAGGCTGCGATCTTTCTATCTCTTTCACCTCCCGAAATGAGAGTACCTTCAGAGAGCATTACTAACGAGCTGATGCCTTTTATATGTGCCTGGAAAGGTCGGTTAAGCAAGCGTTATAACTTTATATAAAGGCGTTAGTGAGTTTAATCACCTTTTTCATAAAGTATCTGTCTAGTCTGTTTCAACTAAAGTACTTTTTTTTCTGTTTTCAACGCAGCATCAACATAATTTGACAGAAGAAGTACTTAGTTCATAACGTACGTAATTGTACTTGACCTACCTAATGGTTGAGTTAGTGTTAGGTGTTTTTAATATGTATAAAGTCGTTTAAATAAATACATATTCAAATGTTCCCAATTAGACAGAATCTTTCTGCTTAAAAACATATGTGTCTCTTGAAAGGTGTATTAATTGCTTACATTACAAATATATAGAAGTTGAAGAAGTGAAGTAACAAAATATTATTTGTGCCGTATTAATTTAATTATTTCTAAAGATTCTTATATGATTATAAGATAAGTTTGTTGTTTAAGTTTGTTGTTATCATTTTTATGATCTTTGGTATTCCTGTTTAATAATCTTGTGTTTGTTTGTTTCGCGTGTTTTTTGTTAATCCATTTTATATTTAAATACTATAGTGAGATCCCTCCTTGCGAAGATAACATGATTTGTATCCATAAATAAATTATTATAAATAATAAATAAAATAAAATAAAAAGCCTTTTATTTCCCAATATAGTTAATTAACAAGGTACATTTCTTTATGTGGTTTTCTAAACCTTTGCAAAAACTTAACAAAATCTATTAGTAAATGAATAAATATTATGACTATATTTCTATCATGCTAAGTATTATTATTTACAGTTTTTGATATTCTAATTCTTGTATAGGAACCCCTCTTCAGGTGAAGGCCTCTTCCAGCTTTTGCCATTTTTCTCTATTTTGCGCTATGTGCTGCCATTTGGGGCCAGCTATTTTTTAATATCTTCTTCCCAGCGTGCGAAAGGTCACCCTCTGCAAGAGCTGGTTAATTAGATTGTTTTCTTCGGTTGATGAGTTGGTTTTTAATGGTGTTGCTGGAAGGTTTTGGTCGTACTCTTCCTCGGTGACCGGCCGTCTTGGAAGATGTGATGATTCATTTTTGTTAAGTTTATCTATGTTGTGCTTGTACACTGAGAGAGGCGTTGTTAGTTGCTATATGTTGTTGCTGTTTCTTTTATTTCCTTCGTCGCTCTGCATGTCTTTCTTGTTTACTAAAAATATTTTTCTCGGCATTTTTCCTCTGTTGTGGAGAGATAGAAAGGTGCCTTTTTCTGTTGTCCGTGTGGTCGGCATCTGTTTTATTAGGTTTAATTACTACCAGCTTATCGTATTTTATGGTAGCTTTGTTCCCTTTTTCCTGCTCTATTTTGACTTGTTCCTGAAGAATCTTCCTTTTCTCTAGGACGTGATATGGGTAATCATCTTTTAAATAGTAGCTGGTATCATTCAGAGCTTTCTTTTGTTGCATTACCTTTATCTTGTGAGTTGTGACCTAGAGTGGCGAATGTGACCGCGATCGGACGGGGCTTGTCGCCTTTTTTCCCTATTCTTCTAGCAGCTTCTATGTCATGGCAGTTTATATTTAAAGAAAAATAATTATTCAGAAAATCAATAACATTGTTTTCTAGATGTGAATAAGAACGTTCATTTTCCTCCATACCAAAGAAAACAACGTTTCTTTGCCTTGTTTGTCTCTCCAACTGATTTAACCTGTGTTCTTGGTTTTCTATTTTTTCCTCGAGTTTTTCCTGATTTCTTTCCAAAGTTTTTAAGTTTTGGTCTAATATTTTGTTTATATTTTTTGTTACTTTCTCCGTCACTTCATCTGCGCTTTTTGTAATAGTGGTTTTTTGTTCATCTAAGTCATTTTGAATTTTTCGAAGTGATGCCATTACCTCTTCCATTTTGATTTTTATTTTTGTATTTTAAGTTGTTTTTTTAGCTTTTGCGACCTCTAGTATCGAGTAGTTGTTTACGCCGATTGGTACTGCAGTAGCTGTTCTTGAGATGATTTGGCTATTTGACGCTAGATGGTGTTGTTTATTGACTTAGCAAATTAGCAACGCATTTTAGGTTATTTTTTAATTTTTTTAAATAGAAAGTTTAATTATTCTTGAGTTTGCATTGAATTGTCACGCATGTTCACTTCAGATTTGTTCCACTATTGACTTATTGTCCGGAAAAGCAACTTTTGCACGTAGATTTATGGTAATTGACCGTGTAAGCAATAGCACTATTTTATTGGTTTTATCCCTTTTTGGTGTTTATTTTTCACTTGTTATTTGTTCATTGGGTTTCTTGCACACTTATTTCAAGGATTTTTCAGTATTATCGGAGTTTTTCTCACTTTATTATTTTTAAAGATCAAATTTATACAGAGCACCGTTTTAAGTTGTTATACGCGACACAGTCTACCCGCCTCTCCAAATTCTCTAAATAAATTATTAAACCACATTATATCCATAATAAACGGCTCAAATATCTTTTCTCCAACTTTGATTGTAATACCTTTGTAGACTTTTTTTTAGACTTTCAAGTGCACAGACGCTAATTTATGATTTATGTAGGGGGTGACCTCAGAGCTGGAGCTTTCCTCGCTCAACGAATAATATCGCAATACAGCGAGGAAATGCTGCCAACATTAAAGGTACTCTAGCACAGGGACTAAACTTTTTAAATTTGTTTTAATTTTTAATTTATCAACAAAATAAATTATAATGATAATTATTGTTTTTGCATATGTGTGTGTTGGAAATAAACATATCAATTTACCTCAAACTCCATTCGAACGAAATAAGCCCCATCACTATCGACACTATAAATTGTGATAAAACCATCACTATCGGCAGTCACAACATCGCCATCTTGTTCGAATTGAAGAGCTGTCACGTGAGTTCTTGAAGGCTAATAAAGTAAAATTTAAGTTTAGTGGCAAGGTTTTTTATGCTTTATTTCAACACGAATTATTTACATAAATAATTACATAAAAGTGCTTTTCAGCGTTCGTGATCAGGTCAACGTATTATAATAAATTCTCGTTTACATTACGTCTGATACAGAAGTTTCATTAATTATTGTTGATTTGTACACTTGAATCATGGTCGTAATCTTTTAATTTTATAACGTTACAAAAACTTAGTTGTGCATATTTCATATTTGACATTAGGTTACAAAACCTACGGCGTAAGGTTTCAACTGACTTTTAATAATAAAAACGTCATTATGAATGAAAAGATTTACAATTAAAAAAACTGTATGCTTTACTTACAGGTTTGATAATGTCCGTCCGTTCGAAGAATCCATCTTTACGTCGATTCCAAAACGCAAGATGACCTTTACCGTGTGTGATTAGCAAATTGTCATCCAAGGGATGAAAAGCTGCCCCCGTGAGTTCTTCTTGCAGCGTCTACGGAAGTTATTTTTATTTTCATACACATATTTGCATACATCTAACAATTTTGATAAATGGTCTGAAGTGTTGATAATACGAGTGGCAGTTATAATAAACATAATTCAGTAATAAAACCAATGTTAAACGTTTATTAATGAGATGTCTTTGATCCCTCGGAAAATGGGACGGGCTTTAGTATAGGATGCTACTTGTGTGGACGCGTTGGCGCCGTCTAAGGAGGGAGCTTGTAATTTATCGTTTTTCAGAATGATGAAATGTGCAGTGTCGAATATGCTAATTTCTTCGGTTAGTTAGGCATAAATTCTTAAGGTTGTAAAACAAATTTTACTCTTAAATAGAAGTAACTTAATAGTAGTAACGTAAATCATTAATCAGGGATGAGAGTCGCACGCTTAAGCCCCTAGACCAACATAGCTATAGGTATATTTAAGACTTTAATGATATATATATATATATATTTTTATTTTTCTGAGTTTTCTCACAGTGGTTGCCTGGAAGAGATCGCTTGAAAGCGATAAGGCCGCCAGTTGCTCTCCTTTTATTTAATTATGTCAATTGTACTATATTAATGTATATGCAACGAAGTGATAATAAATAAATAAATAAATAAATATTTTAGTTTTTCTTCAATGAAATCCACTATCACTATATTTATTAATACATGCAAATAAATAATGAGTAAAACATACGTGTAATTAATATTATTCTGATGTTCAATTTCCATTTCATATAATTCAAATAAAGTTGTTACAAAAACAGGTCACATGCCGAGTACCTCGCGTGACAAATCAGTGAACAGTCGCCAAGAAAAAGTATTCGTACAATATTATCAAATGTATGATTTGAATTAAACAATGACGTAATAATACATCTTACTACTTGATAAACGTGTTGAATAATATAACGTTAATAAATTATTAGAGAAATACTTGGTTCCTATCAATTTTAGCATAGCTAATGTTAATAGTGGCGCTACAACCTTTTGAAGGTCTGGGACTCAGATCTCAGAACCTGTTTTATGATGATTTGTCAATCTAATAGGCAAGTAGGTGATCAGCCTCCCGTGTCTGACACACGCCTTTGACTTTTTGGGTCTTAGGCACGATGTATTCCGTCACCGTTCGTGCGAATGTTAAATGCTCACCAAGCCCATTGGTGCACAGCCGGGGCTCGAACCTACAACCTCCGAATGAGAGTTGTTTTCTATTTTAATTTGAAGAAAAACTATTTGTATTTTTGCATGTTTGTGATAAATACAGTAAACACAACACTGTACCTTTTTTAAAATTCTTTTCGCATTATTCCGTTATTATTATACATTTTTCCAAAGAAAATCCAGCCGTTCGTAGCGTTTACAGTTATTTGTTGTCACCATAGATTAAAAAATATAACGTCTAAATAATAATAAAAATATATTATGTATAATAAATATATATAGATAATAAATGTATGGTTTATATAATAACACTAAATAAAACTTTCTATTGACATTATTTATAGTATTTTCTTATAATTGTTATAATTTTAATTTTAAACCGACGAATACAATAAAAATTAGCAGTACCTTATGACCATAATAATTAATAATAATAAATAACTACACCAGTAGGATACAAGCTTCGTGTATTCAAAAAAGAAGTTTTCCATGTCGTGGAAACATGAATAAAAATAGGTATTATTCTCTTTTTTATAAACACCTTGAACAATGAACTTTTGTGAATATTTTTCGTATGAAAATAAATTCATGAACGAAGTGCATTTCGTGGCGACAATCGAACATTCCATCTATACGACCGGCCTTGAGACTAGCAAGGTCATTCAGTTATATGATCAGTAGCCGAGCGGTTAAAGGATTCTTAAACAGAGTCTACCCTCTGAACCCTCTGAGTTCGAATCACACTATTGATTTCTGTTCGCAATTAAATCTTGCTCGTACAGTAGCTTCCTTTTAAAGAAATAAGAAATTTGTGGCTAAGCTTTATATAAAGACCACAAGATTGATATAAAATCAAAGTATCATTTACCTACTCAGAGATGAAAAATTTATGAAGTCAATAAAAAAATATGTATTAATACATACCTACGGCTGGCTTATCTGCTACGTTTAATCATTAGCGCCCCAACCCAATAATTAATCCACAATCTTAGATTGAAAACAATCTGAGATCAGACCGTGACAGTCGATCGATCTCCTATCTGTATCCCAATAACCAAACCCTACGAAGACTATCCATTTTTGGCGACGGATAAAATGCCCTTTGTCGTTCTATTTTACCGAGTTTTCACTTATATTATATAATCAATGTAAACCAAATAAAGTAAATATAACCGTACAAATAACATTACAATATACATGTGTATGTTTAAAACATAACAAACAGTTTTTTTAATTATTTAAGAAAATGGTTAAAATCTGTTAAAATAATTAACTGTTGAAATCGAGCTTTCGTCAACTGTCATTTTATCTATCGACAGACACCGATACGACCTCCCATGGATAGCTTGTATCGACAGATGGCTATTACAATCCGTCGATTGGTTATTGGCACCCTTGTTACAACATTTGGATTAAGATTACTATCTCAGATGGTGGATTATTGATTGAGAAAGGTTATTGGGTTCGGACGTTAATGTACCAGTGAACAGGCTATCTCGCTCTTACAACTTGATTACTTACATTAATGAGAACATTGATATATTTTACAACTTACTGTAACTTTGTTTATCATGCTCTTATTGAGGTTTAAGTTTTCATTTAGTTTTTATTATTTGCTCGGTTAATTAATTCCCTTGCTAGCTTGCTTATGTTCTAATATAATTGATATGTATGTGTGTAAAACTTGTGATGCATACTTTCTTATATATTTTATGCATATACGTTGTTTTAGAACTTATAAATAAATTAAATAAACTCCTATTGGTGAGTTAACATTATATATGCAATGGTATATATCAAGGTTGTGTAATATTTATTCTACAAAACAATTTATCGCTGGTAATTAAAATATAAAAAAGGTACTTACAGCAACTTTCCCAAGAAGATGTCCCCATTGCCATTGCCACACGGAAAGAATACTCTCGCGACCACTGTCTACAGCCATGACGTAGCTTCCTCCATTCTTCGTGAACAAAATAGGTTAGAACACAATTAAAGACAGTTAGTATGTTTTATGCTACATGCGTTTTCAATATCTGCCTTGCGATTCTGTAACTAAAAACATTGAACTACAAGCTCCCTCCTTATCAGAATGCCAAATCATAAAATGACTGCTTCACGACTGATTTGAGCGCGACCGCCGCTGTGTGTGTTCGAAAAGTGAGTTACAGAATCGTGAGGCTGTCTTGTAATAAATTCTACAGAATTAATATTTAGGGTTTTTAGTAAATGCGTTGAATACGCTATTGGATATGCAACGCTATTATTTTAAAGATACAGTCAAAACCGTTATCGACGACACCGTTAGAACAACATACCTGTTATATTGACCAAAATCAAAGGTCCCGGCTGAATTTTATTGTATTAGGATCTTAATAACAACTTCATCGGCTGTTACGACTATCGGTTTTTACGACCAAATATGAGTCCCTTCGATGTCATTACAACAGATTTTGACTGTATTAATATTTGTAGATCACGAGGATACTGTGTTTAATGATGAAGGTGATAGAAAAATCTTATTTATTATTTTCTAAATAAAAACAAAGGTACCAGCTGAGAAAAAGCCACGGCAGACACGCCAGCTTCAAACTCCGCCATCCCAAAGACGTGTAAAGTCTGCAGGGTGTCAGTACTCCATATTCGCACATGAGCTTGTGCACGACGACCGCGCCCTGCTCGTTGGCCGCTAGCTACGAGCTCTCGAGATGGGTGTAATTCCATACTGTTATTAAAATAGTAAGTATTTATTTAAAGTCAAAATAACTTTATTCGTAAGGTAAACAAGTAGACTTATGAACGCCAGAAAATAAGTTAAATTAATTCTAAATTTACATTTACTACCAGTTCGCAAGTCAAGGGCGTAGAGCGGGCAAGAAGAACTGGCAAGAAATTAATGATTTTTATTAACAATGTTGAATTGGTAGAATTAAAAAAAAAAGTTTTAACAAAACATTCCTCTTTATAATATTTTTTTAAATTACAGCAAATAGCCAAATTAAATGAGGAATATTACCTCTCCTATTAGTATCCAATTTTCACTATTAAATATTGTGTTGCGGGTCTTACCATTGAATATCTTCTGTGTGTCCCATATAATGCCTTTGGGATTCTTCATCCCTGTCATACATTACTGCAATAGCTGCGACATAGTATAACAGTTCTCCAGTAGGTAAAACCCAAAGATTTTTTCTGGAATCGGCTCCTCGGTATCCGTATCTGTATTTATGTTAAAGAAATTCAGCTCTTATTGCATATTTCTTTCTTTTGTAATTCATATATTATCTTATTATTATGTATTGCATTGTAATTCGTGAACGAAATATGTAATATTTTTATTATTGATTTTGTTTGGTAATTGTATAATTCTCAGTGTTACTTGTAATTTTATTTGTGTTGATTTGGTTATGCACTTCTTGCCCTTAGTGTTTTTTTTTTAAAGTTATTTTCCTTATTAGGGGTGCCTAAAAGACCTTTATAACAATAAGGTCACCCGTTGTATCCCTAATAATTTATGTTACTTTTTTATTTGCAATGTATATACGATGTTTAAACAAGTAAAATAAACATTATAATAGGGTTAATGCTTAACTTGACTATATAAAACAAAAGAAGCTCTGACCTTCAAACAGCAGTTCTATTGGTAACAAGAATATTAGATAATTGGACCATTAGGTAAACAAATAATAACGTGACAATATAGATGAGCCAATACGTACACCCAATCGAGTTGTAATTTCTTATCCGGGGGTGAATTGTCAATCGGTGGGTGGTGAATGGGCGGGTAGAAAGTTCGTCGAAGCCCACGTATTGTTACCCGAATTGGCTCCTCCTTTAAAACTTCCAAAAGAGTGTAATCTACAACAAATATAATTTATTTAAAGAAAAAACTGTTTTTAACTGATTAAAGTTATGTATTATTATAAATTTACAATTATTTAATATAATTTTAAATTTATCCGACGTTTCGCGTGCTTTACAGCGTGCGTGGTCACGGTGACTGAAGACAAAAGGTGTTGAATGTCAAAAAGTATCACAGCTGCAAAGAAAGTTGCATTATCTGTATTTATTTCCCCGGAGTTGGTATCGACTAAAAGATGGAGGGTTTTGGCAAAAATGGCTCACTTTTTAATCCGTTAAAAACAGTTTTTTCTTTAAATGTGTAAAGGTTATGTCAATCAAAGACAATATTAAATATAATTTATATTAAATAATAGACATATTATAGGTATTACCCATAAAAAATATTTAAAAATTCAACTGTTCCTCTAAAAATGGAATGGTTATGTGTTTATTCAATTAAAAGTAGGATTATAAATAGGCCTTAGCTAGATTATTATTTATAATAGACTCTTCTTTTGTAAACTACGTAATTTTACCGGTATTGCGTATAATTTCTCCTTCAGGTGCATACAGTATTCTTGGTCTACTCTTACTGCGAGCTCGTCTTCCACGAGTATCTTCTGAAATTGGCAGTGCTGCTACGTTGGCTCTTGAACGTGATCTATAAAAATAACTTAGCTATAGTTATCCTGTGGCTCTGTGGTCAGCATCCTGGCTTCGACGCCCGCGACAAAAGAAGATATTTTTTGTACTAGAATTACCTATTACGGTGTGAGGTTTGCACACAAAATTTACTTTGCGAGGGAGGGAAAAGTAGATTATAGAAATTAATCTTTTTATACCTAAATTAATCATATTTGCTTCGGGATTCAGGAGTACAATTATAACAAACTCAGCTATTCATAAACGCTATAAAGAATATTTTACTTTTAGTGTTAACATATAAACCCTTAAAGGCGTAGTTGCGTTTGCAAGTACAACCCCGATGTTTTAGATTCAACATAGAAAGTTTGTTTGCCATAAAAGTTTCTCAAATTATTAATGAAACACAGCACTGCCCCAGTTAGATAGACTATGTTAAGAGCTATTTATAAGTCAAAGGAAAAAATTCTAACCTCCTGATGGGTGATTCTATAGGTAGAGCTGCAACACCTGGACTCAAAGATGGCGGCACAATAAGAGTGCCTAAGTAAAACGTCTCGACCTCAGCAAATTCATTTCGTAATTGCGAGAAACTTCGTACCTGTTTTATAGTAACTTCACATTATACTCTATTATTATTTCTACCTTATATTAATTTCATGGAGAAGGCGATTTTCAATTATTAATTTATAGTAATAGCATTGTAAGTTGTATTCATTAATTAATTGACATTCAAATCTGACTAAGTTATTACAAACTTATTATATCCAATGTACCGCCTTCATGTAACTAAAATAAAAATAATGACATGATTATTAGTTAATCTTAGGACTATTTAGTTGGACAGCGTGTAAAACTGTTAGATATATACACATATTCATTGACATTGTAAGTTGTATTAATTAATTACAATTAAATCTGACTAAGTTTCTACAAACTTATTATATCCAATGTACCGCTTTCGTGGCAATGAATGTATTTTCTTTATTTAGGTTCTTTTTACCATTTAGTTGGACGGTGTGTGAAACTATTATACATAAACGTGTTTCGATTTCATAAATTTAAATTATTAGGCGCTAATCGAGTATACGAGGACGAAGAAATACATGATATAACATCAGCTACGTACACCAAAAAGGCGGTAAAGTGAAATGAATATTTCTTGATTAATATTTAAAAGTACTAAATCATAAATTACCTCTTGTCCATTCACCGTGTACATTCTTTTAGCCCCACTCATTTTTAACACTTGTCCCAAATCTTCGAGTACCTCTTCAAAGGGTTGAGTCGTCCTCAGATTCAAAAGTACTCGACACTATAATTATTGACAATCAATTCAAGGTAACACAATTACTTTAGTGTTATTGGGCACTAAAGACTTGCCAATTTATTTGAATTTTATGATGATAGAAATGATTGGTTTAACTCCAGTATGTGACTGAACTCCAAATCTTAGATGGGAAAGATAATGATGTAGGTGATGGCTAATCTACAAAAATTTCCTCAACTATTAAGATTATATGTACCCACTACAGTTAAAAGTTCATAGTAACGAATCGCGTTTTTTACTACCCTTCAATTTAACAACGATAAGGCATGAGAAAGTATACGTTTAATCAAAATTTAAATCGCTCTCGTGCCAGTTTATTACTTTTAATTATAAGTTGGAACTGATTCAAATATCAGGGTATTTTTATATGTAAAACAGTCTAAGAAAATTGGATATAAACACAATCCACGGATGACCTTGGTTAAAGTTTTGTAAAATGATTTTTTATTTCACTATAAATACTACCAAAGGTTGGAAATTTTATAATTCCTTACTATTCTCGATTTGTTTAAAATTTGTAGTTTTGCAATTAATTTAAGTGGAAACATAACGTCGCTTTAGAATGATAACCTCGTATGTCCAGAGAACCAAACATTACAGGAAACGAAAAAATGTTTCATTTTGTCAATGTTCATTAAAATATTAAGTATAATTTGCTTTTGTCCATGGTTTTGGATGGTAAAAAGGACTTATTTATTAATAACATAAATAAGTCCTTACTTCATTAGTTCACCAGTTAAATGACATAACAGTCTAAGGGTCTGTTTCACAATTGTTGGATAAAGTACCAAATAGCTATGCAACACATAAATTATTTGGAAGATAAATTGTGCTATTTGACATTCATCAGACTCTTAACTTATGATGGACTTTATGTGACTGACAGTCGAAACGCAACAATAGTGTTTATCCTACCAATAAGTAATAAATAGCTAATTTGGAACTTATGTAGAACTTATCCGTACATTGTGAAACAGACCCTAAGAATAATAAATAAATGGTTTTTTGACATACGAGGTTATCATCTACAGTGACGATAACTATTTCCTAACATTCCTAACATTTTCAGTGTGATGAGAGATTAAACTCATACCTGTATGGAGTGGTCCATATTATTAATGATCCGGATGACCCGTCCACTGGAAGGTTTGCCGCCCCCTGGCGGTGGGGCATCGGACTCTGCTACGGATTGTTTGCGAGTGCCAGCACGAGACCAGCCGCTGTTGGCAGTACTAGTACCGCCATACCACATGCCGTTCTTCTTTCCGTAACTTGCTGCCTATTAAATGCACAGAATTCGTATTTTTTCAATATTTATTTAAATATTAATCATAGACAATACACAAAACTTGCGCGAAGAACTACACTAGTGGATTTTACACATATTATTTGGCAACAGAACATTATATATTTGCTATTAATTAAAAATGTAATTATTCTTAACGTAGGATCTGGCTACCATGACACGCTGGTTCCTTGTTTAGATAACTAGCAACTTGCAGGAATATCCTATGCTAAATAAAGATCCTATATCGCAGAAGTTTTTTTAATAAACAAATTTCATTATTTACGTTTCAAAATGCATGCATTGTCAAAATTCTCCTCAAGCCTAATTATTTGAAAGAAATAATTTCATATTTATTTTATTTATTTATTTTTTATTTATTAACACTTCGTTGCAAAAAACAATAAATCAAACACAATACAAAAAAAATTATAAGGGATGCAACGGGCGGCCTTATCGCTAATAAGCGATCTCTTCCAGGCAACCCTAGTTAAAGAAAAAACTAAAAAAAGAAACATGATTCGTGCGAGAAGTGCAGAAACAAATGTTATATAAAAAAATATATATATATACATAGTACCTTAATCTAAAGTAATACAAAAAAATAATAATATTAACAACAGACTAAAAACTTAAAAGCTAATCTTACAAATACATGGACAGCAAATAGTGATGTAAAAGGAAATGTATTTACAATAGATATTTCTAAAAACTATTCCACTTATCCGATAATAAGTGAACGAATTAACAGAAAATTTAAAACCAAACAAAACTAGTTTGATATGAACTTATACTTAGATTGCACGGTCGCTATCCATAATATTTGTTTCATGACCACAAAATTCATTCAATTTATATACACCAGTAGATATCTTATTTATTACGCTATTCTTATGTTATTTGCGAAGACCATTTGATTATTATAATTGATGTGCGCCACCAGTATGTATATTGTATGTTTCAAAAAAATCTAATCAATCTAATCAATATTACTTGTTAATTTTTTTTTTTAAATTACTCTAGTTATGCCGTCCAAAAGGAATGGATAAAAACTCCATACTTAGTCGTATAAAATAGTTTTAACATTATTTTCTAAACATTGATTTTATAATTATATGTGAAGACTATGTACCTAATAATAGAGTGTTGTGTGTAGTGTAGAGTAAACGCACGTGTATTCGAGTGGTTAAGCGTGCGGTTTAAACTATGGATTGTGTACTTAATTCTGCACGAATACGTGAAACAATGTTGTAAAAAAAAACCGGCATGGCATATAAGAAATACAAAAATATGTGCCAGCCCTAGTGACAGCCACTGTAGCAAATACACTAGGCTTATCAGTGTAGGTCTATAAAGACGCTCAATTATTTGGATGCAGAAATCTAGGGCTGAAACAGTCTATTTTAGTTAATGGATAAATTAGCTTTTAAGTTGTTAGCAATGTGGAAGTGTCACGTAGTCGTGATTAGTCATTTACTAGTTACTTTATGCTAATTAGTTCGATACACGGGAAAGGCGATTGTAGTCGTTATGGAAAATTTTATTACCTTGAAAAGAATTTGCTTGGATGTTTTTGAATAGCCCAGTTTTTATCGTTGACCCAATTCCATAAAAGTTATTACGCAAAGAATGTTTCTTACCTAAAACGTGTTTCACGATTTCTTAGTATTCGAACTGTTTCGGCTATTAAATTTTTTTCTAGAAATACGCGAATTCTCTGATAATTTTATTAGCGGTCAGTCTTGGAGGTGTTTCATTATTTATTAAATAAGGTTATTTAAGATTATTATGTGATTTTAATATTAAAATAAATAAGTAGCAAAATTTGATTATAACAAATAGATCCGTGATAAAAAATCTAGATACAGTGTTAGACTGTTACTGTGTTGAATACTGAGCATACTTACACACCCCCTTCAGATCTTTGAAAGGTGATGTTGTCTACTGAAAGTACATATACGTACAAAATATTGTGTATATACAATAAAAGTGTCAATACAAAGTAAATACGAGGCGAAAAACTCACCGTAAGATTGTTAGTTATTCTCAAATTCTCTGCACTTTTCGCGTAATATCGAATCCTTATTCGTGATATTTTGCACTAGTGTAAGGTACGAGGGGCGAGCGACCACTGGCTGGTAAACAAAACGGACTCTAACAAGAGTCCTTGGCCGAAGGTACTGACCGTAGCTCAAGGACACTTCTTATCGTTACGCGTACAACCAGCGCGAATGAACCGTGGCTACAGACCCTAACACGTATTATGATATAGTTTGGATGGATTTCAGAGGTCTTTCGATGTGGTTTTTATTTCGTTCATAGAAATGGTAGTAAAGCGATGATGTCGCGCTCGAGGTCACGTCAGAAATTGCTGCATAGACGTAGACTGCGGTGTTTTCTACGATTGCTGAATATTTGAGCTTTGTCTATGTATGTTTATGGTATGCTAACATTGGAATTAAGTTAAAATATGTGTTGAATTGAAAAAATGTTTAAAGTATATGTTTGATGTAATTGTTTTATTCATTATTTTGTTTATCGTTTATATGTTAGTATAGTTGAGTTTTACTCGTAGGGTCCATACAGTTATAGGCAAAATAGTTTAATTATTTTAATTTTTTTTTGTATCAATTGAAATATATATCTAGTAAGTAATAAGTACTTAGAGCCGTGTTATTATTACAACATGTACTGAAAAGATAAGCAATGTTGTATAGAAAAATAGACCATAAAGCTATCAGTATGTCTTAATTTCACCCAATCAGACTTTTACAACCATACTGAGAGTTTTTTATTAATTAATATATTCACCACAAGTTAAAAAGCTCTTCACTGCCCCATATATATTTTAATCAGTCGTCAACTAATCGGCTATTTCATTACGTGAGTTGCGATCACATCCTAAATCTACAGTTAAGAGTTCAGGCATTATGGAAGGGCTGTACTCAGGTCTATATTAGGGTATAAATGTATGAAACTTACGGGTGGGTCAGGATTGTAGACCGGCAGTGATATGACGCTGAAGGCAGAGTCGTCTTCGCTGTCAGGCATCGATATAGCTAACCACCGGTATCTGCTTGGACGCCACACTTTCGTAACGGGGATTTACGTAAAGTTAAATAACCCTCTCTATTGAATGTATGAATTTGAAGCTCTGTGTACTGTGTACTCTGTGTAGTATCTGTGTTACGGAATATATAAATAAGGACGATAGGGTGATGACAATATCTGCATATGTGCAACAAATTTTGAGGGAAATTTAACCTAGTATAAGCGGTTTTATTAAAATCCGTTAAAAGATTATTTACATAGCTCGTGTCAACTTTACGGCAGTCGTGGTTCAATTCCGTGAACGAAGTTTTATTTAAATTAAACCTTATTTATTTATTCCGAATCTTGTGTGGTGTTTACTACTATGAAATTCAATCAATTGTTAATTATGGTTATGAATATTAAGTTAGTTTTTATTTGCAGTGTGACATGCTTAGTGGAAGAATCACTGTTACTTTGAAATCTTATTTATACTCATAATTTTATTTTATTTTTAGTGTATGATAAATAACAATTATAGGGAGACTTTCTCTGTTATTTTGAATCGCTGTCGATTAGTTCTTTAATAAAACATTTTGGTATAATTTTTTTTAAATACTATTTGCGTTCAATATACTTTTCAAGTTCAAGTAACGAGATTATTATTATATCTCTCACAAATGCATTATTTTATATAAAAAAGGATGTATTGTGTGCGTTGAATTATGTTTTGCAGTTTTAATCGTGAAATTTCTTACAGGATTTTTTAATTCTTTTTTTTTATAACAGGGGGCCGGAGGGCCAGGAGGCTTATCTGATTTTAAGAAATACCGCCGCCCTTGGACTCACATTGCTAGAAGGCTCGCAAGTGCATTACCAACCTATTAAGAATTAGCACGCTCTTTTCTTGAAGGAGGACCCTAAGTCGAATTAGTTCGGAAATACTTCTGTTTTTATTCTTTAAGATATAGTAGTTAGCAAGAGAGAAACAATTTAACTATTATATAACGGTAAGCATTCCCAAAATAAATTATTTATGATATATACATATTTATTAAAATGCCCTATACAATTGCTTGATTTCCAATATATTTTGTATTAATTTATGTATCTATAGTACGTGATCGTTATGCTACGGGTAACAATGTTCAATGCCAGATATTATAAATATTTAAATACCATAGTTTTGGGTAAAGTGTACATATCTGTATCAATACTACCGTGCTATTTTATGTATGCCTACAATTTTAAATGCTATTTATTCATACGCCCCTATACTGACTTTATAACGAAATTAATATATTTTTAATGAAAGTCAGCACTGCTTTAAGTAATTAACTGTATACGGTCGCAAATGGAACCTTAATTTTGAATTTATATTTGTGTTGATATTATTGTATTTTAATGTCCTCTATTTATTAAAGAGTTTAAGATATTTGCAGTGTGTGTGCGCTACGGTGTAATAAGAATGTTGTTTAGTACATATTTATATGAAGCTACTCATTCAAAAAGTAACTTTATGTTTTATAAGTGATATTAGGTATTTTACATAAAACGGAGATGACGTTGGTCCAATGCAAATTAACAAATTTGCATACAGTGCACATAAGCTGCTACGTGAAACATGCGATTTTGGATATCTTGTCCGAATACTCAAACATCCACTCAAATATAACAGCCACTTAAAGTTGGATAAATAAAATTTACTTCAATTGAGCAGCTCTTATGACTAATGAATGTTTGGATATTATTAACGTTCATTTGTTTAAATTTATTTTTAAAAATGTAAGTTAAGTTTCAATGACTGTTAGTGAAATTTTACTTTGGTATTTGATAATTATAGACCGTTTATTGAAGGTTTATTTAGGCTGTGAATTATGTTGACTGTTATTAATATCCCGATTTAAGAATCGAAGACACTGGTCACATTCACTTTCACTAAGCTTTTTAACTATAAAAGAAACGTCTTAGTAATAAGCCACCACATAAGCTACTAGGCCCACAACAGCTGATAGAACCGCACTAACAAAACAAAGCCGACATGTTCTATCACAAAATGACTTCAAGACGCAAGCATCACGCGCGGATATAAACTTTATGTTAACGGAACAAAGTCTCAAATCATAATTGCTTGGAATGCGAATGAGACGGTGGGTAGTGAGCGACTATTTGGATTTGAATACATAGTCGGGAGGGGCTGAATTTGCCCAAGGTCGCTCTCTACATTTCACGCAAGTTATACTGCCCGTTATAAGTAAGGGTTGATACACATCGGTTACAATTAGAACCCCTTTATCGAGGTCTCACGTGTACACCCAGCTTATAATGTCACGAAGGTAATGGCACGAAATCAAAGATTACGCGTAACAAAAATTAAGAATATTAGGCGAAGGTGAAACCTTGAACTATATTCAAACCGTAATTAAATATTTGGGTAGCACACGACTTGTTAATTATTATGAGGTACGAATAATGACATCGCGTGTACGGGAGACTCTTGGACCTTCCTGGCAAACCTAAATATTACTACTCATTTTAATATGTACCTATGTAGGAAGCCATAACATTTATTACTTACGAAACACACAAATGAATAATAATAATAGTCAAAAAAGAAAAATTATAGAAAGAAAAAACGGAATATGGAACATATTAAGTGTGTAATATGTGTGTGTTTTGTGGTTGTAACTGGCCTTGGCTCAGCGTTATGCTGTGGTGTAGACGTGTTACACAGCGCTGGTCATTCTGACAGAGACCACAGACGCAACCTGGCTGTAAAATTTTCTATTTAACTTAATTATATGTCAAAAGTTTTGTATAATTACACCATCTACTATAGACTCATGTATTGAGGGCCAAAATTAATAATTTACCAATAACCATTTTCTAGGAAAATCCTACTTTAATATTTTAATATGACTACTTGTATGTTTATACACGAGGAAATGTAACGTATAAAAACGATTTTAAAGGCAAATAGAAAAATGTAGATTGTCTGGTCACTTATTTCTTCTACATAACAGTCTCAAGATTAGTATACAATATGTATGGTTTCATAACATCCAGTATTTCATTATGACCATATCTTTATCGACGATTTACTGACCGTTCGGACGTTTGACCTAAATCCCTAATTTGGACAGGGCCCGCGCCGCCAATACAATGCCGTCTGATCGCCCTCGACGTCCGGAAAATGCAGCTTATGCATTTTCATCGCCATGCAATGTATTGATATACAGGGTGCATAGTGTTACGTTACGATCGAATCTGTGGGCCGGTTAAGTTTTTCTTTGACTGATCTACTTCGACTCATTTATTATGTTAAAAAACACGTGTATACTAGCATAACAATTATATACCAAAATGTTTGTCGTTCTTTTGTTTTCGCGATATAATTCTGGCGTTTAATAATTCATTTGTTTTGAGTGTTATTTGATTTGTTGATTCGCTTATAACAGTTAAATAAGTATACCGTGGCTTCGTAAATGGTCTTTGCATCGAGTCGTAATCGATATAAAAATACTCTCATGCTGTTTAGTGTTTCGTAAGAAAGTTATTATTTCATACACTATCATACTAAGGCTATCTGCAGCATGACTTCACAAAGCCTCGCCCTGGTCTTAACGACCCTGCAATATGATTTAAGTGTTGTGGAAGAAATATTAAGCGTGTTTTGTATGTTTAATCAATTAGATCGTTTCAATTATTTACTACTACATATGCATACCAATTAGATGATTTTTGGTACAGCGATAGTTAGGTTATCGTTACTATTAATTATCTAATATATAAAATTCTCATGTCGCAGTGTTTGTGGTTAAACTCATCCGAAACGGCTCGACCGATTCTCATGAAATTTTGTGTGCATATTGGGTATAACTGAGAATTGGGCAACATCTATTTTTCATCCCCCTAAATGTTAAGGGTAGTCCACCCCTAATGTTTTTTTTTTAATCTTTAGATAAATTTTTTAATTTTTATTTTTTTATGATACAGCATTAAAAAATATTTTTTTATTATAAATTATATACATGGCAAAATGACGTTTGCCGGATCAGCTGGTATAATATAAAGTTGAATAATTTTAATTAAAGAATCCAAATCTTTTACTAACTAAAATTCAAACTAAAGAGTTATGTTACAAAAATGCTACATATCAGTTTCGTTACTGCCATATTTCTGTAATTGTACTTATCAATGTGCTACGCCACGTAACGCCGTTATACGGTCATGCTACGCTGTGCTACGAACATGCTACGCCGTTAAGCAATAGTGACTGTAACAAATGTAAACACAAAAAAAAATCCTTAGAGCTATCAATAATATTGACCTACTCGTTCTCGGTTTCTGTGTTGTTTTTATTCTAGGAGCATACGATGATTAGTATGGTAGTTTATGTCTTATGAATGGTGATGATGTTAGGTTTCATGATGATGCTGGTAATCATATCTAAAAAGTAAAAGTAAAAAATCATTTAATCATATAGGTAACACAATGTACACTTATGAACGTCAAAAAAAGAAATGTATATGAAATGCTTTTAACTTTACATTAAGTTCTCAAATCAAGGGCGTAGAACGGCAGAGAAGAACTGGCAATAAACTCTCCATCACTCTTTTTAACTTCCACTCTTTTTCTTAACTTCTTAATATTAAACATAAAACTTTAAAAACTTTAAAGCATTAAGTTCAATATCGAATCTTGAAAATTCTGACCATTCATTCTAAGTTAATCAGTACTTGTAGCCTTTTATTATAATATATAATTTAAACATGTATAAAACATTATCATACATTACATTATTACAGCACGCGTTCAAAGATTAAATGTTATGTACGGTCTTGATGCATACTAAGTGCAAGGTGGAGCATTGCCCTCAGCCGTTGCCAACCTACTTTGTTATGTTGCTATTCAATTTGCAGCAATGTTTTAGTAATTTAGGTTTTTAACTGATTACCGATATTAAAATTTATATTAGATTCGATTGGACAATGTAACCTAGCATTGCGACACGAGATAGATTATAAGATATGTATTAAGTGTAAATTTCATTCTTCTTTGGTGAGTACTTTTTATTGGTAAATAGATTATGTGTTTAATGAGAACTCTTTATATCGCGGACAGTAATATAAATGATTAAATAAAATATTTTTGTTATTCTTTCTAGTGTCCACGTGCTTATAAATTACAAATAAATAAATAAAATAAAAATAATTTAATTCAGACCATTACAAGTCCATATATTGTTAGTAGAGTAATACTTATAACTATACAATAACGTTATGACTAACTAATAAATTAAACATTACATACCATCCTTGGAAAAGTAAAACGCACGGCAATCAAAGTAATCAAAAACCTTCCGACTAAAGCAAACATTAACTTCTGCGTAATGACAAATTTCCGTTACGAAATAACATTTCTTTGCAATTATTTTCTTGTATTTAAGGTAAAATTGTTTGTGTAATCAAAATGCAAATAAGAGGACTGTAGACGGTGCGTGCTGGTTATCCTGCGACCCACATCTGGGCAAGGACATGGCCTCGGTACGATTGATTTAAATACTTATATTAGTAATTTAGCCAGTTTTGATGACAATGACAATCCGGTGTATTACATGAATTATGAATTGGGTCAAAATAGTATTTAAAACAGTTAAATTCAAACACATTCTGTACATAACACTCGAAATTCCATTTCATCAATTTTTTTTAAACAAACAAAGGAATAATAGTACGACATGTTGTCAAATTTATACTCGGGTATTTTGATGGTTAGAGCTAACTAAAAATCATATTAATGAATTACTAGCAGAGGCTATTACGAACTAATCGGCCCACCTAATACATCATCTAAGTATAATATTTAATACTATAGTAATATGTATACTAGAAGTATTATTCTAATGAATTTAAAATTTATGTGAAAGAATGGAAGTTGTATTTTATGTCTGGAAAAAGTAAAGAAAATGTACGATTGTATCGCAGAACGTTAACTTAGCGTATTTCGTTCGCGTCACGCACGCCACGTGTGCTTATGACTAATTATTTCAACTTTTAATTACTAAAGAAATGAGGTCATATTATAATTGCTTAGAACTTACTTTGAATGTCTTGTAAGATGAGACAACGTAGGACGCACCATCCTCTAGCTCTTCAAGTCTGTACTTCCTGTCACCATCCATGCCGAAAATGAATCGTGCACCCCTTGGTAGCTCCAATCTTTCAGATAATCTATCTAATAAGACGTCTATTGAGACCAGATCTCTACCGGGCTTGAAGCGGAATTCCACACCGGGATGAAAAGGATCCCCATTTCGATAGAACGTCACGCGTCTTGCTTTCCAATAGTTGAGGTTAGCATATCGACTGGCAGGTTCTGGCCTGAGAGGACGAACCGTCGCCTCCGAGCCTTCGGAAATGTCATCTGTCCTCTGTGGAGGGGATGGCGGGCGAGATGCATGCCATTCTGAACTCTTTTCATCATCAGAGGGTGGGTGATCTTCTGCAGCAGGGGCTGGCTCGGTTGGGGCTGGTTCAGCGACCTGTGAACGAATGCGTGGTTTGGGACGCGGCTTGTTCTGCAATCGACGCGACATTACGCGCGAATATTCAGCGGTCGACTGGTCAGCCTTTGCGGCTGTTCCTGTCTACGCATGAAATGGACATTCATGATTCTACGATACAGAGCTTTTAAGCAAATCACTTTAGAAAATTAGAACCGTTTTAACGTTGAACATTAACCGGCTTCTTGGATGTAAATTTAAGGGCACTATTGCAATTTTTCGAGTTAACCGAACGTAATAATCAATAGATCCTTTTGATAAATTAAACTAGCTTGCTGGGTGACTAAGTTACTTTAAACATGACAAGTAAAATGAGTTAAGAAATACCGCAATGGAATGATTCACTAAATATCCACGTGTAACCTAATTTTGTTTGCATTTATGTATTTTATTAATAGCTTTTACAAAAGCAATAATATAGACGCTGAAATCAAATTTAATTAGATAAATGTTGAGATTATTTAATTTTTAATAAGCAAAATAAAAACTGAATAGAATAAATTAATCAATAACCAAAAATAATAACAGATCTTAAAACAAAACTAATAAGATTCCATCACTTACCACACCGCCGGGAGGCTCTTCAGATGCCATTGTTATTCATTGACTTCACGTTACACTTTACAGATTAAACATCACACCATAAATAATAAATTAATGTGTTTGTTATGGAAGGAGTCGACCGGCTATGTTTTGTGAAGGGGATCGAGTGACCGCTGGCTATTGTGAACGGGGGGTGGCGGAATGCGTGATTATGGCAGGACCTACATTTGACACGAAATCCTATAGCCATTGCAATTCCATACATTTTAAGATATAAAATACCTTTAGTGTATTATTTCTAGCCGTCAGTTTTTATATATTTATATCAATCCATTACAACGCGTCAAGTTTTAAATTTTCATAAGTAAGTCGAAGTAAATTATTTCATTTATTTGAAGACAGAGTTAATTACTCGCGACGTCATAATTAAAAGTTAAAACTTTATATGAAAGTTACAGGACTTTTGTTTGTATGTTAATTTGATTTACAAATTAATATATTTGACTATCACTACCTCTTACAAAACTATGACTGCTATGTCAAGTAATAGGTTATTTAGGTACTATTTCTCGTGATGCTTGCGTAAGGGGCATAGTGTACGTTTCTGTGTCTTGTTTATAATTTATTTTTAATATTAAATTAGGTAACGGTCTTGAAAGACGGATTATTCAATCATAAAGTGATTTGTGTATAATAGACTAAAATAAAACTGCCATTATTAATAATAATAGTTATTTAAAAGTAAATATATATATTATTGTTGCATTTGGAATGCAAATCTTATTTCACTGAATTTCCTATCAACTAATTTATGTTTCTTAAAGAGCTTTGATGTTTACAATTGTCTTATTCAATCGAAGCCATAAAATAGCGTTAGGTACGTTCGGACTTGGCCTCAGAGAAATTAGCTTTTTGTATTTTTCGTACTCATACGTTTAAGAGTTATAATTGTAGACATTTAATCATAGTACATTTTAATATAGCTTAAAGAGATTGTCCTTTAACATCTCCAAAATTACACTGCAAAAAAAGTTAAGTTTTCCTTCAAAATATTGATTGTAATATATTTGAGTGAAAATGCTTATAATTGTAAGCATTTTCTAAGTTCAACACCGGGAAAGATCTATATTTTTACACTTATATAAGTATATCTCTCAGTATAAATAAAAAAAGTTGTAATTTTATGCAAGGAAAGTTCAATGTACTCAGTTTTTACAATGAATTTTCCAAGATATTTATTTTCGTGTCCAGTTCAGAAGGTCTTCAAGTCTAGTCTACAGGACACGATAATCAATATTCTAATTAGGTTATGGCAATACCTTAAAACTCTGCATAATGGAATTTCATAAGAATAATAAGAATAAAGAAATATAGGTCACTAAAATAAATTTAATATATGAATGAAACTTACTAACGGACGCACTATATATTATTATGAAACGGGAATTAAGTTTGGTCGCGATTTATTGTATGGATATGTTTAAATAAAACACTTTTTTTGAAGCTGGGTTACAACTAACTTTAATGTTTTAAAATATGAGTTTATAACTAACATAAAATTACGGATAGTGGAGTTGCGACGCTAACAAAAACTTAGCTTATCCAAGGGATCACAAATCTAAATGACACTTATGTTATTGGACATTATCGGAAACGAGAATGTTAGTAACTACTGGGTGGCGCAAAAGTACTGGCACAACACACAACGTGAATTTCGTCGACGATTTCCCCATTTTCAGCTGAACGGCCTGTTCTTGGTCTCCCAGACTTAGGTCTATCCAATGTTGAGCCAGTTGCTTCAAGGCGTGTGGCAAAGCGTCGGCGGACGGTGGGGAAATCGTCGACGAAATTCACGTTGTGTTTTTATCACTGATGAACTTGTATTCCGTAAGAACATTGACACGATTATTCCACGTTCTTGGGGAGTAAAACGGTCCATGTTTATTTTCAGTGTATTTTACATTTGTTCACTACACAATTTTCAACAACAGAATGACAGGAGATGTCATATAAAAAAAATAAACAAATTTTCTTTAGTGCCAGTACTTTTGCGCCACCCAGAATATGTGGCAGTCTCTCGCTAATCTCGGTTCCTGAAACGTTGACTTAAAACAATAAAATCATCAAATCCCATATAAACGGGTATAAATACGTCGAGATATAGAGAGATATAGTTGTTACTAGTGCAACACACGCCTGAGATTCTGCGTTTCAACTAAGGGCTCATAGCCGATCAGTGTAATAGTTTATTTACATATACGGTTCGATCCAGATTGATTCCCCACGCCAAGATCCATGAATAGATCCTCAATTTTGCCACATTAATTAATTATTTGAAACAATCTATTTTACAGTTAACTACGTTACAGTTACTTAGTTATTTATATGCATGCATTGGTATTCTGTAACTTCAAATACCTATGCCAATTTCGTGTTCTTGTATACAATTTAGATGTAGTTCTCTTAAGATCCGTAGCGCTGATTTGGCAACCTTGAGTTCACTATTGGGAGTTGCAGGGTACCGATGCTGTAAGTGCCTCGTTATCAAGTAATGGTCCGAGGACATTAAAACAATAATATCACTAATGGGGTATACTAATGGGGTACCTACATAATTTGGGACTTAAAATGATTGATTAAATATGAACCACGAACATTTGTGGAATCAGTGTCGCAGTAGGATTGTATAAATGTGATAGGAGACACGCGAGTGACTGGCAACACTTGGCTGTTTCTTAGTACTATTGGGGCAAAGAAATTAAAAAAGAAAGAGGTTATTGCGTTGAAATTCTACAAAGTTATACCTATGTTACGGTAGCACATTGAATGTCCACTTTTTTTGTATGCATCTGTTGGGAGAATTAATCTCAAAATAATGATAGGGACCATTACGGGCTACTGTCTCTTTAGTAAACATCCTTAGCGAGACAGACAGTCCTTTGTGCAGAAGCTTTATCGCAAAGGAATCAGTTACCCACGTAGTCCAGCCCTGCGATTCTGTAACTCACTTTTCGAACTCACACAGCGGTATTCGCATCAGCGGTCGCTCTGAAATCAGTCGTGAAGCAGTCATTTTAGGATTTGGCATTCTGAAGAGGTGGGAGCTTGTAGTTTATTGTTTATCCGAAAACCGCTGTGTGAGTTCGAAAAGTGAGTTACAGAATCGCAGGGCTGGAATGGGTGGCTACACGAAAATTGCAAATTCTCGGATCAGTGAGATCACTCCGTGAAGCTTGCGAAGTGAAACTTCTGAGGTTCTGGAAGGAGCTAGGCTGGTTAAGTTACCCATGACTTTACGCACAATGGACCAAATGGGCGTTTAATTGAATTAAGTGACGTGAAGAGTGGGCGTTGAATTAAGTGCGGAAACTAAGTTCACACTACATAGGTACATACATCTGTTGGATAGTTGGGTTAACTTAAAGCGTACCTACGTGGAACTTTAAACTTTAAAGCACTCATACACTTAGATATTCGCAAATATTTAAGAGCAATTTATATGACAATACTTGGCGATTAAAAAGAGTGGCGGAAAGTTTCTTGCCAGGTCTTCTTACCCGCTCTACGCCCTTGACTTGCGAACTGGTAGTAAATGTAAATTTACAATTAATTTTACTTGACAATTCAAAAGTGTACTTGGTTACCCACTTGAATAAAGATATTTTGAGTTTGAGTTTTGAGTTTAAGTTCACTCGCTCGCGATGTTTCGTAGACAACAATTTAAGCATAATTTTAAATTCACCCATAAAACTAAACCTCGCTTATAAGTATCTAACAGCTACAGTGTTCCCTGTCTACACGTGGGAAATGATTAAAGAATTGTCGCTCTTCGTAGAATGATATGGTTTATTTAATTAACTTATTTATCTTCTTTTAATGACAGTATCTTAATAATAATCCATTGGCGCTACAACCCTAAATGGGCCTGGGTTTCAGATTGCATCCGTTTCTTTGATAATTTTTATTTCATAGACAAGTACCTAGGTGATTTTTTTCTGACAGATGTCAAATTCTTTATTAAATTAATTATGTAGTATAATCATAGGCATTATTTATTTTATTATTCTATTTTTATTTACACTTTGTTGCTTTATAATATAAAAATTTAACATAATTACATGTAAAGGAACGGCAACTGGCGGCCTTATCGCTTTCGAGCGATCTCTTCCAGGCAACCACTGTGAGAAATAAATACAAATAGTTGACTTAATACATTTTCCTTCACAATACGAGCGAATGTTGCGCATAGACAGAAAGTACATTGGTGCACAACCGCGGATCAAACCTCAGGAATGTGAGTCGCACGTCGAAACCACTAGGCCAACACTGATATTATTTTAATCTTTATGGTGTAGGTATGCAAATATGCAATTAATTTGCGTATATTTTCTTAGAATAGAGTAAAGAAAATATTGTGTCAGGACCGTAGCTAATATCCGTGGTCTCTGCCTACCCCATCGGGTAAAAGGCGTGATACAAATAAATAAAAATATTTTCTTTAATTTTTTTTTGAATGTGTAGTACACGTATACACGACAATAAAGTAATTGTTGTAATAAACCATAGGTAACAGTTTCTTTCCGAAACTCCTAACTTTCCAACGATAGAAACGTTTCAAATTCATTCTTTTGTTGTAATACACAGGAAATACCTAATTTGAAAATCCAAATTCACATTTAACTACCACAAGCACACCAAACAACAATTACATGTTATTTTCAGTCATTAAATAGTTTAAAAAATATTTCATAGTCGACATGTAACCTTTTTGCCAGTGTAACGTAAATTACTTAACGAATTACCATAAATTATAAAACTCATTATAGGTAGGTACCTCCTATACAACCTTCGAACCAGAGTTGGCTATTCTATTTGCCCACTTCTATTTACGAGGATTTTATTTGTTGTTTCGGGTAAATAGACGCAGACTTCTAGCTTAATTACAAATTCCTCTTCATAAAACCATATAAATGTAACTGCATCACGGCCCACCGAGTTCTAAGGGACTGGACTTTAATATATTCTAGTAAAAAGCTATAAACCTTCTTTTTTTTAAAGTGTTTCTGAAGAGTATACAAATACCTACATTAAATTATTTATCGTATACTTTACTTTATATGTTTTTCTTATATATTATAATGACAACTAGCCGGTCTGTTTTATGAGAAATCCAAAATGGCCGATGTGTATAAAAGTTCATATTTTTGAAGCTATACTTCTTTAGGCGCGTTATGAAAAATTGATGAGAGTGAAATTTTACGATGCGCGCGCACCGTGACACAAAATTAACAGAATGAAGTTGCCCACTAACGAATTATTTTCAAACCAGCTGGGCGCCGAGATAGAATATGCGTGAAGTTAGCAGCTATGCCAAGAATTTTAAACAAATAAAGGAGTTTTAATTATTTTTTTCAAAGAAATTTAGCAATGCTTTTTCACAAAGACCTATTGTTACTTAGTTAAAAGGTTATGAAACATACCTAGTTATTAAATTGAATGAATAATATAATAAAACTAATAAAATTTATTTTTATTAATTAATAATTGAATAATATATTAATTATAAACGTTAAATATTTAAAAAAAAAATTAAGAAAGCCAAAGAAGTATAACTTTGGGGCCTCATAGCCTAGCGGTCTTATTAAGTGGCAGCTAGGTGAGGGGGTACCGACTACCGGGTTCGATTCCCGGTTCGAGGGCAAGTTTTAATTTAAATTTGTTCTCGGCCTTTGGGAGGGTTGTGCGGTACCGGGCGAGTGCCTAAACCGTGCATGGAGGACATGGTCGAATTTCTAAGGCAAATAGTACGAATTATAAAAATTTTATACTTGACGCTGGCTAGTGGCTAATGCACAAACCGTGCCAGAGCCATATAAAAATTAAAAAAAAAAGAAGTATAACTTCATACGCGGGTACATAAGTACACTCACGGCGCACCCCTTTTTATGCAGAATGTCACATGATCCCTACTTCTAATAGATATACATATTACATACTATACATACATGTTACAATATTGAATAATGAATATATTTATATTAAAATTTATTAGCTCTAGTCTCTACCCAAACGGCAGAGCGTCAAAAATTATTCATGCAGAATTTAAGTCCATCAGATAACCTTTTCACAACAATATGATTTAATTAAAAGTATTGTACCCTTGCTCCGGTATTTCGTTTGCGCGATTACGAAAAACCATGGTGCAAAGTGGTGCCATCTAGTGGCGTATATTTAAACCAATAACTGTATGATTATTTTAAAGTGTTTCTATTACACGGATGAGTATACATTTACACCTATGTTAAATTATTTAACCTATACTTTACTTTATATAAGTTTCTCATATATTTTAATGACAACAGCCCTGCGATTATGTAACTCACTTTTCGAACTCACAAAGCGGTTTTCGCATCGGCGGTCGCTCTGAAATCAGTCGTGAAGCAGTCATTTTCTGATTTGGCATTCTAATAAACAATAAACTACAAGCTCCCACCTTTTCACGACTGATTTGAGAGCGACCGCCGATGCGAAAACAGCTGTGTGAGTTCAAAAAGTGAGTTACAGAATCGCAGGGCTGACCGGGTCTTTTATGATATATCCAAAATGGCCGATGGGTAGTCAAGTTATTTGATTGGTGTTGCCAATTATAATATCAATAAACTACTAAAATATTATTTGATGGTGGTCCAACTTAACTAACTTAGGTCCAATATACCAAACCTTCCCCTAATAAATTTGTTTTTAATTAAATTTTGACATGTGCATGGTGATTTGACATAACTAATTGTACTTTGTAATTCATGGATTTTCAATGCCATTTTTATGGCAATGATTTATTAGGTGTAATGATTTGCCCGCAGCCCGTGATTCTTGCGACGAAGTAACATGTCCTACGGCCGTTCGATTGTACTACCTCCGTTGACAGATACATACCTATTTAGATTCTCAGTAATTGATTCTGATTCTTATAAATAGTGACGGAGAATTAATTACCAGTTCTTCTCATCGGTTTCACCGCTTTATTTGATGTGGTTATAAAATTTATATGTGAATCATTAGGGTTAATAAGATCTAATAAAACTTGAAAAAATATACTCATTACTCATAGCTTACTTTATTTCAATAAAATGATTAATCATGAACATTAATTAAGGCGATCTTTGACATTGTTTCTCACTTGAAAAGTTTTTCTATTCGTGGAGCATCATTGTGAATTATTTTCTAGTGATAACAGTTTCGGTGTTTAGTTTTCAAAGGCTCTCGTGACTCGTTGTGAGCCTTAATGATTAAGACTACAGAAGTAAATGATGCTTTATTTTAAAGGTCTAATTATGCTTAGATTACTTATCTTCGGATCAATTCTTAAATATTGTTGTATCAATACTAATAAGGTATTTATGTGTTAAAATACATGTCTTTACTCTTACAAGCCGTAGGTTCTTTTCTTTTAAGTAGTATTTTATACTCTTCTATAGAATTGACGACTCGTAAGCGTTACCTTTGGTATTTTGACCATATACTCAGTTATTACGTTAGAAATACAGTCAAAACCTATTATGACGACATCGAAGAGACTACTCATATTTGATCGTAAAATCCTAGTCGTAACAGCCCATGACGTTGTTATTAATATAATTCAGCCGGGACCTTTGATTTTGGTAAATATAACCGGTATGTTGTTCTAAAAGATGTTGTCGTAAACGGTTTTGACTGTATATAGGTAATTTTAATATGTTACGCCAGAAATACTTTGGTTGTTTCTATGTAAAGATCACTCATCAGATTACGATTACCTTTATAGCAATTACGATTGCTAGATATTAAAACAGAAGCTGAGATATTACTTTGTATACCTACGTATATAAAGAATTCTAATTCCACGACGGTTCAATAACGAAAGCTTATTTAAAAGTTCAAGCAATACTATATCTTACGCCATCAAAATAACGTTTATTTTGCTCTGGTCTTCTTTTAACGATATGAGGTATTAAGTGACAGAACTGTCACAATAATTGCGCATCCGTTTGTGATTGGCTGACGACAAAGCTCATAGATACACGCCCTTCAAATTTCAAATGATATGCCGTAGGATACGCCCCCAGTTTTAAGAGAAGCGTTGCTAGGCAACAAATTCTACAGTCTTAAATATTTTTTTTTTTGGGTATAAATGGTCGACCCACATATAAAACTATATATTTAATACATTAATTACATGTCAAAATATTGTATTTCTAAAAAAATATGTAGAACTTCAATTACCGAGTAACTAACGCATGTTATTATATGGTAAAGTCGTCAAGATCTTTAGAAAATATTAGTTTTCCAAATATACTAAAGCAACGTAACGTTCATTTAGCTCAAGGGCGTAAATTGTATTGATGCATAACACCTGATTACAGCCTATGGCGTTTAATGTAAGAATTTCTAATTTATAAGCGTTTAAAACATAATTTGTTGACCCAAATTACTAAGCGTTAAGTCGTGGGCACTGGAAACTTGGAAAGTTGATTGTGAAATTATTACAGGAAAGCTAGGTAATGTAATGTGCAAATAAATGCTAGGTAACACATTATTACGCGCTAGGGGCCCGGATAGAAAACGCCGTAGATCTCTATAAGGGTTTTTTCCTGAAAATATACCGTTTAACTACACTTACTCTGAAGTAGTCTGAAAAAATATTTCAGCCTCCTGAAAACGAGAGTTACTTTATGTAAATTACAATGTCCTGATTTGTGGTAGAGGATATCCTGAAACCCATAAATCACATTTCAGCTGCAGGAAAACGTCTCTAACTTGTGGATGAATCGTGAAACATTTCAGTCAACTCGTCTCAGTAACAATATTTAAGTTAATACATAATTTATAAAGAAATTGCTTTGAAAAATTATAGTGTTTTTTTTAAGAAAGTTTTTTTATTTATTTTTCCACATCATTATTCTATCTTACCAGCTACTAATTAAGGACTAATTCGATAGAACGACACAATAATACCCACACCGATTATCCTACATTAAAAAAATATATTTAGGTATATACCTACCTAAGACTTAACTAACAATATAGCAAGCAACTCTTGTGAACAAATCGGTCTACCTCAATAGAAATTTAAGAAACTTTTTAAGAAAATATATTTTAAAATTATAAACACAAGCACATTGCTCATATCAGAAGTGGGTGTTAAAAATAAGAACGCACGACATTGTTCGTGTTGGTTTATATAGCGTGTAACGTAACGCCTAAACTTGCGATTTATTATGGGCCAATGATACGCGAGGCTTATTTGATAAATATTGTCACTCACGGAATAGAGCTACTCTGTAACTTCTAATTGCGATACCGATCTTAATAATGAGGTTTTCTATGGCGCGATGCCCAGTGGCGTATTTACCAGCAGCATGAGTAGGCAGCAGTTTAGGGCGGCAAATTTGGGAACCGATTTTTTTTTCCTACCTCAGAAATCGAAAATATTTCTGTATGACGGTTTCCTAATATTTTTCAGAACGAAGCCTACAACAAACTTTGTCGATGGCTTTCCCATCTCACTTGTCATTGTACTTTCTTTTTTTTTATCTATTTAATAATTTTTTTGAGAAACTTATGCTTACATTAATTGTCACACATTTTAGATTTAAGATTTTGTAAAATAATTAGTAGATTTAGGACTGTATGTGATGTCGTAAGGTTAATAACTAAATAAATAAACAAATACATTCGGTGTAGCAAAGGAAGTTTCTCAGTAGCTTGAAATGTACTCAGCTCACACTGTTGGAATGAACAGAGCAAAATTTCAGAATCTATTTCTTACTACCCTGTTCACCCTATACACAGATACATGTCAGTCCTACTACTGGATGGTTTGTGTATAATTTTGTGGAAAAATCAAACCCAAAAATTATTTTATGTGCATTTTCAAGGAATATGTAGGCGGCAAGGGCGGCAAAAACTTCACAGCCCACATACCTTGAAAATTTGTTAATTCGCCACTGTCTACGTTGCCTTCAACCTAGCCATCAACCTATCTAGACTCCACAAGCGTGGGTGAAGTATAAAGCAAGGCGTTTGAATTAGGTAATATACTTTAAAGATTTTGCATATTACCAATTATCCAACCAAAAGTATTTGCTACCTTATTAATATACTTGGATCTTGTTCTTAATTTCCTACTACATATCCCATTTGCACAGTAAATTATAGAAGAGAGATCTAATCAAATAAAAAATGCCAAACTGACGCAGAAACTGACCCATCGGGTAGCGGATAATGCGAAAAGTAAAAAAGGCCGAATTTTCCGTCCCTTAAATTAATTAATTAAAATTAATCGATTTAATTTATATTTGTTTTATGATGCGTTAATAGTCGTTTTTAAAAGCTTATACGGTTCATATTGCCCATATGATTGATTATGCATTTAACATTTATTTTCTGTAACAAGTGCAATTATTTTATTTTTACCTATGCGAAACACGCAAAGCATACCTCATTCCATGATATAAAAAATTATTTCCCATCGTTACGTTATACCTAAACCCTCTCTATAACGTTTGTTTGATTTTAATTCACTCACTATAACGCATTATAGCTAATTTTGTATAATGAAGAAATACTTTCATATTTAGACATCAACAACATACTTAAGTGTAATTGTTTTTATAATCAGCTTATAAGTAGCGGCACGAAACTCTAGCGCTGACCGTTATTGCGCAGAAGTAAAAAATAAGGTACCTGAGGGGGGCTAGCGGAATGAAGAGCGTCGATTGGCTCTCCAGTCGCATTTTGTCCCCCGCGCGACAGTACACATGCGCAGCAATCCCCTCCACGTATCGGCCAGCGCTAGACTTACGTGCCGCTGGTTATACAAAACTAACCTTTTGAGGTGCCTAAATTTCATAAACAGCCGTCTCGCCTTTGTTATTATTAATTGCATTAACACGTGTGCCATCATTCTTACATTGACTGTAGGAAATTTTGGTCTCAGTTACTAAACGCACCACCGTCACCTATCGTGTATTATCAGTCGTAAACTAACTTTGAAACTGTCAAGATGGCCAGTAAAAGAAAAGCGTTATATGTGTTTAGAATAATTTTCCTATTGTTCTCCTGTTCTAACTCTCTTCGCTCCCTATAACGAAAAAAAATACTCGGTCCCTTGAGTTCGTTACAATGTATTACAAATATTTTCGGTTGACTGGCCTATTTAATTGCCCACAAAAATATGGTGCGGTCCCGCTGTCACTATAAGTGACAATCACTATGCACTCCTTTACCAATTAATTCCTAATTACTGTTTTAGATGTGATCAATAATTGTATTAATTCTAATTGCCTTTATCACTCATCAATATTATACTAGTTTTGAGTTTATCGCAAAGACATATAAACGCGGTGGAGGACTTGTTTTTATATAATACTAGCAGATCCAGCCATGCGTTGCTGAGGCTAAGGTTTTTGTTATATTAGGTACATAGTAGTAAACTATTCAAGGGAAACGGTAGGACAACATCAATCATGGGGGCCACCATGCTATTTTGATATTTATGCCATTAAATTGTAGCTTATGTGAAATATTGGTACTTTCAACACAGCGCCATCTGTTAGAATTGTGTCAAATAATAAACAAATAATTTTCAATAAAATAATATTGCGGGTATAAATTAAGATGTAACGCGGTGTGCAAATTTGATTGAAATCGGTTAAGTAGTTTAGGAGTCCCTACCGGACCATTGTTTAGGCATTGTCAATCTCTAGGTATCTTTTCTATAGAACGTATCTCTCATTAAGGCATCGTAAAAAACGTGGTCGTTTGATCGCTCTTTTACGACTTACTTTTTAAATCCTTATTATATTATTGATTACCTAAGAAACGTAATCTTTCTATTGGTTACATTTTTCTCGAATTTAATCATAATAAAAAGCCTTTACAAAGCCATATTAAGAGCCCCAGTTGCCCTCCCCTAAATTTAACAGAGAGAATCGCACGACAAAATCCTAATCATCCGGAGAATTTACCACCTTGGAAAACCCAAGCTCTAATTAACAAATAACACCAAATATAATTAAAAATCCGATTTTATTTTAAAAAAATATACAAAAGAGACTTCATTCTTTATTGCGCTTCTTTTTCTTTTTCACAGGTTCGCAACTGTCACCATTTGTATTCACATCTATGCTTTCATTTCTTTCTTCTACTTCGTTTTCTTTATTTTTACGTTTTTTCTTTTTCTTTTTTTCTACTATTAAATCTTCTACATTATTATCTGGAATGACACTAATTTCTTCTGCTAAGTCATTTTCACGATTTGTATTCACATCTATGCTTTTATTTCTTTCTTCTACTTCGTTTTCCTTATTTTTACGTTTTTTCTTTTTCTTTTGTTCTACAATAGAATCGTCGACATTATTATCTGGAACAAAATTTATTTCTTCTGCTAAGTCATTTTCACGATCCTTTTTCTTTTTTTTCTTTGACTTTTTACTTTCTTCATTATCAAACTTATTTTCTTCGACATTATCATTTGTTTCAGAGTCAGGTTCCTTGTGCTTCTTATTTTTTATTGTGTTATCATTAGATAAACGTTGTACATTACATTCCTCTTTAGCTCTTTTCTTCTTTTTACGATCTTTCAACACTTCTTCATCATTTAATTCAGCAGAAGCAGCTTCGACCGCCACCGAGTCTTCTTCAACTGGACGCTTCTTTTTCTCCTTTTTCACATTGCTAGTCTCTTTATCTGTTCCATCTTCAGGTTTGTCCTGTTTTGGATCTCTCTCTAAGACTGCCAAAAAGAATCCAGTAGTTAGATCCGAATCTGGTTTTGAATATAGGCACCTGGAACCCATCTCACCGTACATTCCTGATCCAAAATTATTCCAATTTCCTTTAAGAAGTTCTTTAACATTTAAAACTTTCCATTTTGCTCTGGATGATTTCACGACATTAGAAATTACTCTTTCATTTTCTTGAGGGAAGAGTGAACAAGTACTGTAGACAATTTTTTTAGCTTTTGGAAATGAGTTCATAGCGTGCTTTAAGAATTTCTCTTGTAATGAGGTTAACCGCGCGAGTCTTACATCTTCGACATAGTTGTGGATAGAAAGTTGCATTCCTGAAATAAATATAAGTATTAAAAATCCATCAAAACTGAGTCAACCAAGTATTACTTAATTATATCTACTTAAGTCAAACAGTTAAAAAAATATATAAATTTCCATAATGCTCATTTTGCTGCAATATATATTTCGAAGCTTCAACTATGTAGGAATATTCAAATACATATATACATACACTACAAATTAAATTAATATAAAATTTTTAAAACGTAACGAAATTAGCGTCTTTAGTCAACTTTAGTGCTTAGATATACAGAATTTGCATAAGATTGACATAAGGAGTTAAAATTAAACGCAGCCAATATAAACATAACTGAGAAATAAACTTATCAAGCTGCTACATTAACGGCTTTTTTGACATTAGTAAAATTTCAAATTTTTTGATAATAATTACACATTTAAAGATATGTATAAAGAAATAATGTTGAATAGCTAGCAGTCGGGTACACTTTGATAGGTATAAAAGCAAGCTTTGACCGATTAAAATTGGTATTATAAAATGATTTTAGTTCTCACCAGAACCAGAACAGCTCGGGTCCAATATTATGTACTCAGCGTCGTCACATTCCCCCTTCTTAATGTCCAACGAATCCCTGTGCATAGTGGTTACACATTTCGACTCAGTTTTCTTTACAAAGTCGCAGAGTGTTTCGTATCTTTGCTCATTTCTTTCAACCGCGTATATCTTCCCCTACAAAAATATGAAAATAACTGCCTAGACAAAATAAGGTCTTAAAAGTAAAACCCGACTGCGTTTGTTTCATTAAATGTTCTACCCTATATACCCCACATACGTTCTGAAAGACTGTTCGGATAGTACCTGCAGCTGAATGCCATCGACTCAAATATTCTGTTACAAAAAAAATACGTCCATAGAGATCAGCAATGTATATGCAGGTGGCGCAGCATTATTCTAAGTTCAACCTGCACATGCCTGCTTCTTGAAAATATCTGTATTCTTCAATAGCAGGTCTACTACCAAACAGCGCAGCATGAAGTGAATTTAACAAGTCCATAATTGAGTCATGTAGAAGTTTTATAGATAAAAGTCTAGCCGAAAATTTGTGTCAAATGTCAAAATTATGATTACCTCATTTTATCTGTAAATTGGATTTTTTGTAAATTTACCTGATTTCTTATATAAGCAGCAAGTTGAGTTGTCTTCATTCCTGGAGCAGCACACATGTCAAGAATTACACTTCCTTGAGGTGGTGCTAGTAAGTGTACAGGGAGTGCTGTCGCCTATGAAATAAATGATTACAAAATCAATTAGTGTTTATATTTTAGCATTTAGACAGCTGTCTTCCAAATAACCCAAGATGTTAGCTAGCATTTTGCATCTTGAAGCATATTTTAACAGCTTTCATAGAAACTCCGGCAGATACATCCGGAACATATTATCTGCTTAGGGTCAGCTAAGGGCTATCTTAGTTAGACTCCAATTTGCTTTCTATTCTATGTTAATGAGTATTTATGCAGTTTTTATTCTTGTTCTTATTAAGACCTGCTTGTAAAGCTATAAAAGCAACACCTGTTTTTCTCCTATATTCTATCTAATATATAAAATTATTGTGTCACAGTTTTCGTTGCCATACTCCTCCGAAACGGCTTGTGCTTATTGTGCTTATCCGGTATCTATGACAATCGGCCAACATCTATTTTTCATCCCCCTAAATGTTAGGGGTAGTCCACCCCTAATTTTTTTTATTTATTTTTTAGACAAAATTTTTAATTTCTATCTTTTTATCCCCTCAACCCCTATTTTTTTATTATAAATTATATACATGGCAAAACGACGTTTGCCTGGTCAGCTAGTCTATAGTATAAATCCCACCATCATTGATTCAATTGCTTTAATATAAATTGTCAAACATAACTATATAGAATTCCTTATAAATCATTCAACATGATGGTTTTGAAAAATTTGGTAGGTAAGGAACAATTCATAGGCATGGAAGAAAAATTGACTTTTGAATTGAAAAATCTTCAAATGGAAATAAAATAGATATTTAGAACGGACTCAAAAAATGGTAATTGGTACTTATACAATACAATGTATGTATATACCACTAGTACTATACCTTATCCTGAAGTATAAGTTTGTTTTCCAAATACAAGTCATAATCATGAAACTTAGTATTTGGGTGAAATACAAACATTGTTTTAACATGATAGTCCTGAGTAAAGTCATATTCTGTTAAACCCTGTATTTGTTTTAAGTAGTCATCATAAGACCCAGATGTACATCGTATGAATTTATAACCCTCGTCTTGGAAGGCTCCAATAGCATCGGAGGTTGTGAGCAGGTTAGTGTTGATTCTCACATACCTAGGCCGACGGACTAGAAATGAAAACATAAGTTTAATGGTTTTTACACAAAATTCATAATAGCTTCCGTTTTATTTTGTGTATTTTCAAACATTCAGCTTAAAATGTGAAGACTGATTAATTTATTCTGAATATTAATAAAAGTTTAAATAAAATGATATTAAATATAAAAGTCAACATTTGTACACAGTTTAATGTTAGCAAACTAAAGCAGCCATAAGATATAGTTGTTTTTCAAGGATTTTTCTACAAATAATGTAATTTTGTCATCAATATGGCATATGTAATGATCTGTTATCCAACATTATGTCAATACATCAAATTCATGAAAAGGAATAATGAACTTGAAAATGAGTATCAAACAAAATTAGGATATTATCCCTGACTTAATAAGAACTTAATATTCTAATTTATCTCAATTATTGAATAAATACTCTTATAAATTATTTGGCTAACTTGGTAGATAATGAAACAAATATATTTTAAATTATTTATTAAGTTTCAAGCACTAATTAAAAATTGGAAATACTACAGTACTTTGGAATGTTAATCTTGTTTAAAATTTAAAGAACTTTTTTCAGCTTCTTTTTGGGCTGGTGGGTAAGAATGCTGATCAATTTCATTACCATGCTCATCATATTCTTTTTCATGATATGCCTTATATGCATACAGAAATATAATACTATTAACTACAACAACAGCAGATACAACTGACCAGACAGTCCTCATAAATGTATCAACAGGATAATACTCTGACAAAATATGTCTAACACCGAAAAATGCGACAAAAGGCAGGGTAAACATTGCAATACTGTATAAAAATAATATAGCTAATGCATATGCAGCTTGTTGAGTATGTCTTGGTATAAGGGGTCCCTTTTCAGTGCTTTCTGCCATTGTTGCAGCCGGAAGCAGGTTTTTATATCTGAAATAAATAAATAGAAAATTACCTTCAGACTTAACTTCAACTGGTGGTAGGGGTACTTTTTCAAATAGCTCTTTATAGCTGAGGATTGTTTCCTCGGGTTTACTACGACCTGGTAGTTCCTTTTTGCCAAAAATTAATTCTGTAGCGATAACTTTAGCCAGCCATGGGTCTAAGCGTGGCTCTTTAGTTAAAATACCCGTCGCTTCAAATAGTTTGTCTACATCGCCAGAATGTTTAATTGTTTCCGTTATGAGCGCATATATGACATTAGTTCTCTGTAATCGTTTTTTTTTGTTTTGTTTTAGTTAGAGATGTTTTATCAGTAATTCGTAACTGTAATCATGTAAATAAATGAAATCAGCAATATACTCACGAAAAATCTAAGTTTACTGTCGTATAGCAGGTTTTTCACGCTACCACCTTCAGTGGCTACTTTCTTTACAATATTTGCAGATATTTTGAAATGTCTTGGTACTTTTATCGAGTGCTCAAACATTGTTCATTATTAAGAAACGAAGTTATTTTGTCTATTTCAAAATAAATTTGAAATTTCTAGTAGTGAATACTATTTCCAAACTCTTGTTCTTTCTAAAGTAATCACGAGATGAATGTCAACATTGAAAGTAACCTAAAAGTTTTCAAGACCCAACAGATTAAAAATTTAAAAATCAATAATTTTTTTTTTTTTTTTTTGGAGTTCAATAATGTTTAAATATTCACATCCACAGAATGCCTAACTATTTGGATAATAATGACTACTTTTTCGCTTGCTTATTAGACCAGGGTCGATAATTTTTGAAACGTAAAAAAATAATAGTAGGAGGAAACCCATTGGAAAAGGAGGAGAATATTACAAAAATTAAAGGAAATATAATTTACGGGCGATCAGAGGACAGGGAAGGGATAAGGGGGGAGTTTTAAGGGTAAAAAACTGTTTATTTCGATTTCCGGTAAAACTACAAGTCCTATGGAAAAAAATCAAATGGCAAAGTTATAGATAATAAAAAGATCTAATAAAACATATATAATACGCTGTAATTTATTTGATTTGAAATAATATTTTTTTCACCTTATTTTGAATGAATATCGAAAAAGCACCCTAATTTTCAATCGGAAATTCACCCGTCTAAATCAGCTTTTTTAAAAAAATAGCTGTGCTTTTAGTTCTGAGTGAAATCTCTACTTTCCTATGGTAAAAAAAATATATATTACCATAGTAAATCTTCTCAGAAATGCAAAAAATCGTATGCAGTAACGCCCAACCTTAAGTTGGCGGGGGGAAATTAATTTTTTGCACTTTTTTTTGGCTCTATCAACTGTTCGTTAACTGTTCTTCATTGTTCTATGAAAAAAATTTTTTGTTCGTTCTTATTTATTTTTTTTTAATTATAAAAACTTGACCCTCAATTTGGCACGAACTATAGATATTTTGATATTTTTTTCTAATAGTTTAGATTTATTCAATAACTGTTCGTTCAAAATAAACAACTGTTCGGCTTTCATTATCCTGTAATTTAATAATAATTAACTTTTTTTATAAATCTTAATTAAATGTTATTGCGCATGCGCAGTATCAATGCGCATAGTTCTCATAAATTATGCGCGGCCTATTTGAATTCGATTCAAAGAGACAACACAACAATAACAGCAACAACAACAAAATCATCATCATCACCCGGTTTTTACTTTCATTTATATTTTGTTATTTTATACAAACAAAATGAAGAGTTCATTTTGTTTGTATAAAATATTCTTTCTATAATTCTTAACATCTAAAGTCGTATTTCTTGTACTTATCCATTCTTTTAACATTCCTGATTAAATATATTTATTGAGAAAAATAGAAAAGGATTAGTCCCATGCAAACTATTAAAAACAAACAAAAAAAAAATATATCAAAATATCTATAGTTCGTGCCAAATTGAGGGTAAATTTTTTTATAATAAAAACAAAAATAAGAACGAACAAAAAATTTTTTTGATGGAACAATGAAGAACAGTTAACGAACAGTTGATAGAGCCAAAAAAAGTGCAAAAAAATTAATTTCCCCCCCGCCAACATAAGGTTCCCGCCCAGACCCGTCATTTCCTTACCTACTTCTGTATGAAATACGAAAATTTTATAAGTTATCTTAAAATACCATAGGAAAGTAGAGATTTCAACGAACTGAAAGCACAGCTATTTTTGGACGGGTGAATTTTTGATTGAAAATTAGGGTGCTTTTTCGATATTAAGTTTAGGATCTAGTTGAGGATCCGCCCTTTAGGTTCGGCACCTTTACTCCACGTACTAGGGAAGAACCCTAAGATATACCAAGTAAAGATATTATAAATAAAATAAATAAATAAAGCCTTTATTCACTGACCGTTATTTATAAATAATTGGAAAAACCTTAAAATAAACTCTTTAGGTACTAGTTTTATGGTCGCCTGGCCTGTATATTTTGGCCATTCTGTTCTATCCCGGGCAGGCTAGCCCAGGGAGCTTAGTCAAGATGCCTTAATAGTATGTAGTGTATGAAGATTGTCGAAAACTGAATTTGTATGCAAATTTGTCGACACGAACTGACATTTTCATACAAATTTAGTTCATAAGGCACCTTGACTAAGGACCTAGAACTGAATTAGTAGGAAGGAAGTAAGATGTTGATAGATTTAATGCAACAATACCATTTTAAAGGTATAACTTTCTATCTATCTTATCTATACCTATTACTGTCATCGGTGTAACGTCTTGTCAGCTGCCACTGTATTAATAAACAAAAGTTAATCTATAAAACTTAGCTCTATAGACTTTCATGTGTCATCTTTCGTCTCCTATGGTTTTTTGGGAAATTTGTAAATATTCAATATTATAATAATTACTAATCTGTGCCAGTGAAGAAACTCCTACTTCTTGCACGTAACAAAATCTGTTTTTATTTCTGTTTACTTCGTAAAAATTTTCATTACAGTGAAATATTTAAGTGATTGCTTGTATTAAAAAATAATGTCAATTCTTGATTGGGAGGTAAATAAAAATATTGATTCTATTGTTTTGATTTTACAGAAAAAATATTGTTTGTGTAACATCAATGACAGTTTTTCGAATGGCGATTTGTCCCTTAATCAAAATACCAGGAAATGTTATGATTCAATATCGCGTTTTCAATAACAACGATTAACATGTGGCTTATGTGCTTACAGATGCATCCGTAGATTACGGTCGCCTTGGAGAATGTTTTTCAGTGAAAGGTGTTAAAATGTGTCGGGCGTTGTTGTTTGTGTAATAAGTTGAGAAATCATCAAAACAATGGTTCCTGCGCCGAGTTGTCCCTTAAGTTGGGATTATTGGACGTCCACGCCGTCGGATTACGTAGATTTAACGTGTTTGATGCCAAATTCAATTTATTTACCAGTATCAGTTAGCTGGGATGCAACTCTTCAAGATGTTAAGGAGGTTAGTATCTAGTTGAATCATGAATCATTTGGTACTAGATGTGGGTCAAACTATTGTGTAATGTGAACAATGATAAGTGACTTTGATTTTTAGAAAGTGGAGCATTGTTTACATCACTTACTGCTCACATGCAGCATGAGTGATTATGACACAACTTGTTTACATATTTTTCTAGTAGTTTGTTTTTTTGTAGAAACCACACAAAATATGTAAATGATTTAACAATGGCGAATATTGTATTAATTTAAATAATTTAATTATAAAATATATATTTGTTTACACATCAAGTTAATATTATTTTTAAATTTTGTAAAAGTGTGTACTATTTTTACTTAAACACATTTCAACATACCATTACTGGTTTCAAAATTATTAGGAAATATGGGACTTGGCGGGGAAGATGCCACTCTTTGGCATGCTTCGAGAAATGTCTGCTTATGTATTTCAATTCATCAACTCATTGGCTGTTCCTGAAGAAGTTGATGATGAGAATAAACGTGTTCGAGACATACGGCCAGTATTTGGAGTACTCATGATAATTGAGAGATCCATAGATAAGCCTGGAGAGACCTTGCTTAACACTCAAATTAGCAGATTAATTGGGAAAGGTATGTTGTAATAATAAGCACTACTCTTGTCTGAGTTTTGATGGGTTAATTAATAATTAATTAATCATAAAATCTTTATTATAAATATGATGACATTACTAATTTAATTCACATTTTATATTTTATTATGCATAATTTAATTTAATTTTCTAGGTTTAAATGAATTTGATAGTTTAAGAAGTTCTGAAGTAAATGACTTTCGAATGCGAATGAGATGTCTAGCTGAAGAGAGTTTAATGAAGCGTGCACAGAGCACACCCTTAGACAGATTAAAATACCACTGCCCACCGAGACTGGCTGACAGCCCGTCTGTACCTATTACACTTAATAGCCATTTAAATAATAATTGTTTTATACTTGTCACTAAAGTTGCCAATACAGAGGTAAGTTTTGAGTTTTTATTTGCTTTTTTTAAAAGGAACTGGTTAGCATTTAATATATTTTATATATTTTACAGTTCAATAACATATCCTAGTGTATAAGTTCTCTATGGTTCCTCTATAGATTCTTGTTCATGATTTTCTTCTTCCAATTCTTCTTCATCATTTTCTCCTTCTTCTATCCACTGCTTCATTAAATCATTAGCTTCAGTTCTAAACAAAAGATACAGTTCACATCATGATTTCTAAATTATGTTGATTATTCAACATAGATCTTAAATTGTCTTAAGAATAAATATTATTATAATGAGAAACATAATTAAATGTTTGTCTCATTGCCTGGTGGTAACTGGCTTAATCAAATAACTCACTGATGTTGGTGATATATAGAAAAAAGCTACAGTAAATCATATTAAATTAGTAGTTTTTAAAATTATATTATGATATCTCTGGCAATGCTTGCTGAATGCAAAGGAGTTTGATGATAAGTTAATTATTGATGTAAAAAGGTAAGGTAATAAAGCGCGATTTAACCTAATAAATTTTCTAAATGAAAGTTTCTATATGCAAGAGCCAATTAGTTAAATTAAATTAAATAGTTAAATTAAATAATACATTAAATTAAATTAATGTTAAATAATTATTTCTCTAATAATATGAATGTGAGATGGAAAGATATCCTAATGATTAAACAATATATTTTCTGCATTGTTAAATTTGAATAATAAAAAACACAACAATTATACCGTTCCTCTGGAGTAACAGCACCCTTATTTAGTCTTTTTACTCGAGGAAGTGCTGCTAAGACTTCTACTCTCAGTTCAGCATTGTCCTCTTCTTCTGGATTTTCAGCGTCTTCTTCACCAGTCCCTCCCATGTATGGGCATCCCTTTAGAACAAGTATTTCGAGGGCCGTTAGCACCTAGAAGTTTGAATAGGAAATTATATTTTACTTTAAGTTTGAAATGTTATAGCAAATTTATTCATAAATTAACTATTGTATTAAAATCTTAATATTTATGGCAATATTAAAGAACTACGTTACATAAACTATTGTTCTTGGTGCCTGGTTGACATTAGAGGGGAACCTTGGAACACCAAATCCTGCCAAGATGTGTTAGATCGAAAACTAAAAGGGCCTTTTTAAAGGAACTTTACTTATTAATTAATTTTACTTAACACACAGACTGGCTGCTGTTGATTAACGATTATCTTCCTATTTTCTAAACTGCTTACGTGTAAAATTAAATTATTCTATCAGAATCACTCCTGACACTTTAGGAACATTTTCCCCTTTTATATAGAGGCTTAAATTCAAAGGCTCATTCATATCCTTTTCTTTCACATTCTTTCATATATCAATTGTACTATATTAATGTATATGCAACGAAGTGTTAATAAATAAATATCCTATACCAAAATATATGTAAAATGTAAATTACTTACTCGTAACTTCTTAACTTGCTTCAACGTAGAAACTTTACAATTACGCAGATTGATGTACTGCAGTTTCTTGTGTTCCGAATCAAATCCATTAAGCGATTTTATGGGGTTATTTCGCACGTGCAAAATTCTTAAATTCTTCAATCTCTCTATTCCGACTAAACTCTTTATTTTATTACCAGCTAAATACAAGCTATCTAAATTAGGAAAATCAATGTATGATATGTCTTCAATAAAATTATATCTGAAATCGAGGCATTTAATGTTTGGCATACGATTTTCGAATTGTATAGTTTTAATTTTATTGTATCCAACTTCAACAGTACTCATCTCTGGTTGGTAGATATCATATACTGACGTTATCAAATTGTTATTAAAAATGATCACTTGCAAGTATTTCATACGTTTTAAATAGCCTGAGGTTAGTTGGTTTTTGTCTGCGTGTATTAATAAGAGGAATGGTAACTCTGACAGGACTTGCAAACTCTCTGAATTGATGTTGTTGTTCGATATGTCTATGTATTGAAGATGTTTGAAGGTTTTGAACGCCGATAGGTCTGTTAAATTCATGCCGGTACACGATGCTTTTAAGTAGGTGTATCTGAAAATTAAAAAAAAAACAGTTTTTATTTTTCACCCATCTGCAATCAGCCTTTTGGCTTTTGTCAGATTTTATGACTGATTAGATGATATTGAGGCAATTAAAATGCAAATACAATGATTTGTTTTCCCTCCGTAAATCGCAAACTATCAAACTGCGGCAAGTCTCGCCCTTCTCAGCCGAAACACGCAGTCAGCCGTTTCCAAGAGGTCAAACGCTTTGACGTGTTGCTGAAGTCTCCTTTTTTATTGTTCAGTTGATCTATTTATGTCTTAGTGGTAATTCCTAAATATTTAAGGAGTTCAGCATTTCGTGTCAACCACGGCGCACCGCTCATATTTCGCAGTGTTTTGTAGCCGCCATTGTATAAAAAGATAAGTAATAATGATTTATGTTGGCTTACACCACGGAATAGATAAACAAGCTAAGACCTGGTCAAGATAGTTTTGTATAAAAACTTCTACAAGCCAATAACAATTTCTTTTATTAAGACATACAACGACCACTATTTAAGCATTGACTTGTTAAGCTATCGCGGAATATGCTTAAAATAAGTATTAAGAATATCCATAGCGCTAAATCACCTACATCATGAACACATCTCACATACATATCCTCACATACATACTCGTACACTTTCACACCATCACACAGTTTAAAAATGTATTTAATCATTTTTATTGATGTTTTTCTTTCGTAAATGTTTGAACCTTTTTGTATATATGTATTATGTATTCCAGCTTTGGCTATATCTTTAGTATAATTGTTTTTTGTTATATATAATTTATGTTAGCTGTAGGATTGCGAAATAAATAAACCGTCACTAGTTCTTGTATACAACCTCTTACTGTATTTCATAACCAAGCAAAACCTACCAAGTTTGTTAAGTTTAATCTCGCTTAAATTGGTTAGTAATGAGGTTGATACATGGCATGGTTGAACCTCATTGCTATTCCATCTTAACCTATTGCGTGGATTTCATTACTCGAAGGTTTCGAATCTTGTTTATTAAAAATTAGAAGATATTGAGAACACGCAGACTGAACTTCGTTCACACTTCATTGGTACATGTACTTTATATTCGAAATAGAGTCCTTGAAATTAAACTCACCCATCACCTGATGCTATCTTTCCTAAGACACCCAATCGTGAGTTTATTTCGCCTTTATTGAGCCGTCTTTCGGGGAACTTGTATACCGGTACCAGTTCCTCGTCAGGGCTTATTTCCCCTACTTGTTCTTCATGATATGCCGCCGATATTGGCTCCTCCTCAATCTCTTCAGCTTCGTCTTTTTGCAAATTAAAATGCGATTTTAACATGTTTGCCGTTAATGACAATTACGTCAAGATGACAAAAACTATTTCAGGTGTAATTGTTGAAAAAGTTTTGTAATCAAATTTATGATATACTTCAGATTAAAATAGCAAGTCAAAGTATTTTGAATCCAATTTTTAATATCTGTGATATTCTTGTTTTAGATTTCCTTTAATTACTACAGGGATCAAATCTTATATATTAGATAGCTGCTATTATTAGTTATTTAATGCTAGAAACTAAATTTATATAAATAAGAATAGAATAGAATATTGGAAACTATATCTTTAATTATAGTAGTTAATTGAGAATATAAAAGAAGTCCGTTCAGTAAACACAGAATCAACGCAAAAATGTCTTTTTGCTTCTCAATTCACAATTCAGGCTTTATTTGAGCTTTTAATCTACCTTAAAAGTATGGTCATTGCATAATAACGATTCTTAAATTTGAGCATAATTTTTTTAACCTAAACCTGTCACAAAAGTAATTGATAAGGCCATTATTATTTATTCAGTCAGTGTTAAACTGAATAAGTCAGCAGTCGATACTCGCAGCCCTCCAACCTTAGAAGAATATATAAATATAAGATAAAACATACGCCAAAACAACTGTATTTCAATTGTTTTCAGATCTCATTTACATCTAACGTATCCGTAAACCTCACACCACAGCAACACGTGGACACGATATTTCGTAAGAAAGCGAATTCGCTAAATATGCGAGGAGAACAGCCACGAAATTATGTGTTAAAGGTGTGTGGGAGGGAGGAATACCTCTTAGGAGATTATCCGCTCATACAATTCCTCTACATACAAGACATGCTCGCTAAGGACGGCGTACCTCAGGTCATGACTGTCAGTATGGATAAAATAACTTGTAAGTATTGTTTGACACGACTGTACACAACATTAATACAAAAAAGTAATCTAAAACCAGTCTTGAATCCACTTAAAACAAAAAGTTTCTTCAAAATCGGCCCATCCGTATTTTATAAGCATACGCATAAAAGATTTTTAAATATAAAGATAGCAATAAAATTAAAAAAAGGGAGGATTAATTTGAATTAAAAAAAATACATATGTTATTGGAGTGAATATAATCGGTACATACGGATCTTGGCCTGATCGAGCAGAAACCTCCATCCGGTCCTATTCTAAAATGCTACCAGTGTTCATTCAATCCATTCTCAATCAACTAAAAATCACCACAATACAACTGTAATTTACAAACGGGTGCTTAGATACTTTGGCTATATTGCCAAGAGAGAATCACATAGTCTTGACAAGTTGGTAATGATAGGGACGAGTGATGGCAGGAAAAGTCGGGTTCGATCGCCTACCCGTTGGGATGACCAGGTAAAGACAATTATGGGTCTCAACATCCCTAATTTACTGAGACAAGCTGAGGATAGAGAGGTTTGGAGGCAGTAAGACGACATGTCGCTTATGGCTTTTCAAGACAAGCATAAAGTTTGCGAAGAAGACTATAGATACCGGCAAACTTCTTAAGCATTAAACAAGGGAGTGGGATAAAGTTTGCGCATCATACATGAACGCGGGACACAAACGTCAACTGATTTACCAATCACGCGATCGTCACTCTCCTGCCGCCCCGCACTACCGCCTGCCACCCTACCAGTGATACCTAAGAATCGATTCTGCGCAGGCAAGGACATTTGTTCAAGATGTTTGCCGGTATCTGTTGGAAAAAAGCTACTAAATCCATCAAATATTTCTAATTTGTCATATCATTTTTCTACCATAGGCTTAGATTGAGGACATCGGGACGTGCAAATAAATTATACTATAGAAGAGAGTTTTATAAAAGTATATTACCGTGTTATTTAATGTCCAAAAAACTTAAAAGATTAATTGACGTTTTCAGACTGTGATATGCAATACTACGCGCTGCCGGAGAGAAGAAGACTTACATCGGAGCAATCAAACACAATACGAAAGAAAAAGAATCATGAGTCCTCGTGGAAGATTGAACGGAACTACTCCTGTTTGATACAGACTGTTGGTGGACTGAACGTGGATCCAGGGAGACTTGTCGAGGTAGTTATTTTATTCATCGTATAGAACTTTTACGCGAGCTTCTAAAACTTGTTTCAATAAAATGTTATATATCGCTTGCCTCGGGGAACAAAGTCGTAAAAGAAAAATCTATTTTTGAAGTTATACTTCTTTAGGCGCGTTATAAAAAATTGACGAAAGTGAAATTTTACGATGCGCGCCCACCGTGACACAAAATTAACATAATGAAGTTGCCCAATAATAGTTGTAGAATAATAATAGAATTTATGTTACACTTAATGTAAGAGAATAATAGTAAATATTTATTTAGTTAATTTTTCAAATGTAAACTTTATCGACTATAATGACTCCTTTTCCAGTCTTTGATTATTTAATTGTAATTAATTATTTGCATGCAATCAAAAACTATTTTTAATAATGCCAAAGAAGTATAACTTCTTACGCGCGTACATAAATAAGTACACGCACCCTTTTTTTTCAGGAAAAATAATAGTAGAAAGTAATGCTATTATTACTATCTTAGTACAATATATATATATATATATATATATATATATATATATATATATATATAGTTCATTACAGTAGTATTTATCTAATTAGACTGAAGAACAAAAGCGTTATACGAATCTAACACTGTTTAAACATAATTAAGGATGACTTAATAACCGTAAATTACGACGGTCATTTTGACGAATGTCTAGGACGTAATAATTTATTACCACTCTTTATTTGTTTTTAAACTTTCGCATTAACATTTACGATTATTTGGTAGAATTGCAATCTAAACTAAATCTATCATTATGGTTGTTGCGAGATCTATTTCAGGAAAGTAAAATTAGGTAAATAAGTATTACTAACATTGTACACAAAATAATTTCCTCGTGGTTTTTTATAATAAAATGTTTTGCAAAAATTATGAAAAAAGTTAGATATAGTACATCACCCAAGGAAGTCAAAAATGAGAAAACATTAAAACAGTCGTAATAGTGCTTTACGACTTTGTTCCCCGGGGCAAGTGATATGTTTCTACACCACACTGTATACACACCCTTTGTATATATTATGTATTCCATCTTTGGCTATATTTTTAGTGTGTTTTTTTTAAATCGAAGTTAGCTGTAAGAAATAGAGAGATATTTTTTTAATTGTAATTTGTTATAAATAGTCATCACACGCAATGCGTACCTTCTTGCCTTTTTTAATAATATACAGAAATGTTATATTAATGTTTATTAAAAATGGTAATGGTTCATATTAATCTACAATATTGAAATGTATAATTTTGTATGTGTTTGCGGAAGATGCTAACGACATCTTTTATTTTAAAAGTGTATTTAATAGCTACGATATATTTTTATTACTTATTATAGTATCTAGGTGGTCACATAATCAGGTAAATGTTTAAAACTTCATCGATTTTAGTATTTATGATTTAATTTTCCATATTAAATAAAGTAAAATTCATTTTGATGAGGCTGCAGCAAAGGGACCATAGAGTTATAGAACAGGGGGAAAACAATTAGAAGGCTCATCTGATGTTCAGTGATACCGCTAGACATAAATTGCCAGAGGGCTCGCAAGTGCGTTGTCGGCCTTTATTAAAGCCTATTAAAATGTCTATTAAAGCTGTTATTTACTTTAAGGTCGTATGCCAAGCCGGTATATACCACGGTGGCAAGTCACTTTGTGAACCCCAAAAGACGAAAGTGGCGGTCGTTTCAAAGGAAGGCGAGGCGCAATGGGACGAAGAATTGCAGTTCCCTATAAAAGTGTGTAGTGTTCCGCGAATGGCAAGACTCTGCTTTGTTATATACGAAATATCAAAGGCTAAAAATAAACGGAGAGGAAAAGATACAAAGGTATGTGGAGTATTTAAAAAAATATTTTTTTAATTAAATATGACGGAACATCGATTAAATGACGGTTCATTGATCTAGTGGTTAGTACCCCTGACTGCGAATTCATGGGTCTCGGGTTCGATCCCCGGCTGAGACAATAATCGATGTGATGAGCATAGGTCAATTGGTGTAAATTGTCCAATCATAAAAAAAAATACATAAAGCAGCTCAGCACAATTAAAAATTAGTTAATGGAATAACTTTACACTGTCCGAAAAAGTAACATTAGTTTATTATGTTATTACTCATTAATGTACAATTTAGTTTTATGGTTAATATATTGAATCAGAATTGAAGTTCACTTCTCTAGAAACTATGAAAATAGTACTTAGCATTTTTTTGTATATACATTCTAAATATGTACCAAGACTGTTAGAACTGAATTTCAGATCTAACAATTTTTTTTTAATCTATGGTTTTGTCTGAAAAACGGTGTCGTCAGTAGGAAAACCTTTTTTCTCTTTTTTCTGTTTTTCTCTTTTACATTTTTAAAACGTTGTTTTCATCTGTTTTATTTTTATAAGCCTAGTAATTTACGAGGAAAAGAGAATTCCCGGTTCGATAAAAGCTTTATTCAAATTAAAAAAAAAATCTTTTCAGGACGCAATAAACAGACTAGCGTGGGTAAACACAATGGTATTCGACTACAAAGAACAGTTACGTACTGAGGCCGTGACGTTGTTCATGTGGACGCACGTCGCGGACGAAACGCAGGGCGATGACGTATTGTTACACCCGCTTGGAACTGTACTCGCTAATCCTAATACTGATTCGTGCGCTGCGCTACAAGTCAGATTCTCAAAGTAAGTGACCTTAGCATCCGATATCTGCATATTAATGTTTTTTTTATTTGTAATAATACTACAACTCGCGAGGTTAAAAAGCGTAACTAGCTAATAAAAAAACCCCTCTACCTAAATCTCTTACGGATTAAAAGCGTAACTAGCTATTTAAATACCTCTCAACCGAAACTCTCATGGATGAAAAGCATAACTAGCTATTTAAATACTTCCCAACCTAAACTCTTATGGATGAAAAGCGTAACTAGCTATTTAAATACCTCTCAACCTAAACTCTCATGGATGAAAAGCGTAACTAGCTATTTAAATACCTCTCAACCTAAACTCTCATGGATGAAAAGCGTAACTAGCTATTTAAATACCTCTCAACCTAAACTCTCATGGATGAAAAGCGTAACTAGCTATTTTAATACTTCTCAACCTAAACTCTTATGGATGAAAAGCGTAACTAGCTATTTAAATACCTCGCAACTTTAAACTCTCAACCTAAAACTCACACGGATGAAAAGCGTAATTAGCTTTTTAAATACCTCTCAACCGAAATTCTCATGGATGAAAAGCGTAACTAGCTATTTTAATACTTCTCAACCTAAACTCTTATGGATGAAAAGCGTAACTAGCTATTTAAATACCTCGCAACTTTAAACTCTCAACCTAAAACTCACACGGATGAAAAGCGTAATTAGCTTTTTATGAACCTTTCAACAAATCAACTCTCAGGAATAAAAAGCGTAACAAGCCATTTAAATACCTCCAGCTAATCAACTCTCAAGAACTCTCAATTGTATATTGAAAACAATTGATCGGAAATAACCAGGCTTTATTATTATTGGTTTTTTGTCCTTAATAACGTAAATAAAATTAATATACTGTGTGATAATATATCTATTAATTATTCCAGCTATGACTGCCAACACCCAATCTTATTCCCGAAGCAAGAAGCCATAAAATCGTATGCCGACCAACTTGAGAACGGAGCGGAAATGGCGCGACTGAATGAAAACTTTGAGAAGTTACGAGTCACCGCCGAAAAGGATCCCATGTATGAAATGCACGAGCAAGAAAAGAAGGATATTTGGGCAGCTAGGTGAGTTATGTTCAACCGGTAAACGTGGTAATTACCTCATTAGGAGATTAAAAAAAAGTTTTTTGTATAGTTACTTTAGAAAACAAAGTGTAGACTGCTAATTTAACATTCACTTTGCTGGCTCAAACCCAAGTTGTGTCTTGGCCTCCGAAACAAGGAACTTCCAGCACTTCCTGTTCAGTCACTTCCCACCAATAGCTGGATTTCGGCAGCAAGTCCTCCACTGCCGATTCAGCGGTACCTGGGCCGGCCTACTTGTGTTCGACAATATGTTTCCTTCATTGCCGAACGGCCTTGCATTCGCCTATAATGTTGGGCTGGCCTACCCATTCGTCTATTTCGGCATTCTTTTGAACTCTCCATGATACTTCTTCCTTTATATCTTTTACCCAATATCTTGGGTTCTACCAACAGTAGATTCTGTTCCTGGTGGTAATTATTTAACGAAAATAGAATTTCTTAAAAAAGGTAAGAAAAGGGCGTACCAATTTTTTAAAGCCCGGCAACGCACTCGCGAGCCCTCTGGTGTTGAGAGTGTCCATGGGCGGTATTAAACATCAGATGAGCCTTCTGCCCGTTTGCCCCCTGTTATATAAAAAATGAGAACCGTCACTTTTTGGCGTCCCGCCTGGCAGATGTGAAACATCGTCATTATTTTGTAAAAGTAATATGAAAAGCAGAAAAGAACAGATTGTGATAGGAACTAATTATGTCATAACGATAAAATAAAATATTTCGATTTTTTCCAGATAACGACGACTATTTATTGAATAAAAATTTATTTTCATTAAATACAAAAATTTACGAGTTTATCTTAATTCGTTTAATACACACACCGTACACACTACTGCATATAGACTGTATATATATACCATCATATAGCGTGGCGATGCGTCGCCACGCCAGAAATTAGTTTTATGCTGCTATAGATGTTTCACATCAAAAAAAAATTGTAGCTAACATAAAAACTAAGTGTATTTGAGCGACTGATAGCACCAAGTTTTTCTCATAGCTATTTTAATTTTCTCTTATTTGACCAGAGAGTACTTCCAAACGACGGCCCCAGAATTGCTGCCCAAGCTGCTCTCGTGCGTCGAATGGACTGAACGGGCAGAGACTGCTCGTGTCGCGAGAATGCTCTCAAATTGGCCAATGTTACGAGTCGAGTCTTCTTTGGAATTATTGGATTATGCCTACGCGGATGCGGCTGTTCGGAGTTTTGCGGTCGAGTGTTTGGCTAAGATTAGGTTAGTAATATCGCTATTAAAACTTACTTTAGTTCACTATCTGGAACCAGGCCATAGAAGTATTTCCGAACAAATTTCTTAAAAGGCCGGCAACGCACTTGCGAGTCTTCTGGCAGTGTGAGTATTTTTGGTTTTTTTCACTTAAAATCAGTTTATTATTTATTTTTATATTAATTTCCAATTTATGAAAGTATATTAAAAAGATCGCTTCGCGTTGTAAAAACTACATATAACAAAATTATTGATTATCTTAGCTTTAATTTTGTATTAATGCGTTTACAATGTAATATTTACTATGTTTAAAATAAATATTTTATGGCCCCTAAAATTGTATAAATATTAATAAAAACATTGTAATTGCACTGTTATAACAAAATACTATTTTGTCTCTTTCTAACAAATTGTGTTTATGCTGTGATGAAAAGGGACAGCCTGTCGACTAAAACAGTGTATCTAAAAATATTAACTCTTTTTAAATTTTCCTTCCTGATTAAATTTATAACGGCAAGGTTCCTTTATAGCGTTGGAATATTTAGACCATAAGTTTGACAAAATTTAAATAACTTATTATTATGACATTATGATAATTAATATGACATTTGCATGCCTATTTTGTAAGACTGATTGTGCGAATTTTAATAATTAATCGATCGAAATGTACCACTTTCTTTGATAATACACGGTTTATTATTATTATTAACATAATATTATTTAACGAGGTTAACATTATCATTACAGCGATGAAGACTTATTGTTATATTTATTACAACTAGTGCAAGCATTGAAACACGAATCGTATCTGATGTGTGATCTCGCGAGATTTTTATTGGAACGCGCCTTCAAGAATAGGACTATTGGACACTACCTCTTTTGGCATTTAAGGTAGGTATTAATCGATAAAAAAAATGTGTAAAATCTTTAAAAAAAAACTCCACTTAAATTTTTTATTATTATTTCACTTTGAACTTCCCTTGCGTCTCTTACTTAAATATTGATACTAGCTGATCCGGAAAACGTCATTTTGCCACGTATTATAATAAAAAATAGGGGTTCATCGTAGAGCGGTGAATATTAGGGGTTGTGTGTATTTTTTGATGCTGTATCATAAAAAAAAAATTATCTAAAAGTTAAAAATAATAATTTAGGAGTGGACTACCCTTAACATTTAGAGGGATGAAAAATAGATGTTGTCCGATTCTCAGACATACCCAATAAGCACACAAAATTTCATGAGAATCGGTCAAGCGGAGGAATTAACTACAAACACCGCGACACGAGAATTTTATATATTAGATGTTTTCAAAGAACAGTAACATTAGTATCAAATTGGTAGATTTATAAGCAGTTTTACCATTTCGCTCATGTTATTGGTTGTCAAAGACCACTGGACAAAGATCTGCTGATCTCTAGCTATCTGTTTTTTTTTGATGAAATTAATTTTAAATTAGGGAGTATGCCAAAGTTTACGTATAGTATATTCTCGTTAAACCGTTACCCGGCAACTATAGATGATAGAAATCAGGAAAAAAAACATTACTTTTCTATAACAGTTTAAGGGAGAGTAAATAATTAACAAAAATTTACCTGTTTACACCTGGTAACCCTAATGCTAATAATAATTTAAAAAAAAAACATAAATATTTCCAGAGGTAGAGGTAACTGCGGTATTTTTTTTATACTGACCCTATCGCTAATGCATTGCATACTCGCGCGCACCGTGACACAAAATTAACAGAATGAAGTTGCCCACGGAAGATCCTTCGGCATTGGACATCATTTAAAAACAACATTCGAATAATAATAGAATTTATGTTTCACTTAATGCAAGATAATAATAATAAATATTTATTTATTTAATTTTTCAAATATAAACTGTACTTTATTGACTATAATGACTCCTTTTCCAGTCTTTGATTATTTAATTGTAATTAATTATTTGCATGCAATCAAAAACTATTTTTAATAATGCCAAAGAAGTATAACTTCTTACGCGTGTACATAAGTACACGCACCCTTTTTTTTATATCCTCATTGACTAGGAAATTGGTTTCTTTCAAAATTCTGTACAATCGCGAACAGTTAAAAATATAAAGGTTCTTTAGACAATTAGACCGGTAAACTAGACCGTTTAAAACATCTCCCAAAATACATATATGTATAATTACAGATCAGAAATGCACGTTCCGTCCGTATGCGTTCGTTTCGGGCTCGTATTGGAGGCGTACTGTCGCGGCTGCCAAGATCACATCAGCACACTAACGAGACAGATCACATGCCTCGATAAACTTAAATGTAAGTATTGTTTGTGTTTTCTGCGATCCTTTAAAAAAAACAAAATATCATTAATTCATATAGGTTTTAATGAGCGTACATCTATCTATATATATAAAAGAAAAATGGTCTTCGTTTAAGGCTCCTTCACGCCTAAACCACTGATCGTATCGACATGAAACTACTGCCGTTCGATGCGAAATTTTTCCTAGATGGTTTATGGCTATTTATTTTTTTAAATTCCAACGTTCCTTCATTTTTTTATTGCTGTTTTACTTTTATGAAAATTTATGCATACGGACTTCCTAGAACCTGAAAACGTCAACATCTGTTAAAAACTCGATTTACGAAAATTTTCAATTTTCTTAACGGGAAGTTAAAAAGAAGAATAATAAAAATATGAAAAAAAATTATAATGAAACATAAAATTTTATTTATTTCCTATTTTAATTCGCCTAGCAAAGCAGGCGGGAAACGGCTAGTAAAAAAATAAAACTAATTGTCAAATCAAAGGAGAAGAACGGACGATGAGATATTACAAACTATTGAATTCTTGAAAATTAAACAAAAAAGTTATATTTCATGAGTTTATTTTAAAAATTCAGTTACAACGCTGCGCCCCATGTTGCTCAGAATCTATTATTTACTTTATATTGCTTACTTTCACTTTCCTAAAAAAAAAATTTTTTTTAATTTATTTGTTATAACTTGAAATGTATTACAATGAGTTCGATTTGGGAACTCTTTTAAGTAAGTGACTTTTAAGTGTCCCTACTCTCCCATAACAAATATTATACATACTTAATTCCATAATATTTTTTTTTTCCAATTTTGTTTCTTTTTTTCAAGCTGATGTTAATTTTTTCTGTTTCCTTACCTTACATACTTTTAACGCGAATTCAATTTGGCGCTTGGGTCTTTGGGGCCTAAATAAAAAAGCGGGGTAAATGATAGTTAAACAAATCAATGGCGCTAAAACCTTTGTAGGTCTCAGATTTCTGTTTTTGTTTCATGATCCAGCCAATCTAATATCAATTTCCATTTAAAGTGATTTATTTATCTCAATAGCAGTTTTTAATAAATTTTTAATGTTTAATATATATTTAATCTGCATTTTTTAAAATATATTTATGCAGGGGTTAGTCAAGCGATTCGCAAAAAGAAGGAAATATCAAAAGCCCGTGCGGCGCTTCACATACACTTGCAAGAAGAACATTGTATGGAGCAGTTATGTGATTTTGCGTCACCTTTAACTCCTAGTCTTGTTTGTAAACGGATCAAGTAAGTTTCTGATATTAATTTTAAAAAAATTTGTTCGCTTAAAAAAATGCTATATTCGCTCAATTTCTAAACTGTAGCTTTGTTTATTGCACAAACAAAAATTTCTGCATTATGAACCGTTTTGCGGTAAATTCCCGGCATTTTGCGGGCTGAAAAATTTCAATAAAAAAAAACAAAAAAAACTACTAACATTGTCTTTATTTAACTTAACTTACTGGAAAAATAAATAGATAGATGTTATTATATTTAAAACTATGAATACAAAGAGGATATGACATTTGGTAATACATAAAGTTTTTATTTCATTTAATTATTTAATGTACAATTTTCAGACCCGACAGATGTACAGTAAAGGATAGTAAAATGCGACCCCTGTTACTAGAGTTTGAAAACGTGGACCCGACGGGAACAGATATTAGGATTATTCTAAAAATTGGAGATGACTTACGCCAGGATATGTTTACTCTGCAAATGCTCAGAATTATGGATAGGATTTGGAAGAATGCGGGGTATGATTTTAGGTAAGAAAAACTTGCTTTTTTCTTTTGTCTAATTTAATTTCTGAATCACCTTAAATATATGACTAAAATGAAATAATAATGACTAAAACGTTATGTTTATTTTCTTAATAACTGGGTAGACAGAATTTTTAAGTAAAGCCGGTGAAATATTAATTAGTTTCTGTTACTATTTAACATTTTGATTTATCCCTCTTCTATTCCTTGAAACATTTATGTAACTCCAAACACCAAAATCGATCCAAAAACTTAAAATTTTATACAAACATATTTTTTTTTGCGTAATGAATGATGAATTTGCGTTGCTGGTTTTTTGCAATGGGATAGTGCATAAATATCTTTTGTTTTCTTTCTTATTCTGTACTTATCTTGTCCTTTAGTTTTAAATTTAGTACACTACGTCAACAATGTTATTTTTTGTTAGTGTTTTGTGTATTTACAAATGAGAAAAAATTAATCACATAGTAGCTTTATTATTTAATCAAAACGCTGCAATTAGACAAATTTATTACTAAAAAGAGGGTGATATTTGTAACAAGCTCACATCAAAGAAAACACTATATCTGTCAGAAAGAAATTCCTTTTAACAGTAAGACCGCCATTAAATTAAAGTGTAATCCCTACTAATATTATAAATGCGAAAGTAACTCTGTCTGTCTGTTACCTTTTCACGCCTAAACCGCTGAACCGATTTTGATGAATTTTGGTATAGAGATAGATGGAACCTTGGGAAAGGACATAGGGTACTTTTTATCCAGATACCGATCCCGATCCCGGAATTATACGGGTGAAAACGCGGGGTGCAGTTATGTATCGCATAATTCAAATACTCCTAGCCAGCTTTTAGAATACTTTCTGCCTGACATGTCCATCAGGCCCATCGGCCTATACACTATGAATGTGTGAGTGTGACGATGCATGGTGTGGTGTGGCGGGGCTGGCGGGCGCGGGCGCGCTGCGCGGCGCGGCGGCAAAGACGTGCGGGGGACGCGGATGGCTCGGTGGGAGGAGTGTAGATCACAAAGTATGCTTACCCGAACGGGCAGACACGTGAGGGCAGACGTCGTTGGCGGACGCATGCGATATCTACAATTTTGAGCTGCAACGTATTCGCTTTCTTTACGTTTTCATTGGTGTTTAGGGTTTCTTGGATAAGCATTTTGTGTTATTTACTTAGTTGTTTTGGTTGTTATTATTAGTTTAGCATAAGTTAGTAGTAGGTAAAATTATAGTTAATAGGTAAAATAAATACTTTAATTCATTTTTTAGGATAGGTATAAAATTGTAGTAGATTAGTAGGCAGGTTTTTTTAAGTTTTTTCACATTTAGTAAGTAGTTACGGTACCTAAGAAGGTCAGCATAGTTTTTATTGAGTATTAATAGGTAAGTAATGTTGTTTTGTGAATAAAATAGTTCCAGTAGTTTCGCATATAATTTTATCGATTCATTTTGTTTTTATTCCATGTAGATAGTATATTTTTTTTAACATTTAGTTTTAGTTTTGTTTTTGTTTTATTTCATGTGTATAAGTACCTACCTTAAGTATAGTTTCGTACTCAGTACCTTTAACTAAATTATTTGTCAGCTAAAGAATTTTTTTTTGCATAAGTACTTACCTGTTTTTATTACTTTAGGTAGGTAACTGGTTAAGTAATATGCCTCGCAAGCGTAAATCTAATTTAGCGCGTAGCTCTAAAAGAGCTCGAACTGCGCAAGTAGCTAGATCCCAAGAATCTGAGGAGCAGACTCAGGCCCGGCAGATTTTAGATGCTGAGCGACACGCAACGCAAAGAGCTGCCGAGACCTATGAACAGACTCAGGCCCGGCAGATTTTAGATGCTGAGCGACACGCAACGCAAAGAGCTGCCGAGACCTATGAACAAACTCAGGCCCGGCAGATTTTAGATGCTGAGCGACACGCAACGCAAAGAGCTGCCGAGACCTATGAACAGACTCAGGCCCGGCAGATTTTAGATGCTGAGCGACACGCAACGCAAAGAGCTGCCGAAACCTATGAACAGACTCAGGCCCGGCAGATTATAGATGCTGAGCGACACGCAACGCAAAGAGCTGCCGAAACCTATGAACAGACTCAGGCCCGGCAGATTATAGATGCTGAGCGACACGCAACGCAAAGAGCTGCCGAAACCTATGAACAGACTCAGGCCCGGCAGATTTTAGATGCTGAGCGACACGCAACGCAAAGAGCTGCCGAAACCTATGAACAGACTCAGGCCCGGCAGATTTTAGATGCTGAGCGACACGCAACGCAAAGAGCTGCCGAGACCTATGAACAGACTCAGGCCCGGCAGATTTTAGATGCTGAGCGACACGCATCATTGATAGCTGCAGAGATGCCAGAAGAATCCCAAAGACGACGTGTGTTAAATGCTGAACGGCAGTCAGAAAGGAGAAATGCGTTTACAATGTATACATGGGGAGCATTCCACAATGCTGCTTTTGATTATGACCCATCGATTGAGTATAATAACCATCGATTACTTCTCATAGGTGGAATGGATAAAAAATGTATACATTGTGAAGCACTCAAGTGGAAAGAAGAAACTCCGGGTATGTGTTGTTCTGGTGGCAAGGTTTCAATTCCAATACTTGGAGAACCAGAGGAATCATTGAAGTCTTTACTTTTAGGTGATAACAACGAATCGCGGCGTTTTTAATCAAAATAAGGAAATATAATTCATGCTTTCAAATGACGTCATTTGGTGTAGAAAATGAGGTGGTTATGCCTGGGTTTTCATCTACTTTTACAATCCAAGGTCAAATCTATCATAGGATTGGTTCTTTGCTTCCTACAAATAATGAGCAACCAAAATTTTTACAGATTTATTTTATGGGAAATGAAAACGACGAGGTTGACCGCAGGTGTCAAAACATTCAATTAGTAGAAAAGGATATTGTCTTAAAGATTCAGAGAATGTTGCATGAACATAACCGCCTAATAAACACTTTCACAACAGCCTTAGAAAGAATGCCGGGAGATGATTATAAGTTGGTGATTCACCCAGATCGTACACCAAGTGGGGAACACGAAAGACGATATAATGCACCTTTAATAAATGAAGTCGCAGCCATGGTTTGTGGTGAACAGTTTTCTTCCCGTGATATAGTTTTACATGCCCGTGATAACACACTAACTAGGGTGCCGGATACACATAAATTTTACGATGCGTTACAATATCCGCTAATATTTAGCAAAGGGCAAGAAGGGTATCACTTTCAAATTCCACAAGTCGATCCTGTAACTGGCCTGCCCTTGCCTAACAAAAAGGTATCATGTATGGACTTTTATGCCTTTCATATCATGATTAGAGAAAATGATTTTAATATTATATCACGATGCAGGCAACTGGCCAATCAGTTTTATGTTGATATGTAGGTTAAGGTAGAAAGTGAACGATTACGATACATAACATTAAATCAAACTAAATTAAGAGCAGAAAATTATATCCACCTTCAAGACGCAGTAGCGAATGACGCTAATCTAAATCCAAATGATATTGGTAGAATGATAATTTTACCGTCTTCATTTGTAAATAGTCCGAGGTACTTACACGAATATACTCAGGATGCGTTTGCTTATGTACGTACATATGGTCGCCCTGACTTATTCGTTACGTTTACTTGCAACCCAGCATGGCCGGAAATAGTAAATGAATTAATGCCGGGTCAAAGCGCGATTGATAGGCATGATGTAGTCGCAAGAGTTGTTGAAAGTTAAAAAACTTATGTCTGTTATTTCCAAAGGCAGAATATTTGGAGAAGTGATCTGCTTTATGTATTCCATAGAGTGGCAGAAGCGTGGCCTACCACATGTCCACATATTATTGTGGTTAAAAGACAAGTTGAGACCCGATCAAATTGATAATATTATCAGCGCAGAAATACCCGATCCAAGCACTGACAAGACACTTCATGATATTATAGTTAAAAACATGATTCATGGTCCATGTGGACCTGAAAATCCTCAGTGCCCTTGCATGAAAGATGGAAAATGCACAAAGAAATTTCCTCGCAAATTACACAAAGACACTGTCCACAGTGAAAACGGATACCCACTCTATCGTAGAAGAGCACCAGCAGACGGAGGTCGAACGGCATCTGTGAAACTACGAAATGGGAGTTACGTCACTATTGATAATAGTTGGGTGGTCCCTTATTCCGCTATTCTATTAAAAATATTTAACGCCCATATAAATGTTGAGGCTTGCAGTTCAGTGCGCGCTATCAAATATATCTGCAAATATATTAACAAAGGCAGTGACCAAGCTATTTTCAATTTTAGGAGCACAGAGCTTGCAAATCGCGTAAATGAAGTACATACATATCAATCTGGTCGTTATGTTAGCAGCAACGAAGCCGTGTGGCGGTTATTAGGGTTCCCGTTGCACGAAAGGCACCCCACCGTTACACATCTAAGTGTACACTTAGAGAACGGTGAACGAGTTTATTTTACAGAAGATAATTTCCACGAGCGACTATCTACTCGACCAAAAACCACCCTTACAGCTTTTTTGAACTTTGCATAAGAGATGAGTTTGCAAGAACTAGAATAATCCCTACCGATTTGCCATTCCAATTCAAAAGAGTACAATTTCCCCTGAAAGCAGCATTCGCTATGACGATAAACAAAGCTCAAGGACAGACACTCAAAGTAGCTGGTGTTCATTTAGAAAAAAACTGTTTCTCCCATGGGCAACTGTATGTGGCGTGCTCACGAGTATCGAGTCCACAAAACCTACATGTTTTGACCAAAGAAGGAAAAACAAAAAATGTCGTATACAAAAACGTATTAAACTAAGTTAAGTCAGGGATCAGGGTCAGGAAAAGTCTACCTATGTTAATCTCAATAATTCAATGTGCCGGCTTCATTAGAATCGTTTCATTATAGTTTCAGAGCCTATTCAGTCCAAACAAATTTACACGAAGTAGTAGTTCTACGCAGACGAAGTCGCGGGTAACAGCTAGTATAATATATGTAAATTATTCGTAAATAGGAAATAGTAGGTGTTTAATAATGTTATTACTCATATTTGTGTTGTCTATGCTGTCTTAAAACTAACATTCGTATTTCAACTTTTTTTAAATTATTATTTTTACCAATCAATCTCCTTCGTGCCTTCTCCATCTACTCGACACTGGCGAAGTACCTTGTGCCCACTTGGCACAAATAAAAGCCATTAAAAAAAAAAAGACCGCCATTTATATCCTGTCTTCATTTATTTAATCTTATTTCTCCTCCTGTTATTGTGATGTAAAGTGTTATTATTATTATATCGGTTCGTCTAGGAGTGTAACTCGAATCTCGGCCGAAGTCATGTGTCGTAGTCCAATAAAGTTTATTCTTATTATATGCGCGATTAAAACGCGAAGGTAAGGTCAGTCGTAGATGGCTGATCATCTGGTCTAAGAAAATCACCAAACAGATCCACTAGGATGCCAAGTTTAATATTTAAAGAACTTTATTTGTCATTACAAAAAGGATTTTATTGACACGAGAAACTTAATATGTATATACGAACGAGATACACGTCGCCATCAGCCGTCCCAATTTTAGTCTAGGCTCATTCTGTCTTTAACGCCCTTGTGAATTGGTTAAACGCGCTAATATTACAAATTTTAGACGGTAATTGATTAAATAATTGCACACCCTCATATTTAATAGACTTCTTCAAATAATTGGTAAGCGGGTTCGGCAAGATAAGCGAACGTTATATAAGTTGGCAGTACCAATTCAAAAGTTTCTGATGTTTTCCTAACAGATTGAACCCGTACAATTGTATATCAATGGAGTACGCAGTTGGTATGATAGAAGTCGTAGAGGAAGCGGAGACAGTCGCCAACATTCAGAAGCAGAGCGCGCTATTCAACGCAGCCTCCACTATATCCAAGGCTAATCTGTTTCGTGAGTTTGTGTTATCTATACATAAAACCTTTTTGTATGTAATACAGTGATCCTTCCTAACACGGTAGACTGGTTTCGCGTTATAGGTATTTTACAAATGATTAGTTTAACTTTTCTCGTTAAAGGGGATTTAAATCGAATATTAAGAAAAAATTATATGTACGAAATATGTGCGTACAAATCATTATAAATGTCACAGTACAGAAATATAACCCGTGATTAACGAAGGAATGAAATCGCGTAATATGAAAATGCGTTATAAGAGTACCGTGTTATGAAGGGGTATATGTATACTCATAAATGGACCGATTTCACTTCAATATTAAAAAGAATATAGTTATTATACAAAATTAAATATTTTTGTATACTTTTACTATATCATATACTAATTAACTTAAAAAAAATTGTTGATATTAATCCAGTGCAGATTTTAATACAGAAATTTATAATGTCGAGTTTAAAGATATATTTATTCTTTAAGAGTTTTATAAACCTAAGATAGCCATAAGGTATCATAATGCTCAATTGCAATTGAGCATTATTTCATTCTTTATAACATGCAATTTTCTTTTTACAGAATGGCTCCGGAAACAAAATCAAAGTGAGAGTGCGTTGAATAAAGCGGTCGAAGAATTTACTATGAGTTGTGCGGGTTACTGTGTCGCGACCTATGTGTTGGGCATTGCGGACAGACATCCAGACAACATTATGGTTAAAAAGACTGGACAGGTATGTAGAACGAATCTTAATGATAAGCGTGCGAAGTCTGCGAAGGTTTTCTAATGTTTTTTTGAAATATTTCTTATAAATGTTCTAAAAGTAATATTAATACAGATTCTGATTATATCTTTCGTCAAAAATTTTTGCTGCATTTGTTAAAATGATTGAATATATAATATGTTTTTATTACTCTGGATGGTCACAGACTATACAACATTTAATATACTATATAATGAGCCACAGACTATAGACAATGACACTGTTGCAAGTGAATTTACGAAAATGCAAAAAAATATAATACAATAAAATAAAGTTAATATATCCAACATTAACATCAAAGTGTTGGACCCGCAAATATTAAAAAATTAAGCTCTTGTGTAATTATCAAAATATTTATAGAAATTGTCAGGTTGTTTAAGTTTGAGTGTGTGTTGGTATTACAGTCCTTACCTTAATTAATTTTATTACTTCTTGTATGCTATGTTTTTGGTAAATTATTATTAAACTTTGATTGCCATACAATATTCTGATACCTTCACAACGGGTCTAAGTAAATATACGTCATTAACTTTTGTGTGCTGCAAATAAATGTTTCAAAGTATTAAATGAATAGTTTTGATACTTTACCAAATTTGACTGTAAAATATTCCTTTCAGCTATTCCATATAGATTTCGGCCACTTCCTAGGACATTTTAAACAGAAGTATGGGTTTAAACGCGAAAGAGTACCGTTCGTATTAACTCACGACTTCATTCACGTGATTAATAAGGGGCAGAGGGGCGGTGTTGGAGAACAGTTGGATTTCAAGATATTCAAAGAGCTTTGTGAAACTGTAAGTATTTTTTAATTTAAAATATTTATAAAAGTCTACTTATGTAATAATCAATATATACAAGAACTTGGAGAAACTGATCGTGGTTGGTAACACAAAGGTAAAAGATCTCGTGGCCATTCACCAACCACATGGACCGATCAAGTGAAAGACTCTTTGTCCTCAAAACTGTGCACTGTCATAAGGCGCGAAACGTACAGAAAAGGCGTAAGGTGAAGGCGCGGCGCAGGCGCAGAGCCGGCGTGGAACAGATAAGGCACGGATGCGACTTAAATTATATCAAGGAAATGAGACGGCACAAAGAGTCATTACGCAGGCTGACTTTATCGTGATAGCATGTCTTCCTCTTCAGATGACGAAGATGCGCTCGCTTTGCTGCAACTCATTAATGTGCAGAGACACCGGAAATATTGGTGACGTGCCTGTGCCATGGCGCTCGAGTATAATTAACAACGTGCCGCTTACGTACATTTTGTACTGACGCGTTTTGAAGCGGCATGATGCCTGCGCCGCGCCTTCGCCTTACGCCTTTTCTGTGTGTTTCGCGGCTAAGAGGCGATGGACAGAAACCGGTGGAAAAAGATAGTCCGCTCTAGATGCTTCGTTGCTGACCACGACGTTCAGACATGAGTTGCCGATTAAAGAGAGTTGTAGATAATAATATGTACAAGTCAATTGGCCGAACAATGGTTTTAAATCTTCATTACGCAGATCTCATCTTCTCAGAACTGGCAAGAATCTTTTAGCCACTATTTTCTCTTCTATTCTAGATGTTAATTTTCCTAAAGTAAACAATTCGCTAATACGAAATATGAAATGAAATGTTAGAAAGTTGATGTTGTAATGTTAAATAAATATTTTCATATATATATTTAAAACACAATGCCGCGAAGTACGCGCAAACTCCAAAGTTATTTGAACAAAGAATTTTGCTACGATTTGCGCAAATAAATGATGGAAATTGATATAATATCACGATTGACACGAAATTCACGCGGGCGCAAGCAAAGCTAATAAAGTACATAAAAATAAACGCATACTTTTTAGGTCTGGGCCTCAGATTTCTGAATTATCATTTGTCTTATAGACAAGTAGGTGATCCGCCTTCTGTGCCTGACACGCCATCGAATTTTTCGGTCTAAGGCAAGATTTCCTCACGATATTTTCCGTCACCGTTCGAGCGAATGTTAAATAAACACATAGAAAGTCCAATGGAGCACAGATTGCGATCGAACCTACGATCTCAGGGTTGAGAGTCGCACGCTGAAGTCGCTAGGCCAACGCTGCCCTCTAATAAAGTACATAGACATATTTAAACAAAATCATTCTAAATGCACCTTTTTACTACAGCTCTATTGCCTCTTTCTATCGTTTGTTACTTTACGTTGCGTTGAAAAGAGATGAGAGTACTTTTGTCAATACTTTTTAGGTGCAAATAGATTTTCGTTTATAACACACTAAAAATTACTAATCAATCTAAACTGTAATAATATTTTTGCAAAATTTATGATTACCATAATTATTGTCATGTAATTTAAAAGATAGTTTAAATACATACTGTAGATATAGCATTTTATACGATGTGTTAAACTTTAATGAATAAAATATTTTATTCTTTCAATTAAAATATGTTATGAATCATAAAATATAAAGTGTATAAAATTAACTGATGTGTTGCAGGCCTTCAAAATACTCAGGAAACACGGTCATCTGATACTGTCTCTGTTCTCAATGATGATATCCACTGGTCTTCCGGAACTCAGCTCCGAAAAGGATCTTCAGTATTTGAGAGAGACTTTGGTAAGAGCTATCAAATTTCTATATTCTAAAATAGTTATTTTTAATAAATTCAAAATCAACTGCATAGCGTATTTTCAAAGCTACGATGCTGAGAATTGGTTATTATTATTTTTTTTTTTATTGGCTCTGGCACGGTTTGTGCATTAGCCAGCGTCAAGTATGAGATTTTTATCATTCGTGCTTTTTGCCTTAGAAATTCGACCATGTCCTTCATGTACGGTTTAGGTACTCGCCCGGTACCGCACAACCCTCCCAAAGGCCGAGAACAAATTTAAATTAAATTAAAACTTGCCCTCGAACCGGGAATCGAACCCGGTACCCCTCACCTAGCTGCCACCTAATAAGACCGCTAGGCTATGAGGCCCCCAAATTGGTTATTAACTCGGTTTTAATCGAAGGTTTAAATTAAGAAACGTCTAAAGCTGTCTACACACCGAAGCCGCCGGCACTAACCCGGCTGGCAAGGCCGGCGGCCTTGATATTTATTAACAATGTTGCCGGCGGCTTGCGTCCGAGCGATCTACCCTGCGGCACACCCCTCTCCGCTCTTCACCACCGGTTGCCCACCGGCTTTGAAGAAATAGCGACATGTCAGTGTTTTTTATCGACTAAACATTATGGAATCCGTTAATGAAGTGGTGAAAAAAATAAATAAAAATGGTGCGTGTACTTATGTACGCGCGTAAAAAGTTATACTTGTTTGGCTTTCTTTATTTTTTTTGAAATATTAAATAACTAATAATAGATATTTAGCGTTAATAATTTAACAATATTTGATATTTAGTATATTGTTCAATTATTAATTAATATTAATAACAATTATTATTTATTACTTTATTATATTATTAATTTAATTCAATAACTAGGTATGTTTCATAACCTTTTAACTAAGTAACAATAGGTCTTTGTGAAAAAGCATTGCTAAATTTCTTTGAAAAAATAATTAAAACTGCTTTATTTGTTTAAAAGGTACTACAAATGTCATTATGGTCAAACGTCACGCATATTCTATTTCTTTTTTCGGCGCCCATACTGAATTTTGTGTCACGGTGCGCGCGCATCGTAAAATTTCACTCTCATAAATTTTTCATAACGCGCCTAAAGAAGTATAACTTCAAAAATTTAACAAGACACTAGCAAGCACTTGGCAATCACTAATTGTGAACACTGCATGCCGCGACTGTATGTCGTGCCGCCGGGAAAATTGTCAGGCTCGCAACTTCTAAAGCCGCCGGGTTCGTGCCGGCGGGCGGCGGCTTCGGTGTGTAGACAGCTTAAAAAAATTATCAAAGCCTTTACCGGGCTTTAAACCCGGTAAATACGTTAAACCTTTACCAGTTTCATGACCATCTTGTTTCTAAATCTCACCCTTTAAGGTCAAGATTGCGTACTATACCCCATGTGTCAAAATCCAATATATTTGGACGTACGGGAGTCAGACTTAGCGCTTAGTCTCGTGTCCGAATCTTACCCTAAGCATGCGCTCTGGGGTATAGAGCAGATTTATTATATCTGCGTCCGTTTCTTCTGTTATAAGTATTGTAACAATATGTGTAAATTATATGAATTCACAATTTATTTATATGAACACAGTCATATATTAATAGGAAATATTTGCATTTTTGTATGTTTGTAACGAATAAACTTTACCACTGGCTGGACTCGTTCAAATCAATATTATGCTTCATTCAGAAATATATATTTCTTTTTACTTTTTTTAGAATGCTATATTATTTATATTATAGGCTTTATTTAAATTCTTAAATTTTTGAAACATAATTCCTTATATGTAAATTTAATCTTAAATTTGTAATGCGAATAGTATTCAAACATATGCATATATGGATAAGTATGCTAATTAATGATCAAATACTTGTATATTATCTATAAAAAGATTAACTTCGAAATCAGAATATCAGATGAGCAAGCATATTTTTCTCGACCAGTCTAACCACTGATTGGCCTGGAGGCCCAAGTGGTAATTTAAAACTAATCTAATTTACTTAAAAGGATGTTTAACATAAGAAAGTGTCAAATAACACATACATAGTATTTCCGAACCAATTCGACTTAGGGTCCTTCAAGAAAAGAGCGTACCACTTCTTGAAAGGCCGGCAACGCACTCGCGAGCCCTCTGGCATTGAAAGTGTCCATGGGCGGCGGTATCACTTAACATCAGGTGAGCCTCCTGCCCGTTTGCCCCCTATTCTATAAAAAAAAAAAAAAAAAAAATACAGTCTCTAATAAGGGAAAGACACTCTGTTCTTGTGTAAACAAAAACGTTTTTTTGACTTTTTAAATGATAAATGATTTATTTTCTGTAAGTAGGTTTGTACAAACACTACACTTCAAGCATATTTTTTTTAAACTAGATGAGTTCGACGTTTCCTCTCTGACTACTCTGAGAAGAAACGCCGAAACAAACTCAGAGGTCAAAGAGGTTAAAGTCCAGACATAATCTTGGTCATATGTGAAGACCATGTAGATTGCAGTCTGAAATGGTCTTTTTACTAAGAATTATTTGTTACAGGTGATGGATCTATCCGAAGAAAAGGCGATAGAGCACTTTCGTATGAAGTTCGTGGAGGCGCAAAAGAACTCGTGGACCACGTCCTTCAACTGGGCATTCCACAACTTCGACAAGAACAACTGACAGTGATCCGTGCGACGGCTGAAGAAACAGCCGTCCAAGTACACGCCACAGACTTTGTAAGAATGCAGTGATCAATACATGTTCTTCGAAATAATTCAAAAAAGTTTGTCATATTAAAACGCGTATTTAATCAACATTTAAATTACATTTAATTCAGCTGGACGCTTAAATTGCGTTTTTTTATGCATTTAAATACAGGAAATTAATTAGTATGTAAATATAAATCGGTATCGTTATACTAAATGATTATAAATTTGATTTTGCATAGATAAACGCGTTTTAATTCGACATACATTTTCGTACTTGAATGCTTCATACAAGAATTGCGTAAAGAGCAAAGACAATTTAATTTTTCATAGAAAATTGTCAAAGGTGATTATTAGTCTCATTGAAATAGCAGCCTTATCACGATGTATTAAGGTGCATTACGTAACCCAAAATATTGGCTTAAGAGTTATTGGACTTGTAAATGGTATATTACTCATATATTTGCATTATATCTAATCGATTTTAGTTTTCTGCAACCAATTTTTTGTTACGTTATTTAACAATTTTTTTTTCTACTTACTACTTTTTACCAGTGTTTCCCAACCTTTTTTGTGCCATGCCCCACCTTAGCTTTTCTAAAATTCTAATGTCTATATGTAACATATATAATTTTTAATATCTAATATTCAATTGCTAAACTTAAATGATAGTTTTTAGGAACAAATTACTTGCAAATTATTAACGAAACACAGTAGACTTAAAAATTTATATTTCAAGTAATTATTTTAAAAACTTATAAATTTATATTACAAGTAATTATTTTAAAAACTTATTAATTTTCGAACAGCCCCCTTAATTATCAAATTGGACCCCCCGTTGGGAAACATTGCTATATACACTTTATATTGTAATAAAATATAATGTGTATAATCCAAAAATAATTTAAACTATACAATCACATAGTAATAATAAAGAAAGACGAGCCTTCGTTTTCGAGATTATATATTACGAGAAAAGATTTTTTAAACTTCATATGATTTTGTATGGACTTGAATATTCCTCAGCAAATGTTGACATTTAAAATATTTGTAGATACAAGAAACTAAAAACTGGTTGCAGAAATTAATATAGAAGAAATTAAAACTGGTTATTAAATATATGTAGGGTCTAATATTGCCTACATTTTAATATCTTAGCTTTACGCGTGCCAAATAAAACATTTTTGACGGATACGTGAATTTATTAGAAGATCGATAAAGATAATATAAGCAGTTATAACGCTATATAAATAATTTAAAATTCTCCGTTAAAAATGTTTTATTTAAAAATAAACATTGTAAATTGATAATGGAGTTACTGATAGTAGATATTATTAAGTGGTACAAAATAGTGTTCCGTTTAAGCTAAATAAAAAACACATCGTGAATTTTCAGTACAAATTTCGACTTAAGACCGAAAAGAAAACGTAGGAGAATATATAGGTAAAGTACGAATCGCAATTTATATACAAAGAAAATTGTATAAATTCTAACATTATACAAAAATCACTTAATTTTACGGTCGACTTGTGACCATGCACGCAGGGACACGTGTATGACAGGTGTATTTTAATGATGAGCTATAAACAGCTGAAGAGAGAAAGTTCTTTTAACGCTCGAATCGTCTGGTCGTTCTAGCGTATCGATTGGAAATGATAAACTTGATATACTAGCGACCCGATATCGGGTAGACCGGAATTTACGGAACCTACCAAAACCATGTCAAATTTTTCTATTGTCGTTTTTATATTTAATAAGTGGTTGTTAGTAGTAAAATACAATTTTAACTGATTTTGTTCTGGAATATTCTACTCATAGATTGAACAGATTTTAACATAAAAAAGTTTAATATTAATAATTTGATAATCGGAACACTATTTTTGGCGACAGCTATAGACTCGTTTATTATAAGGTTTTACTATTCGTAAGTGCTACGAGCCGTCGCTTTCGGTATTCATATCGTGTTAGACAAATATATATAAAGGTTGGAATTTCGAGCAGAGGTGATGTGTGGCAGACATTTTGGCTGTGATATGCACGTCTGTTTAAATAAATCTCGGTTTGAAGACGGTGTTTCGATATTTTTTAGGTATTTAGATGTAATTTGAGCGAATGCTTGGTAGCTTTAGGTGCTTGTATACTCAATATATTTAAATTTTTAATGGAGGTGTTTCTGCCACCATCACTCTCTGTTTCATGCATGAGTTGTTCAGTAGCTTTTCTAATATCTAGTTTTAGTTATTCGTAGAGGTCTTAGGGTCAAAAAAAAAAGAGCGTACCAATTCTAGAAAGAAAGAGCGTAAAAGGCCGCAAATTCAATCGCGAGGGCACAGTGTATATGTGCGGCGCTATCACTTGGCATCAGCTGAGCCTTCTGGTAGTTTACCCCCTCTTCTATAAAGAAAATTCTATGTACGAGGAAGAAAAATTGGAAATGGGCATGGTTCGTGTCAGGCATAGGCCTCTATGCAAAAATTAGTCGGCCCCATAGTGTTAGTGTAGCAGTATTATAATGTAGGGTTTTTTTTGTATAATGTCTGACTACCTCATGGTGTCGTGTACTGAACTTAGGTTTATTTGTAGCCAAATACACAAGCGATCAAATGAAGCGCGTTAGCTGTATTAGCCAGCCAGTGGGATTTGTGTATTCAAACATCACTTTGTCATTTACATATTATAATATAGATCTCGGCACATGGGTTAGAGCTAGCACAAGATGGTAATATTTACCCTAAGATTCAGACACGAAATCTAGCCTTAACATTTCCGTATTTGATTTTCACGGGAGTCATAATTCGTGCTAAGTGTCATTTCTGAATCTCAGCCTTAGATTCGTGGCTAAATGTGACTCTCTTATGTCAGAAACGTTTGGGATTTGACGTCAGAGCTAACAGTTCTGTCAAAATCCTATCACCATTTGACAGATGGCATTCTTAGTTTTCACGTAAATTTGTCACGTTGTAAATTGCCAACTTACGTGCCGGGAACTATACGACAATAACAATTTAAGATTAACAACTGCCAATTTAAGTTTAAGTTAAGCATTTTCAAACTTGCTTGAGATTTATAAGTTACTAAAGTAAAGTTGATACAAAATGTTCTCCATTCTCTTATGCAGTCTGAGCTAAAAAATATTAATTGATTTTATATTAAAGTGTTTGAATATTGAACCGAAAATAATCACATCAGCAATTAATTATCAATTAATATTAAATTGCTACGATGAAATGATAATTTCACCATATTTTTTAATAATACGAAATTAAGATTTTTTTGCATCGAATACTGTTATTAGTCAAATTGTTAACCTTATAATAAAATTATACGTTTGGAATTACAGGAACAAATTGTTTCATATCAAAATTCTCTGCCATAACAATAGAATCCGGTCATATTTTTGTCGCATCAACTGTTCGGTGACAATTTACAGCTTAAAATGACGTTTCTATTATATTGACGTCGAATGCTAACTAGTATGCTTCCCTATAGTGCTAAATATCTTATAAATTTATACGATTTTATACAAATAAGTTTAAGTACACGAACTGCGTTTGTGCAATGTAAATATTATTTATATTATATAAGCATGGGAGCTTGTTCGTTGAATATGTGTGGTGGTACTACTGTTTTATGGCGAAAATCCAAAGATTATGCCTTATGGAACGAGACCAGAAATTTTTGTTCACGTTCGTTTTCAATAAAATTGCAGAGTTATGAGGGTTGGTTTAATTTTTAACGTCCAGTAGTGCCAAAATATTGATTGTTTCGTACTGTTGAATCTGTATAGAATTCACCAAATAATGCATGAGAGCACGTGTGATAAGTTAAGTTGTAGTATACATTAGCCATATATTTAGATTTCACGATACATCTCAAGTCTGCATACAATAGTTCCTTTGTTGTGTCATTTATCATATACTTACAAGTTACACAAATGTAAAACATATTCGTTTATTGTATAAATATAATAATTGTAATTTTATTGCTATCTCAAATATGATTTTTGAATAAACAATTAAATATTATAATCAATTTGTTTTCTTCATAGCTTCAGAAATACGGTAGATTTGGTTTTCGTATTTACATTATGTACTTGTGTTTGTAAATTAAGTTTTTTATTAGAACAAAATATGAAAAAGCATTGAAAAATGAGCAATATAATTTTTTTGCAAAAAAAAAAATTTGAAACATCAGCAATAATATTTTGGGGTGTATATTTTTGGTACCTATAATCGCATCGGATATACTTTTAAAATAAATAAGATTAAAAAACATCGCATCGGGTATATACAATTATATCTCCGATCGTTTAAAACGCGCGAAGTAAATTAACGCAAAATCTCGACATATTTAGACACATTATCACTATCTCAATATTATCCAAGAAAATAGTATATTGTCTATAGTAGAAGACAAAGAATGATGAGCTAAGGAATGATTTACGTGCTCGAGAGTCGAGGCGCACAGTAACGCGACCACCGTCAACCGAAACGCATCACTAGCGCGCGCTGTCAAATTCCCGCCAATTAAAATATCAATATAAGTGAAACCTGTTTACTGGATGTGTGTGATGTCTGTGTGATTTTTTTTTATTTTTTTTTAATTACTAAAAAATTCAAAATGACTGCCGGATCGGAAGAACACGAGCCCCTAATTACATCCTCCGTGGATCAGCAGAGGGTGACATATAATAATTCTCCCCAGGTAAATACATAGATTGATTTTTAATCTAATAAAGATTATGTGTTATAAGATTTACTGTAGTGATAGAAATATCTAAGATTATTTTTAGATTTCGTAACACTGTGTAATGGAATTTTAATGAGGATTCTTAGGATTATTAATTGTTATTATATTCATATCTTCAATAACGATTTAAATAAACATCGTAAACTTGTATACAATAGATATGTAGGGACTATTAAAATATATAGATGTGAACGGAACGCGTGAACCACGTGAGCTTTATAGAGCCTTAATTAATTTATTATTGTGTGTAAATCAACAGAGCAAAAAGTTAACTAGCTTCATCATAATAAAGAGTTTCTATGGATTGAATTAAAAAAAACTCTGTGTTGTTCTAAGATTGCCAGAGCAGATAAATTTAACATTTGTAATGATTTTTTAATAAATATAATATAAAATTAAGCTAAGCATATAACATTTCATTTTAATGAACACAAGATTTCGTTGGTTTTAACTGGTTTTTACATAAACGAATAAATAAAATCTGATATCGATTCAACATTTACATTTAAAATGCTTCGTGATTTGATCAGTTATAACTGAATTCTTATTAAAAAAACAACTATGTAGGTAGTTAGACGCCATATTATTATGACATATTATATATCTGTATTAAAGAAGGCTTACAATATACCTTGAGTTCCTTGCTTTAAATAAAAAAAATATTGCTTAAGATAACCACAGTCCACGCATGGCTGTCGATTTGACAAAAAGTACAGAGCGAATATTTTTTTTATGTGTTTATTGATGTGGTCTCTTAATTAGGTATGTCGCAAACTAGTTTTAGTACATAATTCAGTTATTTAAGAGTGTGAGCTGAGTGAGGTGCGGAATTTTTGGACTTGAAGTTTGTAAAATCGTAGTAATGATAAAGAGGCGATTGATAAATAAAAAACTTTTCACACACCATCTTCCTTGGTTTTCCTCATTTGATAACCCAATAAGACAATTAAAAGTACTGTACTGCTAATAAATATTTCCACAACCATGAGATCGTGGGTTATAAACCCCGTGTGCGATGATTGTCTTGCTAAGCACAAATAACGAGAATCTTTAGCAACTAACAAGCATATCTCTTTGCGTCACATAACTTGTCTAAAGTAGCAACGCGCAAAGTTGAAAAGTTCTATCTTAACATCTTATTGAGTTTTGTAATATTCAGTTACTACTAGATTCTTGAAGCATCATCCTCCAGCACTATTAAAAAAGTGCGATGACATTTAAAACCCAACCCCTATATACTATTGGATCTATTATCTATGATACTTTATTTCGATTGTCATATTGTCAAAACGCAGGCTTAACTCGCTGTATTTATTTAATTACAAAAATATAATATTGACTTTACGGGAGACCCTTAATTAACAAGAATTTAAATCTAAAAAATACCCACACGATAAACGAACATTAAAATTTAATTACGAATAACAAGCTAAAGAATATTAAGACTAATGAACCTGAAGTATATAAAAAAAAACTTAAGAACAGTGCACTGTAGGCACTGACAAATAGTAGAACTCTTGACAGTTTACTCAATGGACAATGAAAAATGTCCGTTAATGTATGCAGTTCATTCAATATCGTATAATCTGAGCGCTTTTAAGAAGGTTCTAGTCATCATGCACATTGTTTAGGCATTGTATGTAGTACTGCCGAATCCTTTCCACCCTTGCCATGTAACAATTTTATTTAGTACACGTTAAGTTAGACACGCTATATCAAATAATAATAGGAATCGAGGAAGTGAAATCGCCATATGACATTTATGTTTTATACAGTGGAATTTTACTAAAAAGCGTTGGTTATAAACCGGTTATGGACAATCAGATCATTAAAACGGTTCGATCGAAATTACTGCATAAAGATTTTTCTTATTGGATCAAGATTCAAAACTTATGAAATAAACTCAACTTGTTTGGTTGTGTCATAATTAACTTTTGTCTAATTAATGGGTTTGAATATAGAGAACGAAAAATCATCACTATTTTTTATTGAATGTGTTTGGAGATTTGTTGGACTTCCTGACGAAAATAAATTTCCTCGTTATAGAAAACAAGTTTATCTAATTACTTGATGGAACTGACTAATTATAAAAAATATATAGTTTTACGCGTGATTTAGAATTCTATTGCATTACAAGGTTACATTAAATCTTAGATTTCTTGGTCGAAAAACGTTTAATTCTATAGAATCTACGTGGCGTAACGTTTACCACACGTTATTAGGCACCGAAGCACATACAACACGATTATACGGGTGGCTATTATTAAGAATGAATCGTATTTTTCAACTCAACCAACAACCATTAAATTTCACTTTATGAACGATTTATCCATAGCCCTTAACGGTGTAATTTTCGTTATGATAATATTTTTTCTATTGACTATTGGCTTCTATAACTTCTTATAGTCATAATAAATATTTAGCATTCTGATTCAATAAGGGAGAGGTCTCTCTCTTAAACTTTTATTTCCCTCAGGCTAGATGGCATCCAGCGTAAAAAAACAGCGTAATTGGCCTAAAAACACGAGAAAACAAAATAAAAAATTGTAATTTTGATCGAATATTACGATGCTTTATCTGAATATTAATGTAACATTTCGTTTATTACAGGTTAATTTTACGTGATTTACTAAGTTTTAAGCTTAACACGAATTGTGTAATAAGTTGTAGCAAGGTCAACTAATTTCATCAGTCGGTCTATAAAAACTCGGAAACTAGTTTTGGTACGTTGTCCCACGATTAAGGATACATTCTTAAAATGGAACAGCGAAATATTTTCCCGAAATTATTTCTATTTTACACAATGGGATTTACCGACTTATTAGTAGATATAAATTAATATTTTTACTTTTGCACACTTGGTAATTTTTAAATTATTTGATGTTGGTATATAGTATGTTCATTATATTTAAAATTTGCACTTCTTCACAAATTACTGTGTTTTTTATTGCTGAGCTTTAAAACGGCTTTTGCGTAGCGATGTTTACCTTAAGTTCTTCCGAAACTTGAATAAAATAAATAAGAAAAAAAAAACAAAAGAAATTCTGGATCATTTGTACTTTTTTTTCCTTACCATTACAGGTATACAACTACCACAAAATCATACAATGCAATAAATATTCTCAATTTGCAATATTTTTGCTTTCGTCGAGCAGTTCCCAAACACGAATCGATAAGAACGATTCAATTAATTGTGTCCAATTCAGTACAATCGTTTATATCCTGTTCTTCGAACACGATAATTTGTTTGCTACTAAGATTTTCGGCTACTCTGTGGCCTAGTCTCGGTTTTTATACCGCATTAAGACCTGAGACAAGCACTTTTCTACGTGTATGAAACACGTTATTATATTACTCGTGATACGGAAGTACTAGCCGTCATACCCAAGAAACTTATTTTACGTGGTAAGTGAACCCAGGACATCAGGTGAACTTTATTAAGAAACATGGCTACACTATTTTTTAAAATATAATAATAAATATATGTATATTATTGTTTAATATATCATTTATTAAAATCAAACAACAACAATCAAATATACAGTATTTATTTTTCAATATTTCATAAAAATAAATTTAAACAAATTCAAAAGTTTGGTCCAAAAGGCAGTGTACCTTTTACGCTGGCAGCATTTCCTCACTGTATTGCGATACTTATTCGTTGAGCGAGGAGAGCACCAGACCAGGCGCCTAGTTAAATCTTTAATTAGCGCCAGTGCACTTAAACCCCAAGAGTCTCTACTCCAAACAAAATCGAAGTTGAAGGAAAGACTCTTATATTTGAGCATACGTATCACGTAATATTAAAGTTTATTATTAGTATTATCACAATGGTACTCTAAAGCAGGGTCCACACTATGCCGCGGTAGGCCGGGCGGGTTGTCCCGGGCGGGCTAAGCCGGGCGGGTACGTTCGGGCCGGCACGACGTCCACACCGAAAACGATGCAGACCGCGTTATTTCTACCTACATTATTTGGTTTCAACACCAAGACTGGTGACTTAGTTGAAGAGTATTTTTTAGAAGTTTTTTTTTAAAATGACCTTAAAGTGTTAGTGTTAAATTAAACAAACTGAATCGAAAATAAAATAATTCGTCTAGTTCGGTCGGAAGTTTAATTGTAACTTAAGCCGCTCGGGGCCGCTCGGCACGTCCTCACTATATTTTTGTTCGGCTCGGCTCGGCTTCCTTTGATCTGTACCTACTTTATGCGGGTTGGGATCGGCACGGCCCGAACCGGCATTTTCTAACCCGGCAAAGCCACCCGGGGCGTCTACATCAACGCGGCTTCTGCCGCCCGGGTCAGCCCGCCCAGCCTACCCCGGCATAGTGTGGACCCTGCTTAATATTTCTTAACCTAGCAATCAACATAACATCTCTAATATATAAAATTCTCGTGTCGCGGTGTTTGTGGCTATACTCCTCCAAAACTTATACTTAAATGATAAACATGGCAAAACGACGTTTGCCCGGTCAACTAGTATAATTATATATAATAATCCAAGTAATTTTTTCTACCTTGGAAGGTAGGTAGATATAGGAATGTGGCGTGACTACTAATGACATTGTGTATATCCAGGGCATATCAGCTCAGAAACAAGTAATCAATAAGAAACAATGTATTGGTAAACAAGTGTTCGTTAGTTAGCTTATATTTCAATTCCATCGCAGACGAAGAGAAGTGATTTTGTCTACAAATACTTGTTAAAAACCAGTGGCATACATACGCTACAACCTTTTTAGTTCTGGGCCCTTAGATTATAGTATCTGTTTCATGATCATCAATCTAAAAGGCAAATAGGTGATCAGCCTCCTGTCCCTGTTAAATGCGCACATAGAAAGTCAATTGGTGCACAGACAGGAATCGAACCTACGATCAAGTATGAGAGTCGCACGCTGAAACCACTCAAACTCAAAATAACTTTATTCATATAGGTAAACAACTACACTTATGAAAGTCAGAAAAGAAGTTAAATTAATTGTAAATTAACATGTGCTACCAGTTCGCAAGGCGTAGGGCGGGCAAGAAGAACTGGCAAGAAACTTTCCGTTACTCTTTTTAATCGCTAGGTTTTGAGTCATACAAATACTTTGAAGAACACTGCAGAATTAGCCTATAGTTAAATCTTGGCCTTGAACGCTATATAAAATTTCCAGGAATCCATGGTACACAGTAGTAATATATCCCCAAGTATAAGTAAGTAATAAGTACCCAATATCTCTATTATCTACTCTAGTACGCAAAACGGACCAATTAGGAGTCTCATGTCTTGTCTCCAATGTTGAGTTCTTGTACCGTGCGATCTTAAAGCGATCAGCGTTACTGAACTACATCAAAAATGGATTCAAAAATGTCCCTCTTGCATGTTACGGGCTACCGTCGTAGTTCTCACTTGATTAGATCAACATGTCTCCAAGTTCTTTCACCATCTCTTCGCTGCTGAAAGAGCTCCTACATTGCCTATTTATGGTACTTATTCAATATCTCGTCCTCAAATTCGATATCGGAATAAACTTTATTTGGTCGTCGGTTTCGCGTATTCAGCCAATCACATGATTGGACTGGAACACAACTGTGCACCAAAATTCTTCTTTCAGCCCTGCGATTCTGTAACTCACTTTTCGAACTCACACAGCGGTTTTCGCATGACCGCCGTCGCTCTCAAATCAGTCGTGAAACAGTCATTTTATGATTTGGCATTCTGAAAAGGTGGGAGCTTGTAGTTTATTGTTTTTCAGAATGCCAAATCATAAAATGACTGCTTCACGACGATTTGAGAGCGATGATTTTTTGATGTAGTTCAGTATGATTTGAGAGCGATCGCCGATGTGAAAACCGCTGTGTGAGTTCGAAAAGTGAGTTACAGAATCACAGGGCTGAAACTTAAAAGCCATTAGGAGGTTTCATATGAAATATCGCTGTAATTATCATATTATAAATTTGACGAATATTTAAATGATCCTAATCCTTGGGATTGATTTGCTCCAGTTTAAACAATTTGTATGACTCAAAGCGTGGCGGAGAGTTTCTTGTTTACGCCCTTGCGAACTGGTAGTAAACGTAAATTTACAATTAATTTAACTTCTTTTATGTCGTTCATAAGTGTGCTTGTTTACCTATATGAATAAAGATATTTTGAGTTTATCAATTTCCGTAGCGCTGATGCAATAATTTATGGAAGTTTGGACCGCTGTTAGAAGTAACAGCGTATTGGCGGGGCTATAAAATAAGAAAACCGCCCGGTTGGCTCGCATATTTGCACCTTTAAAATACTTTAACTTTATACATGACATATAGTGTTTTTAAATTTTAATACATTAATGACATTATCTTTGGATTAACGGCTTAAACTGAAACCGTACTTAGATCTTGTTTAAGTATCAATTTCGTGCGTAATTTCCTACGAGAGATTTTATTGCAATCGCTTGGTATGATAATTTTGGTATCTGTTTTTTGGAATAATTGTTGTGTACGATTAGAACTACCCTCGTAGCTTAGTCTATAAAGTAGTCCGTATAATTTGAAGCCTTGTTCGCTTCTTGGAGAATACAAATTTCGGATTCTATTATCCAGATAGCGGCAGCACATTTAATAATATAAACGCGAGTGTATTACTTATTAGTCGTTCCACTGTTTTTAATTAATTTATTATACTAAACATATTGATCCTAATAAACAGTTTTATTTTTAGTACCATAAACGACGTATAAAAGCTCTGTAAACGTATTTTTATTTTTATTTTAATAGCATCGAACTGTCACTGGTCATTGACCGCGCGGTCATGCAAGTAACGGATAACGAAACGTTATTTAACTTAATATTGAAACTAACTATATTTTATATTAGAATGTGAATAATCAATATATTATATCTTTAAGTAAGTAAGAATAATAAAATTCTGATTATAACAGCGATAGACATAATTATTAAATCGCGACATACTTCTACTACGTAGAATAGTAATTAGCCATGACACACAATATGTGTTATATTCAATGGACTTAGTGTTAAGTAGTACCGTATATTAAATCATGGTTTTTGACATATACGAGTCAGCTAAGTCTTGACTCTGAAGGCAATGTGACTTAATAACGTGGGAGAGTATTTACACCATACGTTTTGACAACAATTATAAATAACTGTTCTTATTATGACATTATGGTAATTAATATGACCATGCAAGCGTATTTTTTATGACTGATTGTGCGGGTTTTTAATCAACTAAATGTACCTCTTTCTTAAACATTGTAGTAGGTAATAATAAAAATTATTAAAAAGAAAATCAAAAATTTAAAAAAGTGGTGTCTGTGGCAGTGTACCTTTAACGCTGGCAGCATTTCCTCGCTGTATTCGATACTTATACGTTGAGCCAGGAAAGTGCCAGCTCTGGGGTCACCGGTACTATCTACTAGGCGCCAACTTAAATCTTCAATAAGCGCCTGTGCTCTTGAACCCCACGGCCCAAGAATCTCTACTCCACAGGGAACAAAATCGAAGTTGGAGGAAAGACTCTTAATATTCTTTTTCGTTGCAAATAAACGATTTATTATTATCTGTAAAATTCAGAAACGAGATAGCTCAAAGCCTGACTCCCATTTGTCAAAAATGTGATGGATTTTGACATAAGGCGACATTACATCAATATATGTTGTGCTAATTCTCGTTTCTGATAAGGATCCTCCTAATCAGTGCGAAGAAATACAATAATTGAACGTGTTCAATTTCCAGTTCATTTCAACCAGCTATGCAGGCTACAAAGATGATTATTATTAAAATGTACCTGTATAGAAAATTATAGTTTGCGTTCCTAGACGTTTGCAACAGACATGTTTTCATCACGTGCATTTGTATGCAAATTAACTCGTTGGCATTAATATTATTAGTATTTATTATTTTACGAACAAAATATTATTCAGGATCTATCATTTATCTAAATTTTGAAGTCTTTATTATACTTATAAGATATATTAATCAGAACTTTACAAAAAATAAACCACAAATTGTTTCTCTGTAAAATGCAGGAGAAGGAAAAGTTCACTCGTCTCCTAAATTATCTTTTTACTCCAAGTTTTTTATCACCATCCAAAAACCACAAAATCATCTCCATGTCATCCGCTATTCCATCGCACGTCACTGCGATGCGTCGCCTTCCAACCTCAACAGACAACTTACGAAAACGCGAAGCGCGCCAAATTCAAATAAATGAAATGTGATTTCATTATATACTTATAAATTTAATGTACTAAAAGTTTCGGTTAATTTGTCGAATCGCTCCTCTTTAAATCAGCTCCAAATTTTGTTCTACATTTTCATAACTCATTATTTGTGAAATGAATGCAATTAAGGTGCAAATTATGCATTAAACAACCGACTTCAGTCTATCGTGGTCATGATGTCATCAAACATTAACATGACTTATTAACGTTTTAAATCAGACTGGAATGCGAACTTACCCATATGCCATTTATGTATAAAATTTACAGATCTGTGATCAGATGTGTCAGATCATGTATGTAAACAAACGACAAGTCTGTGCATGACTTTAAATTACATAGAGTAGAGAAGACGGGAAAATAATCAAATTATCGAGAGATTTAAATTAACGGGTGTCTAATTATCGATAGTCCACTGTACAAAGAGACAGGACTACCTGTTACCTACCTGTTGTTGTCGGGATACAAACGTTGCTAAGAATAACTTGCGCGGTGTTATATTCACAGATGACAGAGCCAGAGCAGTGTGTGTGTGATTGTTAAATTAGGTTATAAATGCTATAGACACAATCGGCTGAACACCTTATAAGCCTTCGGTCATCGACTTATCCTATCCTAATTTCCTAATATAATTTGTCCAAAACGTAAGTCAACCGTCACGGTAATTGCCTCATAAGGTCAGTTTACTCGGTGTTGATGTCGGTAACTGGATATCTTCCGTGTGGAATCGATATTACCCGATTATCAATGGATTATGCCTTGCCGCAGTGAGGATAAGAGGGTTATGGATTGTAAGTCAAACCTACAAAGCAGAGCCGGGTTTTTTTTGACGCCAGGAGGCTCACCTGATGTTAAGTGATACCGTTGCAGTTCTCAATGCGAACAGGCTCGCGAGTGCGTTGCCAGCTTAAGAATTGGTACTATATTGAAGGACCCTAAGTCGAATTGGTTCGGAAATAGTTCAGTGGGCAGCTGGTTCTACAGAGTGGTGCTCGGCAAAAACTGCCTAGTGATTTAGCTGTGTTATACGAGCGAATCTGAATTCTGAGGTTCTTCGAACTGCTTGCGCACGGGTTTAACACTTTTATGGAAGATATAGTTAGATAAATAGCACTTGTGTCAGGTCATTTCAATTTGCATTTGCCCCGTTGGGATCTATGTAAATATGGTTTACAAACTTTTAACATTGACATCTTCAGATGCCACTTTATTAATAAAGGTTGGCTGTTAACCAGAGGTGGCCATGATGGTATGTGATGATATATATGATGCGAAAGTGGGTCTGGTTGTTTGGTTTAGGTATTTGTCATGATAATTAATTAATAAATTAATTATGTAGTGAATACACACACAACACATAATGAATTTTTCATATTTTTTTAAATATTTTATGTTATAATGTTATAATAAGTAATTAAGGATCAAATTCAAACGTTTTAAATTAAAAAAAACATCGACAAATTTTAATTTGATTGGGTTGTTGCGCGAGCGAGCAAGAGCGAGGCCCCGGGCGAATGCCCTGTTGGGCACCCCCTAAGGCCGCCGCTGCTGTTAACAACATAGGAAAAGTTATTATAATGAGTAAAATCCAGGCATAATGGCGTGTTGGTAGAAGGAAGAAATCATGGCTTCGTAACATTAGGGAGTGGACGGATATTGCGACTGCGAAAGAGCTGCTGCATCTGGCACAAGACATGGCCATGGCCAACCATGTACCTCCAGTAATGGAGAGACTAAAAAAGAAGGAGTTAACAATATAAATTGCCGGGTATCTTGCGCGAGTCTAAACCGTTCCTCGATAAATGTGATAATGGTCCACTCCCGTACGTTCCGCATCCACGACTTCTTTCTTCTATCTGCCCGTACCTTACCTTAATATTTACATAGGGACTTTTATAAATATTTAACTTACAACTTAGTGCTCTGTGTCTTAGGAGCTCATGATACTAAACGTACCAAAACTCTGCGATGTGTGTGACAATAAATCTATTTTTTTATATAACAGGGGACAAATATCTCATCTGATGTTAAGTGATACCGACGTCCAGACGAGCATTGAGGGTGTCTATAGGGCTCGCGAGAGCGTTGCCGTCCTTTTAATTATGTTAACGTCAGCGAAGCAGATTCGTTGATATTTAATACTTCCACCAAATTTATAGGATTTCGATTTAAATAGCCCGTAGCTCATAATAGATGATACTTATACTGCTTCTGGGTAAAGGAAAATAAAATTGAAACTACACATTTCTTACATACATCGTCTACTACGAAAATTACTTGTCAATTGGCATACCAGAAATGATACAATATACCAAATACTTATTGAGATATGTACAGTATATATATCTAAAGTATTTGTATAGTATAATATGTAAATTAATAATTTAAACAAATACTCAGCTTAGCTACACGTGTTTATTATATATTTAAGTGTTCATTAGTTATGTCATAAAATAAAAATGCGGAGTGAAGACTAACAAATTTCTTTCATGATTAAAATTTAATATTGGCATACCTAAAATATCAGATACGAATGACGTAATAATTTTTAAAATACGGCTTAATTTTAATTAGATATTAAGACCTTAAAAAATGAAAGTTGTTTCACTTGTAATATCCCTCGTGCCCTCATCAACAAACAACTTTTTAGAAACCAAATGTGTTTCATATTTTATGAAACTTCTACCAAGAACAATATTTAAAATCGACGCGAAGGAAAAATTCCTGACCTTATGGCTTTTTTTTATAGAACCGGGTGCAAACGGGCAGGAGGCCCACCTGATGGTAAGTGATACCGCCCATGGATACACTCAATGCCAGAGGGCTCGCGAGTGCGTTGCCGGCGTTTTAAGAATTGGTACGCTCTTTTCTTGAAGGACCTTAAGTCGAATTGTAATCGAAGATACTTAAGAAAACTATCAGAAAGATAGATTTATTTATTTCGTGAACCTACAGCTAACATAAATTTTATACAACAAAAACAACTATACTAGACGTAGAGCCAAAGATGGCATACATAAAAGGTTCAAACATTTACAAAATAGGAATTATTAAATTAAACTAAGTAATATCTAATTCGGCTGTGTTGTGTGATGGTGTGAGAGTGGGGGTATATACGTGAGAGTGTGTATCTGGGGTGTGATCTTGATGCAGGTGATTTAGCGCTATGGATATTCTTAATACTCCTTTTAAGCATCCAAGCTTAAATATTGGTCATTGTATGACCAAGTTGCGTGATACAAAATTGGGTTTTTGCATCGTTTGATCTTTAGCTGTATGAGAGAACAGATGATGATGTATGATAATGTTGATTGAGATTATTTTCATATTCTTACGTTTAGGCCACATTAAAGGGTTACGAGACATTTATCTACCTTAATTAGTAAACAAATTAGTCATTCATTTCAACATCGGACGTCGAGGCAGAATACGAAATATCCACACATATCACCTCGACGTCCGTCGTTCCACAACTGCACATTTTTTTTGAGGAAATTTTACAGCGCACCACCACAATGTTGAAGCTGCCTACTTAGGGCCCTTCAAAAAAATACGTACCAATTCTTAAAAGGCCGACAACGCACTGGCGATTTCTGGCAATGAAAGTGCCCATGGGCTGTAGTATCCCTTTGTATCGGGTGAGCCTTTTGCCCGTTTGTCCCCCGCTCTATAACAAAAAACGTCAAAAGGTTATGTTTAAGTTTAATCCCGTAGAGTTTTCTTTATTTTTTGTTCATAAATAGTAACTGTACATATTGTCAATTCTTTTGAGAACAAAAAGGTATTATAAAGAAACGTCAAAAGGCAGGTCTTTTATGAATAAAAGATAAGATAACGCATGTATATCACTATTATTTCTTAACGAGCCCAAATATTTGATGAGAACTCTTATGTTGTAATTAAAATGCCACTAACCCCATCAAATAAAATATGAAAGTCAGAGAAACTGTTGACTTTTATGAGTCTACGATACTGTGGACAGAAAAATTATTTTCCCCCTTATACATTACACATAAATGTATAATATGTCAATAAATAGATAAAAAAATCGTCTTGTTTTTATTACTTATTTCTCTTGGACTGTTCGTTATTTCAAATACCTCAAATTTTGTCAATTATACGATTTTTAATTTGTTAAAAGTGTATCCTTAAATAGTACGTATTATACTTTAATGATGGCATCGCAAGTCAGACATAATCTTAAACTATGCTGGAAACGTTCAGAAATGCTCGGAGCAGTGAGGTCGCTTCGATAGGCCTGCGATATGCCCAGGAGACTTCTGTTCTTCTGGAAGGAGCTGGCTTAGTTAGCTAGGGCTTTACGTATAACGGACCTAATGAGAGTCTAAGTGCGGAAACTTAGTTCACCAACCTTTAAACTAAACTATGCTGGAAATTCTGGCAAATCTTCGAAACCTTCTTTTATTTTCTTATACCAAACATTATTCTTTTGTCTTTACTATTAGTATTAAAAATATGAACTTAAGAAGTAATTAACAAATAATTTAAACGTAGCAATTTTCGTTTCCGATTTCAGTAGTCGGTTGAAATAATCTGTCTCTTAATATTGCTTTCAAAGTTTTTAAATCCCAATGTTGTATGTTTCATTCCGTTTACAGGGAGGTAACACACCAAGCGGCAGTCCTCGTACCAGTGGTGGTGAAGTTACTCTTGCGATACCACATAACAGAAGCTATGGGGCAATCGGAGGCGTGGAGAAGGTCACCTACACTTGGGCAGATGTCAACGCCTTCGCCACGGAGACCAGGTCTAGAAATAAGAGGTTCTGGAACTGCTGGAAGACCTCCTCAGACAGAATGTTTCAACAGCGGAAGCAGCTGTTAAAAAATAGTAAGTTTATAAAGTCAAGGCTATGTCGAACATACCTGGATCAATTCCGGGAGTCAAAAGTACCTATAGCCCCTAAGCATGTATAGTGCATGTCCTAAAAGATGATTATGCCAGAGATTTGTCAGGGCCGTAGGAATATGTGGTCTCTGTCTGCCCCTTCGGGAAAGGCGTGAGAGTACAGACCCCAAATTATTACTAATGTCGCAGCATATTTAAAATGTACTTGTAGGGTAATTCCGGGGAATATGGCCCTAGTAACTATAAAACTGTATTATGAAGGAATTATGATGAATAAAACAGTGAATTCGTATAGAACATAAACTTTATTTATTATTCTTATCAAATATTAACGATACAACACTTTAGACAACGCTAACAATATAATTTTAAACTTTAAAAAAAAACTAGGACTGGCCATCTCTCACCGAGTGCCCGGGGGAGATGGCCATAGTATTCGGGGCGAGATGGCCAGTACTTTTTTTACCTTTCCCGTTACCCTTGAGATCTTTTAACTCCTTTTTTTTTTCTTATTGCCGCAGTGAGAACACATGTCTTCAAACTCGGTGCAATTTTCGTGCACCCAGAGCATACAAATATAATAACAACTTCAAATCTTCATTCTAGAAATATTTCAGAAGTTATATAGGCGGATTTTTGTGACATATAAACCACTGAACCTGGAGGCAGCCGATCTTCTTTCATCTATTTTATTAAATATTAAAAATAAATTTAAATTTGGGCATACAATTTTATGGCTATCTCTCCCGAAAATACTATGGCCATCTATCCCTATTGACCGGGTGAGATGGCCACAGGGCGTAATAAAAGCAACATCTCAATGCTAGAAACAAGGCTAGAACACGAGAAAGTTCTTTACTTCACGCAGATATCACGAAAACGTACAAAACTGTCCAAACTTTTTTTTTGACCACTTAATGTGTCAACCCCTTGGTTTAGATCTAACGTGTTAATGAAAAACAAAGTCAAATAACTTACTTTTTCCTATTTTTTTTGCAAAACAATTCACTGTCACTTGTTGCCGGTGCCGACATGAATGGAAATAAATAAAAAGTATTGACATCTATGAATTAATACTCGAACTTTTTTCTATTGGCCATCTCTCCCGTACGGCCATCTCCCCCGGAATTACCCTATATGAAGAAAAACTTTCTCCAATGTTTAATAAAAAAAAACGTCAAATTTCACTGCATTATTTACACCAGTCTTAGCTGTTAAATAATGATTTTTATAACGTGTCGAAGACTATAGTAGATACTCTTATAGATTATTAAATACTAAAAAATACAGTTCAATTCAGTAAAATGATCTTTATTATTTTTTTATCTAATGGGATTAAACGAGCAGGAGGCTCATCTCCATCTGAAGTAAAGTTATTCCGCCCATAGACACTCACATTGCTAGAGGGTTCGCAAGGACATTGGCGGCCTTTTAAGAATTGGTACGCTCTTTTCTTGAAGGACCCTAAATCGAATTACTTCATTGGTAGAGATGCGTTGTAACAGTCTACTAGCACTAGTCAACTTTATTTGCATGTCGTCTAAAGAATATTATCGGGGTAACTCAGCAAAAATGTTCGCTAAATGGTAATTAATAGAATAACAATATTGCGTGCGCGCGTTTGACTGATGTTTCACAGTGAAAGCAAACACTTTCCTATCTTAAACGTTTTTAGACGCATGCAGTTTGATTTTTTTACGTTTACTTTGTAATTTATATGATCGTACTCTTAATTTGGTTTATGATTACTTATTAAAGCAATAAATAACTGTTGGATTATAAAATTGAAAATGTCTATATTTTCATAGTGGTATTTGGTTTAAAATGTTAACGAATTCTGATTAATTATTATCTTTAAATCTAAATGCAGTTGATTTTTTACTTTAGCGCACTCTTTAACGTGTTATAATATCTCAAATGAACAAAAGTTAACTTTTCTTAGAACTTACTGATTTTCCTCACATCATGGTAATCTATGTTTCGAATTTTGAACATTATAACTAAACAAGTTAAAACAGTGCAATTTAATTTATTTATTTTAAAAAGGCACACTAGTGAAGCACATACAAACGCTTAGTGAGAACACACGACAAAAACACAATACATGCATGTGCATCAATGACAAGTGTGCACAACATTTAAAGGGAAACCTTAAAATGATAAAAGAGAAAATAAGTATACAAACTTTAGTGTTAATGTGTAAAAAGTAAAATATTAATTTATTCTAGGATCGATCGCTGTTCCTAGTAGATATTGATTCCAGGCCATCAAACGTTCATGGAAAGTACCTACTCGACGTTGTTACGAATGTGTGATGTCAAAGATAGGTTAAATCTATTCATAATTTCAATTAATGATTTTGAAATGTGAATAGATAAGTTGAATTCGTTCAACAGAGAGTGTTTTCTTAAGACAGAATATTTTAAATTACCGTAATATATAACTTGATATTTGTGATTGGGATTTAAGGCCACGATGTTAATGAGCAAAAACCAGGTCACTTATTAATTAAAAATTATCGAAATCACGAGCTTATGGTATCAAGTTCGATTTCCTTTCGTAGCGCAAATTATAATTACATTTGTAATTTTACTTCGCTTCTAGAGTGTGAGGTTGGTCAATCCTCGCACATAACAGTGAAATTTTATTGGCGATTGTACTGCTAGGAGACTAAGCCTTATATTGGAGACAAAGAAAGTCGTTTGGTAGGTTGTATGGAAATGGATAAAGGTTTTAGGGAGTGCTATCATCGTTTCATTTGTGGTTATTTTTTGCAGTAACGTAAGAGGCCAATAAAGTATTAAGTAAGCAGATTTACTGCAATTTATCCCCCCCCCCCCCACTCTTGTCAGCAAAAGTAACCAAAGCCCTCAAAAATAATAGAACATAAACGTATTAATTTTTTATAAGAATGCATTTCGTTTTCAAGCATAGACGATGTGTGGGTAATATGTGTAGACAAGTAAATAATTACTGTTGACGTAATCACCAAATAAGAAAATTAAAGACCACCCACCCCTATAGTGCTTACGTAATACTTGAACCCTAAGTGGGTTTTTATTACAACACACTGAGAGCGAGAAACTCGGAAACTAAAGATAGTTCTAGTAGGCTTTGTAATTAGTATTTTCCTTTAACATGAATTGTCTCAAGAATGCGTTCAAGATTACGATGCACAAGTACTATTTAGGTTAGTTTCATAACTGTGTCGCAAATAATACATTGTTCCTTCGTTGTTCATGATATAGGTGTGTTTGATTTCCCAGTAAATACGTTTTGGCAAGTATTTGTATTCTGTTCTTATGACATTAGGTATAATAATTAATATGACTATGTTCTCAAAAATATACATCGTTGTAAAAGAAGAGCAGAACCGAAATTGGTGGGGGAAATTTTTTCGCGCCAACTCTTACTACAGCTGACCACGATACTCGGACATCAGTTACCAGAGAAAGAGAGGAGAGAAGGTCTATGACCCATAGTATAAGTCATATTTTACGATTAACTTATGGCCATTCTTAACTGGGAATTCGTTTTACAAGTGTAACCTTTTCTCCTAGCTTTTTATTCGCCGGAGGACTTTTTTAACCAAACATCGTATCTTTTGCCAGAATTTTGGCTTGCAGCATCTTACATAGAAACTCCAGCAGATACGATCAGGACTCCTTGTATGCTAAGAGTGAACTGAGAATTTATTTGCAAGCCGTATGTCATATATTTTTATGCAAGATGCAACTTTGTCTATGTAAAATGAAGATGTATATCATTTAGGTTTTTTGTTAACACTTCTTTAGACGGAAGGTTTTGAAGTACGTAAGCAAAACAAAGTTACACAAATTGTTGATTTTGACTTGTCGACAGTTATTTCTCAAATTTTATAATAAATCTAATATATAAGATTCTCGTGTCACAAAGTTCGTCCTTATACTTCCCCAAAACGGCTCCACCAATTCTTATGAATTGTTCTATGCATATTCAGTAAGTCTGAGAACATCATCTATTTTTCATCCCCCTAAATGTTAACCCCTAAATTTTAATTTTTAATTTTGAGGCAAAACTTTTTGTTTTGAGCATTTCTGTATGATACAGCATACAATAATACATACAACCCTTAAATATCACACCTATTTTTAAATTATAGTAGATAGTTATTTTTATTGAACTAGATAAATGTGTCCCAGAAATAATAAACCGTGCAAAACAACTCAGAAATGAAATGTAATCCATAGATTAAGAATAATAATAATAATACCCTTTAATTCAAATACATTTATATTTAACTCGACCAAAAAGGGCAGTCTGCGCAGCCCATAGACACTTTGAGTGGGTGCGTTGCCGGCCTTTGAGGGACAACTAATTAAAAAAACACATAAAATATAAGCTTCTATTTGTACGTACTTTATTTTCTAAGACTGATTAAACCCGACATTTACAGTTAACGGTGCTGCGTACCCCGGTGAACTTCTCGCAATAATGGGTTCTTCGGGGGCCGGAAAGACCACACTCCTCAACACTTTAACCTTCAGAACACCATCTGGAGTTGTGGCGAGTGGTACCAGGGCATTAAATGGGCAGCCGGCTACTCCCGAGGCGCTTACAGCTTTGTCAGCTTATGTGCAGCAGCAGGACTTGTTCATCGGCACGTTGACTGTTAAGGAACATTTGATATTTCAGGTATGTCTAAGGAACTGAGATATTCGTCTGAACTAAATCATTTCAAAACATTATTCTGTAGGTGAATACATAAGCGAAATATCGACTGAATAAATAAGCTGAATAGAACGAACGATAAATTCTAAAGACAATAATTGCCAAATTATATGTCAGAAACCCTTTTTTTTTTTTGATAATTTTGCGCATTCCCTGTACAGGGGTATGTGGGACTCGACCCACGACAAAATCTCTGCTATTCAGAGACTGGTTGAGCAATACCCACTAAAACCACCTCGAGTAGTTCCGACAAAGCCGCGTTACAGAGGCTCCGGGGTCGCATTCTACCGGGACCGTGTCAAAAACCCTATTGGATTTGACATACGACGAAAGTGTCGTTTTTTATATACATGTAGAACAGGGGGCAAACGGGCAGGAGGCTCACCTGATGTTTAGTGGTACCGCCGCCCATGGACACTATCAATGCCAGAGGGCTCGCTAGTTCGTTGCCGGCCTTTTAAGAATTGGTACGCTCTTTTCTTGAAGGACCCTAAGTCGAATTGGTGCCCTATGATTTTATGTATATAACTAAAACACAATTGTAAGCAGAAGATTGTTCCAATATAAAAATCTCGTTGTGTTAAATTGTCAATTAAGAAGTCAATAATGTGACAAGTGTGTAACGGAATCATTTAAAGTTTTGTCGTTAAGAAGTAATGGGAACGGACGATAAAAGTCCGGTTCACTGATTCAAAAAGTTAAAAAAAACTACTTTGGTTCATTAGCTATTTGTTTACTGAAGGAAATGATTTGATGGCTCTATATCTCCGGGGCATTGGTAAAAATTAAATATTTACGAATACAGAGAAATATTATTCTGTATTGTTTTTTCTAAAATATTTTTTTTTCCTCAACGCAACATTAAGCGTTGGACGGTTTTTTCGTGTGTGTGTTCTAGTTCGAGAATCGATTAGTATTTTCTTGTGTGTTTAAGGTAAATTAATAATATTTTTGCAGGCTTTAGTGCGAATGGACAGACATATCCCGTACGCACAACGCATGCGTCGTGTTCAGGAAGTTATAACAGAGGTATGTTTTCGAGTAACAATTTCGTATTATTTTATACGTATCATTTATTATTGTATTTAACAAGAAGATTATGGGCCTTCATAGAAAGACTTCATTAAAAACTTATAAACAACTTAAAAATAAACTTCAGTCGCAAGGTGTCAGCCTGCATGGGTATTCTGTAAAACCCAGTAGCGATGTTATCGCTATACCCATCTTGTAATAAGTGCCTGTACCGTACGATACTAACCGCTTGGTTTCTAATATCAGTGGTATTATGGAAAGAACTACATACAATACAGAAACGGAATGGCTATGGCAAATGGAATTTACAGAGAACCGGTGCTGATCTTTATAAAAAAAAATTGAGTTAGTTACTTATTCTCTGTCTCAGTCTATCCGAACTCAACAAAATTAAAAAAAAATAAAACATAACTTTCTTGTTAAATTGGTTAAAAAGGCTTTTTGGAGGCTATTAAATTTTCATTCGCTTATAGTTAAAGCTCTAAGCTTCACGCTTAGTGAATTAATTAGAATTATAGAGAATAATAGTGTAACAACAGGTTTAAAAAATGAATTATTAATAAGTTAAATTAAAAAAATACGTATTACATATAAGATATCGTGAGAAACTGCTTGACCGACGAATTACGTCGGCGACAAGGTACATTGTACCGACATTTGAATAGAAAATATAAGTATTATATGATAATCTAGCCGTGTTGTAAGGTTTCCTATTAACTGTAATGATGCTAGTTCCTGCGCAGAAACAGTACTGGGGCCTCCACAGGGCCGCATGTTGTCCATCAGGAGCCCTGTGAATCGTTGTTAATATTTATTAATAGTTTAATTTAAACTGTTGAATTTACGTATGCTTTACAAGATTAACCTAATAATATTCTCCTATTTTAGACAAGTGTTTAGTCTAATATTGTCATTATTTTTGCCTTAGATAAGCCGAAATAAAACATTCATCAATTACGATTGTATTTCTTTTTGTCGAAAGTTTTTTATTTTTTATTGGACAATTCACACGAATAGATTGAAGAAAGTATTGAACCATTTCGATACTTAGTCAACGTGAAAGGTTCTTCACACATATACATTTACAACCACATTTTTGTGGTTAATAAATGGTAGCATGATAGAAAAAGTTATACAAAAAATTTATTAACTATATATGAAAAATAAAATTAAAGTACTTTGGTAATATATTAAGGATTTTATTATATTCTTAATGATGAGGTCAATAAAGTAAAAGGTTTAATAAGGTTCTCTCCAAACTTGTTTATCAGTTATTGAAATCTTACGTCCAAAATTTTATAGGACATTTTTTTTGCAGACAACGCAGCGTTTTTTTGCAACGGCAATTGTGTTACTTTTCTTATGTTACTAAAGGCAAATATTAACTTTAATATTAATTTTTTTTTAATTATTTTTACAGTAAACTTGAAGAACGCTTACGTATGCATAAAAACAAATTAAGGACATTCATTGCTTGTTATAATAAAACTAATATAGTAAAGCAGTTGAATACGAAATAATAAAGAAAATTAAAATACACAAACTTTTTATTTGATAAACTTCCGCGTTTATAAAAAAGGTTAATACTGTATAAAAATAAATTAACCACACATTGAAATATACACTTGTGTATTTGAATTTTTTCGCACACTCGATCCACTGGGCTAACCACAGGTCTCAACGATTAACCGCATTGCCCCAAATTGTGCCAAGGCCGTACCTGTGTCTAGTGGTGGATAACATTACGCCCATAGCAATATCATTACCTGTTAGCTAAGGTCGTTTACCCAGTGTGCTATCGTGTGTCTGCGGTGAAGAAATCCACGCCATCCTAATGTAATCCTGAAAACATTTGTAGCTTTTGATTAAGAACGCAATATGAATGAAAACGACTGATATATAAGCCTTGACTTGTTTAAGCTATCGCAGAATATGCTTAATATATGTATATATGGATATTCTTAATACAAGGCGTTATTAAATCACCTGCATCACACACACCACAAAAACACTATCACGTATATACCCTGACTTTCACACGATCACTCAAAACAGCCGAAATAGGTATTACTTAGTTAATAATAGTATGTATTTAATCATTTTTATTGATTTTTTCATTTCTTAGTTTCGTAAATGTTTTAATTTTTTATATTTATTATGTATTCCATCTTTGGCTATATCTTTAGTATAATTGCTTTTTGTTGTATATAATTAATGTTAGCTCTAGGGTTACTTAATAAAAAAATAAATGAACCTAGTGGAGCGTGACTCGACGGCCGTGTGTTTAAATCCCGTGTTCCATTGGATTTATCTATGTGCATGCGACGATTCTTTCATTCGGAGAATCGGAGAGTGTTAATCACATAATTCTGATGACCTACTATGTAGTAGAAAAAATATATTTTTTGTATGAAAACCCTTAAGAACGGTCCATTTACTTAAACGGAAATAAAGGGGAGTGAACAAGAAAACCCATATTTGAAATACCTTGAAAAACTTATACTATTCTTGAATCAAAACAATACCGCGATTCAAGACTCCACAGGCGACATCTATTTGTTGAACATAAAACTATAATTAGTTAAACAGGGAGCGTTCATACAGTTAAATTTAATACTCTCATAAACGTAAATTAATCAATATTTTTTTATAAATTTAACGATTATTTAATGATCCTTATCCTTGGGATTGTTTTGCTCCAGTTCAAACAATTTGTATGACTCAAAACTTGGCGATTAAAAACAGTGGCGGAGAGTTTCTTGCCAGTTCTTCTTTCCCGCTCTACGCCCTTGACTTACGAACTGGTAGTACATGTAAATTTAGAATCAATTTAATATCTTATGTTAAAGTTATGTATTATTATAAATTTACAATTATGTTAAATAATTGTAAGTTTATAATAATACATTATGTACTTTAATCCGGTTAAAAAGTTTTTTCTTTAAATGTGTAAAGGTTATGTTAATCAAAGACAATACAATCTTTTCTGTTGACGTTCATCCCTTTATTCATAATGGTGTACTTGGTTACCATTATGGAATTATGAATAAAGTTATTTTGAGTTTGAGTTTGAGTCCGTCGTTTGAAAAGGTCATTCCTAATGTCACATTGCAATGACGCTTAGAAATGCAATCAAAAAAAGGTTAGTCTTCTCCAATTTTCATGTTGACAGCTTCGATAAAAGCACTTCAATGTAACATGATATAACTTTTGAACACTTTATACAAACAAAAACGTTTTTATTCGATATAATTACCTACATAAATATAACCATGCCTTGTGTTTATTGTCGGTATCTGTATACTCAAAGGGACCGCCCTATTCTGAGAAATTAGAATAAATGCTTTGAATTCTAATATACAAAGTTTGTTCACATATATCAAAGCGTTTATACGTTCTTGTATATTTGTAAAATAAGAGTAACATTCCACATTGTGAACTGCATAAAAATCTCAGTAATTACATGACAGTCACAAAAAATTAATGGTTTTCTTACAACACTCAGCGCTATTGTTATAATATTCTTTATTTATTATATTAATTTATACTTTGTTACATTTATAGAAAAACCAATAACATAACACATGTATTTTTGCACTTCTTGCCTACCTTGACTAATTTGATAATTTTTTTATTTCCTCACATTGGTTGCCTGGAAGAGATCGCCCGAAATACGAGTATGTTAAATTTTTATATTATAAAGCAACAAATTGTAAATACGTAACAATATTAGTGATGCAACGGGCGGCCTTATCGGTATCAAACGATCGCTTCCTAATTGTAGTAAGGAAAAAACTAAAAAAAGAAATATGATAGAATCACCAACCTTAATCTAAAATAATACAAAAAAATTAATAAAATAAAATCTAAAAAGGTAATCTCACGAATTCATGAATGAATCTTTATGCAATAAAAATACTTGTTTCTATTCACGAATGAAATAAAAAATGCATACCATACCACCTTCATACACCGGTATTCTTAAGGCTACAATTATTTTCCATTAGATATCTACAATGTCCCTGGACAGGGCCAAGCGATGCAATAAAATGGTCGAACTGGTTTGACCAGTTTATTATTTAAATTGTATTCAGGAGACGCTAAATTGTGATAAAAATGTGTATAAATTTTCTCTGATTTAAATATTTTTGCGTAATATAGTTTGAAAACTTAACCATTAAGTAGAGTATATCTGATTTAACTTATAAACTTTGCTTTACTAAGAAGACGGTAACTATAGAGTTAATCTTAAAATTATACGATTGTAAAATCTAAGAGAGCAGGCTTCAGCGTGCGACCCTAATACCTGAGGTCGTAGGTTCGATCCCGGCAGCAGCACTGAACATTTATTCTATGTGCGCATTTAATAATCATCCGAACGGTGAAGGAAAACATCGTGAGAAAACCGGCTTGCCTTTGACCTTTAAAAGGTTGCCGCGTGTCATGCACGGGGGCCTCATCACCTACTTGCCTATAAGATTAAAAAATGATCATGAAACATATATAGAAATCTATGTTGTAAAGCCACTAATTTATTTAATTATTACTGTCTAAGAGATTTCAGACTCTAAGTCTAAGTTCCATACGACGAAGATGAATTTCTTAACGCGATTTAAACGCGAGTGCTAAGTCTCCTTTTTAAATATTTTCCTAAAAAGTACATCAGGTTATTTCTACACGCATGAAACAGCATTTTCTTTTCGTTTTTCTAATAAAGAAAAATATTAATTGAAGAGAACGTACAAGATACGAGACAGAGATAAGAGCGTACCAATTCTTAAAAGGCCGGCAGCGCACTCTGGCCCTCTGGCATAGAGAGTATACACGGGCGGCGCGTCGGTGAGCCTACTGCCCGTTTGCTTTATAAAAAATGGTCATAACTGAAACCCCTTGATTTATAAAAATGATTAAGCTACTCTAGACTAAAGTGATTCTTCGTCTCTTTCTGTCAATTTGTGTTTAAAAGAGAAAGAAAACTTAAGTCAAAACGGTGCAATTATAATGGTTTAATTTATTTATGAATAGATTCATAAAGTTATGTCATAAATAAAATCACTTGTCAATTTCTATTCATAATTTATTTACGATCACAGTTTTCTTGTATTTTTATAGTGATAAATATCATTCGGCTGAGATTAGTTTCAAGGCGCCTTAGTGCTTATTAAATTAATAGGATATAAATTATCTATTCATATTTAAGCCACCGCTTTATTTATATAATAGCCTCTTAAAATTATATTTGACCAAGAGATAAAATATTGCAAAGAACTAAATCTGTTTCGTAACGAGTGATATAGACACAGTTTTTTAGATTTATCGCTTAGTTATTTACTCGTAAATTAATAACATTGTTGATGTTCTGAAGCTTCTTATACCAGCGCATTGATATGTGAGGTCGACGATTTACGTTTGGCTTATTATTTTTCACACTAGCTAGTTTGGGCTCACTGCTAGCTGCATTTTTCGTAGCTGTCTTGAAGTGCAGCGAGAAGGAACTTCTCAACAAGAAACATTATATATATATGTTATATATTAGTTTGATTTGTTTAAACACATTTTCATCTTATAGTAAACGAAATTTTATAATAATTTTTTTATAGAAATCTTGCTGAAATTGACCTAGGAATCTCGGTGCCTCACTTCGCGGGTATACGTGTTACATTATTTGTGGAAGGTCAATAATATTTTATGAGATAATTTAGAATTATTGTATTCCGTTGTATTGTTTTAATTTAGAGTTAAAGTTTATTCTATTTTGATAATTTAAGATTTCATTGATGTTTTATCATGACATATTATTATTATTGTTATAAATTACGTTTCGCATTCTTGCAATTCACATTTTTTTGTTTATTTCTTTAATGATGATTGGCTGCGAGGAATCGCTTAGTAAAAATAAGGCCCCTGGCTATTTTCATTTTGTTTGTTGTTATTAAATAAATAAATATTGTATGTATGTAGTAAAAGTCAAAGGCAAAGTCAAAATCATTTATTCATTTAGGTAACACAATGTACACTTATGAACGTCAATAGTGAAATACTAAATGCTTCTTATTTTACATTTACTCCCAGTTCAAAAATCATTAATATCGGTTTTATCTAAAGTCAAATTATACTGGATTTAACTCCAAAAGGAGGTTTAAAATTTTACGTATAATGTACTACATAAATCTTGTACATTCTATAGGCAAGGGTTAGATGATAGATCCAAGCCTTTTAGGCTTTGCAAATTAATATTTTTTTTAATTTCCCTGGTTATCTCTGCAACTGAAATTCAACGTACTTATCACTAAATTGTCTTTGTACTGGTAAAATAATTCTCGAGAACCAAAGACAAACACAAAGCTGATATTATAATATAATAGTTACACATATACTTATTACTTTTTCCAGTTGGCGCTATCAAAATGCCAGAACACAGTGATCGGCATCAGCGGTCGTTTGAAGGGCATCTCCGGAGGGGAGATGAAGCGGCTGTCATTCGCCAGTGAGGTGCTGACGGATCCACCTCTCATGTTCTGCGATGAACCGACATCAGGCCTGGACTCGTTCATGGCACAGAATGTTATACAGGTATTTTTCTTAAGATATAATTTACTTATAAAGGACAAATAGTTTATTTATTTATAAATATACATTATACAACTACTCTAACAGCTAATAGCCAAGGCAATGTGTGTGTTGCTTAATTATTTTGGATTAAACGTCCTTTTTGCAAATACGCTCTGAGAAAATCTAATTTAAAGTTTATACACTGTTACATAATGCTTCCTATCTTATTCTCTCCCACGTTAAATCTTATAAATTTATGTGTCTGTCTCTTTTTACTGTCGCTTTTTCGTTTCATCGACTTTCAAATCACAACGATGCTGAAGAAGTTTTCACTTCCATAAAAACCCCACCCGTCATATTTAACGCACATATATTTGTACAATAAATGTAATAGCCTAGTTTACTAAAATGTGAAAATGTGTTTATTATACCAAACCTGGTAGTCAATAACTTAGAATAACAAATGCTATCCTCCGATAAATTCGGTAAAGAATAAGGGACGATACCAAAGATGTTATCATTCATTCCTAAATTTCATCTATAATATTTAAAATCGCCAGAATTTTCCAAATTCCCTCTGTTTTTGCCTCGCACCACTATGTGGAACCAGCCCACTGAAGTATTTTTAAACCAATTTGACTTAAGGTCAAGAAAAGAGCGATTCGGTCAAACGGTGAAGGAAAACATTGTGAGGAAACCGGCTTGCCTTGCACAGGGCCTGATCTCTTTCTTACGTATTAAATTGACAAATGATCATTAAACAGATACAATTGGCCCGATTGGGATTTATCGATGTGAAGTGGTAATTAATTTTTTAATATGTACAATTGTTTCAGGTGTTAAGCGGCCTTGCGAAGAAGGGCAAAACTGTGATCTGTACGATACATCAGCCGTCATCTGAGTTGTACGCGATGTTTGATAAACTCCTCATCATGGCAGATGGAAGAGTCGCCTTTCTCGGTTCTCCCGATCAGGCTACTGAGTTCTTTAAAGAGTACGTATTCTTTAATCTATAATGCCTTAGCCCCTTCATACCTCCAGTGTAGAGTGGGACAGATATATTTTTGCATTTTTTTTATGGTTTTGGTTATTTGCCTAGACCTAGCGAATGTTACCAATTTTTTTCAAAAGCAAACAAAACGTTTGTAAATTAAGTATGAAAATTTTTCACTTCTTCAAGTTCTATTAGCAACTCAGTTTTTCTACCGTTAAAAGTTGTGTACATCTTAAGTTATTACGTAATTTTCAAATTCAAAATCATTTATTCATATAGGTAACAAAACGTACACTTATACACTTATTACGAACGTCAATAAAATAAATATATTATATGAAATTTTACTTCGCTTCTAATTTTACATTTACTGCTAGTTCTCAAATCAAGGGCGTAGTAAGGAAGAGAAGAACTGGCAACTAATGTAGCTAGTGGCTATATCAAGCGTGTGATCTCGCGTAGACCAAAGATTTAAAAAAAATAACTTATCTTTTCTATCTGGTCCACAGCTTAGGCGCAGCGTGTCCCACTAACTACAACCCAGCAGACCACTACATCCAACTCCTGGCTGGAGTACCAGGCCGCGAGGAGACCACGCGTCATACCATCGACACCGTGTGCACGGCATTCGCCAAGTCAGAGATTGGATGCAAGATCGCCGCCGAGGCTGAAAATTCTATTTTTAATGAGGTATGATATTTATTAATAATAATAAATGTTTTAATAAGTGGTACTTTCCGATTGATTAATTATAAAAAAAACCGCACAATCAGTCATATTAATTATGATGATATCAAATAATTAGACCGTAGTTCTTATCATATACCCGTAAAGATTTAAGTTGGCGCCTGGTTGATACGAGTAGTATCGGTGACCCCAGAGTTGGTGCTTTCCTCACTCAACGTATATATCGTAATACGGCGAGGAAACGGCGCGCCGGCGTTATTGGTACACTGCCACAGGGTCCAAACTTTTTTAAACAATTATTTTTATACTAAGTAGGTTAATAATAATAATAAATACTGTATATTTTATTTTAATCTATATATATAAAAGAAAGTCGTGTTTGTTACAACACTTATAACTCGAGAACGGCTGGACCGATTGCCATGGTTTTTGATTTGTTGGATTTGTTTCCGTCCCGAATAGCAGAATAAGCAATAAAATATCGGATAAGTTATCGAATAACAATAAATTAATTAATTAATTTTACGAATGCAAAAACCATATGGTGCCATCTGTTGACAAAACTACGCATCATTTTACGTCGAATTCGTGTCAGTTCAAGAAATTCCGATCTTGAGGTGAATGAGAAGATGCATAACCATGCTTTGATCCTGATCAAAAGATGTTGGATATCATAAAGTGCTTAACATGCAGTATCGCCATATTGACGCTAGAGAGAAGATGCCTAATGTGTAAAACTGCCATTCTTCTTTCGCAATGGCAAGCAATAAAACATTTCTGTATTTGCAAAAAAGTTGTATTAATGTAATACTTAACATTAATGAAATCCTAAAATAAGTTAAATTAAAGTAACAACGATATTATAAGGTTGTAGGGCGGAACGAACTTCGTTCCAGGTCAGCTAGGTCAGCTAGTAATAAATAAAAACGTTATAAGACTATTATCATAATGTCATAATAATAAGTTAAGTTATTTATAATTGTTGTCAAACTTATGGTCTAAATACACGTCCACGCTTTAAAGGCACCTGCCTGCCTATAAATTTACTCAACTAACTGAATTACTAGACTTGTAACACTCTAAACCTCAGTCTCCTGTCCAAGGTTTGCTCTCTGGTTTAGAAATTTAACATGCCGACATGTACGGTTTAAGCACGGTACCGTACAACTAAAGGCAGAGAACAAATTTAAATATATAGAAATAAACTTCCGCTCTGACCGGAAATCGAACCAGAAACCCTTCACCTAGAAGACACCTTATAAGACCGCTAGGGCACGAGACCCTTTTTATGATGTTTAGGCTCAGAAATTGCATGATTTTGGTTGGTTTGCCTTGTTTTTCATACGTTTCTGTCCATATCTCTAATATTGCTCCAGGGAATTCAACTCTATGTAGAAGTTTTCTGTAGTTACTATGTATGTAAATCTATACTGTCGCAGTGTTTGTTTGTTGTGTTGGAATTAAAAAATATATTTTATCTAATAAGTATGCAATTTATCCGATGTTTTATTTTAATTGCTCCTGACGTGATTTGATTGAAAGTCGATAAAACCGAAACGATAAAACCACAAAGAATATTTTAATTATTATTATTCTTTAATATTTTATAGAGAACATAAATTTTATTCCAAGGAATAAGAATTCCTCATTTCTATTTATTAATTAATAATTAAATATATATTGATTTAGATTCGACTTTTTTATAAAACGTTACGATGTTATTTCCATACAAAATTGGTAACTCTTTTAACAAATATCGAAGACCACGTTTTATAAGGCCATATAACTGTTACAATCATCAAGTTGTTTACAATCAACAGCGCAAAATCTCAAAAGGCTGGGCGGATTCGGCATGGTCAAACGCAGCTGCCTTCAGAGCTCGTCGGTCGCCATACAAGGCGTCCTGGTGCGCCCAGTTCAGAGCTGTTCTATGGCGGTCTTGGCTCTCAGTCACTAAGGAACCTATGCTGATCAAAGTGCGCTTCTTGCAGACCGTCGTAAGTGTTTATAGTAAATTATTTTATAACCTGACTTTTATTTCAGATATTACTTATTTTCCAAGAGAATAAACAATTAATCAATGATTTTCTTCACTTAAAGTCCTGTTTCTTTAAAATTAAATTGCTCACAGACGATTCGCATTATTATTGTCACTACACTCTTCCATTGCATTATGTTGTTTTACATTAAAATTTCGAAAACGCCATCAAAATTGTGGTTTGACGACGCCATATTGACGGTTTGGAAGTGTATCGTTTGGAGTTTGAGAGTGGCAGAAAGTGGAACTAAATTTAATTTAACAGTCAACACGCTAGGCAAGTAGTGAAACGTCATCGATCCAAGTCATTTGCCTAGCTGTTTGATCAACTGAATATCTTTCAGGCCGCTAGTTAAACGGCTCTGTTTAATTAAAAGACTAGGCTGTTAATTGAATGGCTTATTAGGCTAGTTGACATATATTTGACATATACATGGTCTCGACCTTAGCCACTAGGGCACTTCGTGACAAAAAGGCCAGTAGGAGGCCCCGACACGTTCTAACAGATCCGGATGATCTAATCACCGGAGGGAATGACAAATTAAAAAACCACTCGCGCGGCAAAACAAACTGAAATTCTGATAAGGGTAAACCGCCTTCACCGGGGACGGTATGGGTCACACTTATACTTCGGTCACTTCAGCGAGCTACCTGCCCTTTAGGAGATTGACTTCCTTGCGCGTGGTTATGCTGGTCCAGGAAAGTCCTTTTAGACTAGAGAAACTGTTCATAAATCCACACGTTAGTTGTAAGTATTATGTAATAGTTTAAGCGAAACTAATCTTTGTTGTTTTAGATGGTATCAATTCTTATCGGATTGATATACTTCGGACAGAATTTGGATCAAGATGGAGTCATGAACATCAACGGCGCCATCTTCCTTTTCCTTACCAACATGACCTTCCAGAACATTTTTGCTGTTATTAACGTAAGTAGAATTGAAATAGAAAAGAACTAAATATTTCGCTTCAGCGTGTGACTTTCAAACGCCAGTAGTGCGCCAGTGTAGCGCCACTGGTTTTAAGGTAAACAAAATAAATACAAAAGAAAAGTCTAAACTCCCACGAAATTATCCCTTGGCGTTGCGTAGAGATGTGGGATCTCTCTGCATCTTCTACCACATTTACCATGGAGAGTATATCAGAGGAGTTGTTCGGTCTAATACCTGCAGCTGAGTTTCATCATCGGACGTCAAGGCAAAATACAAAATACCATCCGTATCACCTCGACGTCCGTCGTTCCACAACTGAGCGTTTTCTAGGGCAGTTTTTGCCGCGCACCACCACTATGTGGAACCAGCTGCCCACAGAAGTATTTCCGAACCAATTCGACTTAAGGTCCTTCAAGTAAAGAGCGTACCAATTCTTGAAAGGCCGGCAACGCACTTGCGAGCCTTCTCGCATTGTGAGTGTCCATGGGCGGCGGTATCACTTAACATCAGATGAGCCTCCTACCCGTTTGCCTCCTATTACATTAAAAAAAAAATAAAAGAAAATACGAGTTGTCTCTTGTTTGCGTCCTCCCATAGATTTTCCCATTCCAGTATCCACTAAGATTATTACACAGATTCAAATTCAAGACAGCTCTAAATAGTACACCTTATGTGACGTATTGATTGCGGTCCTTATAAAAAAATACGTTCGTTATACCTGGCAATAAATCTCCACCCTTAGCCTAACCCTGAGTCGGCAACAATGTAGATAAACAGACAATAGGGTATTAATCTTTTTAAACCTCATTATCTTTTTCCTCTTCATCTCTTCTCGTCGGTAGATTGATTGTCAATCATTCTCCTATTTGATATTAAGCCAGGGTTTTTTCTTCATAAAAATATTGTTAACTGAGTCCTGTTTCGTTTCTTATTTTCTTTCTTCTAGAACAAAAGATGAAGTGCGCCTTTGCTCAGCCTCAGTTTAAAAAAAATCTCTGTTTCTTGATAGGCATTGAGGCTGCAGGTAAGATCAGCCTTCTGTGTCTAGTTGAGTTACTGGTATATTATGTAGTAATTAACATGAGGATTGGTGATTATTTTAATCCAAATACATATAAATATTGTATGCAGGTATTTTGTTCCGAGCTACCGATATTTATCCGCGAGCACCATTCAGGGATGTACCGAGCAGACGTGTACTTCCTCTCGAAGACGCTCGCGGAGGCGCCGGTCTTCGCCACGATACCTTTGGTGTTCACCACCGTGGCTTATTACATGATCGGACTAAACCCATCCCCTGCGAGATTCTTTATTGCATCTGGTCTCGCTGCCCTCATCACCAATGTTGCAACGTCATTTGGTAAGTTTTTTTTCCTCATTATTTTATCTTAACTAATCCGATAGAACTATGCAACAATAATTCTACAATTAAAAATACATTTAAATATATATACTTAGATCTTATAACTAATAACTAACTAATAACATAATAAGCAGCTCTTGTGAACTCAGCCAATGTACCTTTATGCCTAGAACGGCAACACTTGGCTAGTAAAAAATAACATGACGAGAAAAATAAGGAGAACGTAGCGTATAAAAGGGAAAAGGGTGGTAAGAAACTCAGCTATGTAGATTTCGGTGACATCTGTCTGTGGTTTAGGAATGCCAGGCTCCATTTTAAGTCTATGTTCAGACAGGTAAAAGTGGATGACAGAAAGCGTTTATATGAAAATCTAGATCACATAAAGCCACTATTTCCAATATAACGTTTTAGGTATTATATTTTGTTATCAACATGCATTATTTAATTACACAGTTGTTTAATTTAGAAACTAATTATACGAGTGCACAGGCGCTAATTAAAGTTTTAAGTTAGCGCCTGGTAGATAGTACCGGTTACGCCAGAGCTGGTGGTTCTCCGCTCAACGCATTTCTCGCTGTATTATGATACAGCGAGAAAATGCTGCCAGCGTTAAAGATACACTGCCACAGGGACCAATTTTTTAAATTTTGTTGTTTTTTGTATTTATCAATTATTTATTTTTGTATTTAAAAATATTCTCAATACTGTATATTTATGTGATAAATAAATCATTGTGAAACATAGTAACACACTCCTTATATAGTCGAGTTAAAAAAAACTAATACTGGCTGACGTCAATGCAATCCTATTTTTAAAATAGTATCCGGTGATTTAAATTGAATAATACAATTAAGATTGACGCCACCTTTGACAATCACTTGGAACTGGTTTTTGCTTAATCCCGTGAGAAGAAACAATTGAATACTATGGAAACGTAACAATTACGTAATTACATTTAATTAATTATCGATTTATGTGTACCTTTAATGCTGCCAGCGTTAAAGGTACACATAAATTTGTTTTAATTTTTGTTGTTATTATTATGTAGGTTAAAGATATTGTAAATACTGTACATAATAAGTAACATTAATGACTAAAATATGTTATTAAAAGGAGTCCCTTTAGGCAAGGTTCTGAAGATACTGGCAGCGTTCCCCCTTTGAATAGCTAGGCTAATTCTTTGTCCGATGTAGCTGCCAGCTCTTTGGTCTCCTGTGATGTCGACTAACCTTTTTGTTATTTCCTTAAAAATCCTTATAGCGCTAGGACTCCACGGACCAAGAGTATCGACACCGAATGGGACAAAATGATATTCAGAGCCTAGACTCCTGTATTTGTAGTATTTTTTTTAAAATAAATGTCTCATATAAAAATTTACGTGATACTTTCTAAGTCGGTTGCAAGACTCAAGTTATACGTTCCAATCCCGTTTGTAACAAATTGTTTGCGCAATAAAAAAAAATTATGGAAAAGTACAATTGTAAAATACGAAAGTGAAATACTTCAACAACGGAAATTACACTAAAACACAACAAATTAACTATATTAATCCAGTAACTAAGCAATGGTAAGTATCACTTACCATCAGGTGAGCCTCCTGCCCGTTTGCCCCGTTCCTAAAAAAAAAAGTAAAAAAATAAGTATCAGATCCGACGAATCTGTTAACATTTTTATTAAGATAAATGTCAAAGTTTTTTTTTTATAAAAGGTCTTTTTCCATTACAATAATGAAGGTTTGATTGTTTTGCAGGTTATCTGATATCATGTGCCAGCAGTAGTGTAAGCATGGCCGCGTCTGTGGGTCCACCCATCATCATACCATTCATGCTGTTTGGAGGTTTCTTCCTTAACTCAGGGTAAGTTTATTAGAATGGTTTGAATACAACTATTCTCCTCTAGATACCCAAGGCATACCACACCGATATCCAGATTGAGGACTTTGATTATCGAGCTAGGGCTCCATAGTTGCTCCCCTCACACTTTAAACCAATTTTACTTGATTTTTTATAATTTATGAATACGTAGATGTTTTGTCTCTTCGTATTTATGTTTGCCTATATTAGCTAACCGGGCAAACCTTATTTGGCCCATATGGAACACCTACCGTTAGGGTACCTGATTTAATTACTTTATCTTACAATAAGCGATAAATAAAAATTTGTCTTAACAAACTTGTAGCAGATATCTTGTCGATGTCAGAAGCCCACGAATTCCTTTATTTGTTATTTAAATGTTCCGAATTATATTGTGTTTGTGTCTGCGTAAACAGTAGTGTTCTTTTTTTGAAATCCGTCTAAGACCCATAGGTATTAACGGAAATAAACAAATGCACTTTTATATTTACAATTTTGCGATAACTTGGCGGTTGTCATTTTGTAAATTTTTTTAAAACTGTCTGATGTTTTCCATGGCTTATATCACAGATGACAAGTGATTCAATTTAATATATATTTCTAGATCTGTACCGCCATACCTCGGATGGATATCCTATCTATCTTGGTTCCGGTACGGCAACGAGGCGCTACTTGTCAACCAATGGGCTGGTGTAGAGAGCATCGCCTGCACTCGGGAGAACTTCACCTGTCCGGCATCAGGAAAAGTTGTTTTGGACACTCTGAGTTTCTCTGAGGTAATGTATCTACTTTTTTTATTTATCGTATAATTATAGTCTTTAGAAACAGAAAACGGCTAATATTTCAGTTTCAGTTTATCATTTAGAGTAAATTAGAGTGTTTAAGGAGACATAATAATAAAAATCACTTTAATTGCCGCAAAAACAATTACATTTTGTACATTCTAATGGTTATAGACATACAATAGGCATCGAATCGTTGAGATACACTTTTCATTTTGTTTAAACTTATACATATTAACTTCTATGAGCACTAGCGTTCAAACCAGGCCTAGCCTGTATCTTAAGCGCTAGATCTTTCTAGTGTCAATAACAAATTGGTTAAGTTGTTTGTCATTATATATTTATTGTTTTTTAAACTAAATGAAGATAGAATCTATATAAGTTTTTGCAATTCGTTAGACCGTAGTAAATGTAAACTTAAACACAATTTGATTTGGTCTAGGTAACAACATATGGAAATCTATGAATATATGTTTAAAAGATATTGTGGCGATTTTAGGATGTATTGATAAAGATTTATAAGGTGGGGTGTAAATTGGTTTCCGGTGACATTTCGTCGATTGACGTAGGTTTTGCGGATATCAATTAAATATGTAATTAAAATGCTGATAACGCTCTAGCTTAGATTAATAGCGGAATTTACGGAAAATGAACGGAAAGTTTTTTAAACAAGACACAATGTTTTAATGTTTGTTTTAACATATAAATTATTTAGTGTCAAAATTTTATTACTCTGATAATTATTATCTGTAAAATTCATATTTTTTTTATTATATTTTAGGACTCGACATTTAGTGAAGCGTTTAATATATTCATGTCTATGAAATAATCTTTGGTTATTTATTGGATATTTTCCATTCGTAGGATTTGAACTTTTTTAATATATCTATAAAAGAGTATCTATATTAATTTTGGTATTCAATACAATACAGAAAAAAATACGTCAAAATGCAACTGGGATTAATGTAACACTATTTATACACATGACGATGGCAAAGAATAAAATAGGGTGGAAAAGTTGGGAAAGGGGCCTTCTCCAGAACACGGGCCGCTTCTTAGAGTATTAAAAATTTTGTACAGATACCGGCAAACTTCTTGAGCATTAAACAAGGGAGTGGGGGAAAGTTTGTGCATGTGGGACGCAAACGTCAACTGCTTTACCAATCACGCGATCGACACGTCACTGACCGCCGCCGCGCACCACCGCTAAGTGATACCTAAAAATCGCTTCTGCGTAGGCAAGGACATATTTTGTTCAAGATGTTTGCCGGTATCTGTATCTATTTTTTAAAATGTATGTCAATAAGATGTGGATGAATAAAGGCTTATTATTATTATTATACACATCATACAAGAAGCACGAAAATAAAAATAAATTTACCTTTATTATTTCAGGATGACTTCAACATGGATGTAGTGAATATGGTGCTGCTTTTCATAGGGTTCCGATTCCTTGCGTACTTAGCGCTTTTGTGGCGCACGCGCAGAGGGAAATAACTACCGACATCTAGCCGTTAAGCAATACATAAACCAGCAGGCTTACTCCGTAACATTACGCCATTTTAATATTGTATAATAATTCTAACTGAATTAGGTTTAGATGACGTCATAATAATTGAAATCGGTGTCGGTTTTACAGAGTAGCCCTGCAATTGAGAGATTACTCCAGAATTGATTCTCCAGATATTGTGGAGTTTTTCAATCGATTAAGTATAGATGAGGATTGATTCTGGTATTTCGACTTCACTTAACGCTCAAGAGAACAAAAAATAGGTAATTGATCAAAATTAATTCCATAGACAAAAATCGATTTAAAATTAGTAATTTCTAATAATTTCGTTAAGAATATTATGTTAACATCATTATTAGCAGATTATTATGTGGACAGTGTGTTTGTTTTAATAGTAGTGTAAGATGTTTATGTTTTTATTAATACTTTAAAACCGCAAATAGCTACAACGAATGTTTAAGAAATAAGTAATAAAAATACATTATATAAACCAAACCTTTTTTATTCACATGGTTATATACTTAAAACGATTTTACTTGGAGTTAGCCAAAACGGGTGTCAAGTAAAAATCAAAATTTCTCTTAGAAACCAACGCTATATTGGGTATTAAGCGAGAAGTAGAATGTGCCTTGCGAGTTATTTTAGAAGTATTCGATTTTACGTCTATATTGTACGTACAAAAACTGAATCAAATTTAAAATATTCATGAACGTTTTCAAAGCTGGAGTTTTTCTATTGGAAATGAATTATCGTGAAAAAAACTTCTCAAGCAATTTATTATTTAATAAGTTATCTCGTAACAGCCTATTAGCGTTACTTGTGTGAGGAATTTCAATGTGTAGTCAAATTCACGTTTTATGAATGAATTATATTGGAATAAAATCCAACATTAGTATGACGAAGCAACAGTAACCTCAATTCTTCAACAATTTATTATTAACGTACTTGTATTGTATGTATCGAATTATTTCCCAGGGAAGGATAGTTGAAAAATTTCGACAATTATACATATTTATTACGTAATGTTTAATGTTGACTTGATATAATTTTGCAGTTTTGTATCTTGTGCCTTGTATTTACTGAATTTCATTATAGAAAATACATTCCATTAATAATTTCTGTATTCATTTGTTACTATTTTATTAAAATATTTTAATAATATCGATCTTTCATTTACATAACCTTTATGTTTATTTGTTTTACAACAATAATCGTCATAAGTGGCGCGTGGCCGGAATTTATTGAACAAAAAATACACATTGTTGTCGTAATTTTTTTTTTGCCATTTTAATTAAATGCATATTTTTTAATTCAGCCATTTAAGGTATGCGAAATCAATAAAAATGAGGGCTAATAATGATAAATTCATACATAAATTTATCATTATTAGCCCTCATAAATACATTCTTAATTGATTGTTAAAAGAATATTTTGCAGGTGAATTAATATGTAAATTCAAATGTTAAACCACAAATTCTCAAAAAAAATTTGCTTAATGTTGTGAAAGCAACGCCTGCCATTGTGTCCAGGGACTTTTTTTCCATCACATATATTGTTACTACAGGATACATGAAATAAAATCAAACTTCATGTAGCGCGTCTCGCGAGATCCGCTCCGGCTACATCGATACTATTATTATTTACAATATTCATGGGCGAGCCGGGGCGCAATTGCTTGCGAGTCCCGGTCTTACATTTTTGTTTCCCTCTTTCAAATATTTCATCATTTTTTCGCAAAACCGTTCCAGACACGATCTGTGCTTTGTTAAGATTTCCTGTAGGCCGTTACGGTCTACTGTCATTAGTGTTTGTTGCTCCAGGTCGTGCCTGGACGGTGCGAAGATAGGGCAATGTATCAGCACATGCTGTACGGTTTGTTCGCCATCATTGCAGGCTCATGTTGGACTGTGCACTGACATGATGCCCTGTCAGAATTCGTGGCATCTTGGGGGGTGAAACGCTTTTCTTTTGTTATATGCATTTCTAACATCTCCAATGAACATTTTTGTAGTTCAGTAAAACCAAAACGGAAATATACACACACAGGTACTCTCTATCTCTATCTCTCTCTCTCCAATTGGCAACTCATATCAAAGCGTCGTGGTCAGCAAGAAAACATCTGGAGCGGACTATCTGTTTCCACCGGTTTATATCCAGCGCCTCTCTAATAACAGTGTATAGTTTTGAGGACGATGAATCTTTCACTTGATTGGTCCATCTGGTTGGTGGACCAACCACGATCAGTTTTTGCAATTTCTTATCACCTCTGCGCATTGTATGGCCGATATAAGATACGCTGTCGGCATATGGTAGAAGACAGGCACAGCGATCCAAAATAAATGATTACCTCATAAACGATAATCTTCCACCATTCTCTGCCCTGTGTATCAATCTCGATCTGTCAGGCCATGTTTTTTGAGAACTAGAGATTTAGAGAACTCCTAAAATGTTTGCGTATTCACACATTTTATTATGCGTATGAAAAATTATAAAGTTGCAGTTGTCAATTTAAAAACTTTTTGTAATTATGTATTACGTACGTGTGTCTGTCGATCGTGTAATTGCTCACGCTCACGAAAGAAATTCCATGATCAAAAATTCTTAATTCCTCAGCTTTTTTATTTTACTGCTTCCTTCAATCTACAAGTGTACAATATTAAAATTTTCTCAAGAACATTTTTGTTATTGTCTTGATCTCAACTTAGAGAAACATACAAATTATTAAAAATCAATTTATAAAAATGTAATAAGGACAATAAAAATAGATTTAATTTGCAATTAACGAAATAGTTTATAAAACAATTACGGACTCAATAATTTATTAACTACCGATTCCCACGGTTAATATATTATTCCCAGAATTCCGGAAGTACCACATTGAACAAATTAATTATATTTACATAAAATGTTGTATCAATCTGAAAAAAGTACGCTGGGGTCATTATGCTTTGCTCGTGACTTTATAATGCCACACTTTTCAAAGTTAAGTAATTATCAGAGCTTTTAAGATACAGTATCACCAGACGCTTTAGAAATTTAAAGAGTTTATGCGATATTTAATAGGACTAAATGAGCTGTCAGGACGATAAGATCATCTACGGTTTCGTTTATAAGGTGTTAATTTAGTTTATTGAGACCATTATCGTTTATACTTATTACAAGTTATCGAGCCTAACTTAAGACTAATAAATAATTTAAGCTTAACCTAATTTACTAAAAAGGATATTTAATATAAGAAAGTTTCCAATAACACTACTTAAAGTCTCTATTAAAGGGAAGACACTCTGTCCTTGTGTTCCATTTTTTCACTCACTGTTTAGCACTTAATACTAACGTGCACCGTTTTGTCCTTTTCAGCCTTCTCACTAGGGCCGTGGTGTCAAGGAGTTGAATAGCCTCGACATTCATGTGTTGGTGCAGCCTTTGTTCGTGAGCCCAGCAATCTTTTTGACGACTTATTGTGGCGACATCCTCTACATTAAGGTCCCGATGGAGGTCGTTATTGCGAATGTACCAGGGAGCATTGACTTATTGCAAGTTTGGATGGAAAAGTTTGCTTGTACTTATTGTAGGAACAAATACTTCTATGCATGCATTTTCGCATAGATAGACACAATAAAGCATATGCCAACTTCTTGATGCGAGTGAGATCTTGGTGAGATCGGGTTGGGTTGAGATCTAAGTCGTACGTATCTGGAACAAATCTAGAAGGTAATTGAGAAGAGAAGTTTAAAGTACCCATAACCGACGAGAAAGCATGTCATGAAAGTTGATAACTGTAGCAAAGATCCGTGGTATCCCGTCGGGAAAAAAGCGTAATAATATAAATAAATTCCTGTTACGACGGGAAAAAGACGTATAAAGAGAACTAAACCTTTAGACGTGAAACTAGTAAGGCCGGCAACGCACTCGCGAGCCCTCTTGTATTGAGAGTGTCCATGGGCGGCGGTATCACTTAACATCAGGTGAGCCTTCTGCCCGTTTGCCCCCTATTCTATAAAAAAAAATAGTATAGTGTAGTAAATATGGAGTACAGGATCTCGGACACTCGGCCATAGTGCCAAAACGTTAAGAACACTAAGACTGTTTATTTATTTATTTCGTTATCACAACAATACAGCTAACAAAAAATATACATTATAATAAAAAACAATCACACTAAAATTATAGCCAGAGAATACATAATATTTATCTACAAAAAGGTTCAAACATTTACAAAAGGGAACAAAACAATAAAAATTATTCAATACATGTAACTAATTGATACCTAATTTGGCTGTGTAGTGTGATGGTGTAAAAGTGAGGGTAACTAGGTACGTACCCCGTATGCACATTATGCAGGTGCTTTTAACCATTACTGCTTTTAACCATTTTCCGCGATAGCTAAAACAAAACAATTAAATAAAAAATATGCCTAATGTTTTGATAGAAACCAAAGTTGGTTTTGTTTAATTAAAGTAACTGTGTAGATTTCATAATTAATATCACCTGGGTTACAATGTAGTAAACTGACAGTTATGTAAATATAGACATCTCTGTGATACGATTAGATAAAACTACACGTGTTTTATGTTTCCATGTCTTCTCCACAACTAAGAAGTTATACATATATAGTTTATTATAATTTTTTATTGCTGACACACAGTATAATAACACTTATTTAAGTTACATAATAAAACTTTATCTTATACATCATGGTTACCAAATACGACCCGTATCGGCGTGTCCTGTGACACAAAGGCCTATTCCAGCTGCTTCCATTCTTTTCTGATGTTAGCTCTTCTTGTCCAAATTGGGCCTCCTATTCTCTTTATATCGTCTGCCCATCTCTTGCTCTGTCTTCCTCTTTTCCTCTTTCCATCACGTGGTTGCCATTCTGTAATTATTTTTGTCCATTTCAACCTGCCATCTCTCGTCATGTGCCCGATCCAGCGCCATTTCAATTGCCTTAATTTCTTTATAATGTCCTCTACTTTGGTCGTTAATCTTATCTCTTCTGCTCTTTTTCGATATCTCAGTGTTACACCTGTCATTCTATTGTTTGGCATGTTCTCAACTGTAGAAGATGTTTCTGAGATTATGCCCAAGTCTGGCAGCCGTATGTGACAGATGGTAAGATAAGTTGAATACCTTTTTCTTAGCTACCATTGGGAAGTCAATATTAAAGTTTATATTAAAACACAAATGAAGAAATATAAAATAAAAATATCAGGTAACCCCAGCCATCCTTTATCCTACGATAAAGGATGGCTGGGGTTACCTCTTTATTTTATAGAATAGGCAAACAGGAAGGAGGCTCACCTGAAGTTAAGGGATAATGCCACCCATGGACACTCAATGACAGAGGGGTCGCGAGTTGCCATCCTTTTAAGAATAGGTACGCTCTTTTCTTGAAGGACCCCAAGTCGAATTGGTTCGGAAATAGTTTAGTGGGCAGCTGGCTTCACATAGTGGTGGTGCGCGGCAAAATCTGCTTTAGAAAACGCTCAGTTGTAGAATGATGGACGTCGAGGTGATACGGGTAGAATTTCGTATTCTGCCTCGACGTAAAAATTTATTATGCGTTATATTTCTGCCGGGTAGCAAAATTAAATTTAACAAAAAAAATTAAAGAGCCACAGTCAACTTTTTAACGAAAGACCGTGTCATAACTGGACTATCAAATTTCTTTAGAAGCTACGATGCCATAGAGTCCATGACTTGTAACACCCATATTGACCTTGAAAACTATATATAATATTTTTAGCTTTGGTTACAATAAATTTAATTGTTAAGCTTTGTTTGGAGTTGAACAAACCGACATACATTACAAATTATACTGTTATTATCGACCTATCATGTCGCGTTCCGAGGCATATTAGAGATCCACCAATCACAATCCAACGAAGCTATGATGTGTTTCGTTAAGATTGGTCAGACAACGTGAATCGTGAGTCGTGTCGCGTATACAAGCTTTTCACATTGTAAGTCATAACTTCCTAAGTTCGGACAAGAATTACTTTTAACATTTGGTCTTTATTTACAATTTAAATACAAAAAGATTGATCCACACATTTATTTTATTAGACTAAGTTACACATCCTTAAAACTATTGATCGCTGAAACCAAATACCAAATGCGGCCGTCCCATACATAACACCTGATAATAATATACACGCAACCAGGTGTCATGTGCTTGGGATTTTAGATCGACTCATAGACCAGGGTCGATAATTTTTGAAACCTAAAAAAATAATAGTAGGTTGAAACCCATTGGAAAAGGAGGAGAATATTATAAAAATTAAAGGAAAAATAATTTACGGGCGGGGTAAGTTTTCACCAATAATCGTGGGAAAAAAATAAATTTTGTAAAAGATAAAAATTATAAACCAAAACCCGGGTATTTTTTAATTTTTCACATAAATTTTGAGGTTATGTCAAAAATGTGTAAATACAAAAGTTTTAGATCTTTTTATTACCTACAACTTTGACTTTTTTCCATAGGACTTTTAGTTTTGCCGGAAATCGAGATAAACCGTTTTTTACCCTTAAACCCCCCCCCTTCCCCTTCCCGACCTCAGATCGCCCGTAAATTATTTTTCCTTTAATTTTTATAATATTCTCCTCCCTTTCATCCTACTATTATTTTTTTAAAGGCTGCTCTATTAACGTAGAAAGTGTTCAAGTGTTACCTACAAAATGGATTTATTAAAAGCGTTTAACATTACACGTTTTTAATATAAATAAACTAAAAAAATCGATAACACGTAGTAACAGCTTTATGCCATTTTATTTGTTATATTTATCTTATACGATTCAATTAAAAAAAATACACATTCAGCCGCATTCGGAGTACTCTGTTTTTATGATTTTTTTTCGTGTTTAATAAGCCATTTATTTAAATTGATACCCGCGTAACTCTCAAATAGTTAAAACAATTCTGCTCACTATATATTATTTCTATTGCGTTTATGTTTTAGGACATAGTTTGGTCTTCTGTGCCTACATATTCAAAACAATAACTGATTATTACCGATTATTACCTGCACCACGTGTGCTAGCCACTTAGATTCTTATTGAAAGTGTAAATAAGTATAACTCAATTAAGTCCCCCGTTCTACTATGACCATAGACAAACCCGCAAAATCTAGTATATCCGAGAACCATATATATATATTACATATATTAACTCAAAGGAACATTGTCAACGTGTTCACAATGTTATCAATTCATTGATGGTACTATACCATCTTTGTCTAGAGTTTCCGTCCCACTCTTCAATACATTTTAGGGTTGTCAACCTAAATTAACCGGTAATAATGCTTATTGTTATGAAATTAATATAATATTTTATTGTATAATAAAAATATTATTACGAGTTAGGGATAGGAATACGCAGTAATTATCTTCAAGGGTTTATTTTTTAATACTCAGCGCGGAATTTAATTACATTAAAAACACACAAATTACGCGAAAAAGCACTCTAATAAATGCACAAAAATCCTGACACTAATTACTTCAATTACGCAGTTCACACAGTACTTTATCTCATGTCGTCACAATTTGCACTTTTATTTGATGTTAATCTTGGAAACGCACTTGAAACTGAATTTCACTGATCGCGTTCCGGCCCGCTTATATGGGAACAATAACGAACGATATTCGAGCACTTTCTAGGTAGAAATGGTACGGAGTTAGTGTTCTATCCTAATCGCACAATTCTAGAACGTTCGTACTCTTTGTCACTTCCGCACACCGTACTTGCTGTACGACGTTCTAAAATGTTCAGAGGGTACGAGAGGGTTCTTTCCCGTATTATCCGTCCTTGTCTCACACCTAGAAAGTCCACTCTAGAATATTCCTTCATCAAGGTGTATAAAATCCCCTAAAAACTGTACCACTCCACTACTTTCTCTGAAACGGCCTGAAAAAATAGTTCTGCCCTGCGATTCTGTAACTCACTTTTCGAACTCACACAGCGGTTTTCGCATTCTAATAAACAATAAACTACAAGCTCCCACCTTTTCAGAATGCCAAATCATAAAATGACTGCTTCACGACTGATTTGAGAGCGACCGCCGATGCGAAAACCGTTGTGTGAGTTAGAAAAGTGAGTTACAGAATCGCAGGGCAGGCCCCTGAAAACAGTCAGTCAACACATCTTCTCTGTTCGCTCATATGTTAGAATGTATTCTTTTAGAAGATTCTCAATATAACTAAAAAAAACTGGGTCTCAGATTTCTGTATGTTTCCAGATTTTTTACTTAACAGATAACTAGGAATTAGCCCACTGTGCATGAGACATCGTCGATATCGTTTTTTGACCGAAGGCATATCTTTTTCCTTACTATGTTGTCCTTGACCGTACGACCGAGTATTAAATGCGTCATAGACAGAAATTACATGGATGCACAGCTGGGATTTGAACTTACGACCTCAGGGATGAGAGTCGCGCATACAATTTAATTTGTCATCGGTATAATTTTGTCTTTATATTGTCTTTTTCGCAATTTATGCTTGGGATTAGTCTTTGAAATAATAATAATATAAATGACAAAACTATAACATATATAATAAAAGTTATATGTATCTGTTAGATAGCAAAACAAGATAGCCAAACCTGAATGTATAGAAATTACACGTGACCATTAACTTTTACTAAAGTTCACGGTTAGACAACCCTACTGGGTATACGAACACCTCACGGCGATCCGGCACAAACACTGTAACACCGGCGAGCGCGCAGGCTGCCCATACTTGCCCGTACTAAAATGATCCGATTATCGCGCATTCCATTTTCAAATTAGACACTTGTGATACAAAATGAGTAAAAGCGAACGTACTATGTCCGGACTTTCGGAAAATTCTAATGGAAATCCCGAAACTCATGTAAGTAATTGTTCACGTTAAGTAGGTTTTTTAATAATCTCTATGCTTTTCTTAATATGTATATAATTGCGAGTGGACTATTAGAAAACGAGCGGTTGTCTTAATAGTATTCGTTCGTACCTTCACGTATTTCGTAATGTTATGCAAGATTAAAACGGCGAAATATTTTTTTTTGTTAAATGGTTGTAGGAATGTTTACGAGTGCTAAGATCAAAAGGCTCGACTTAAAACCTTACTGCACTTTCCTTCTTTACTTTGACTTTACTTCTCGAAAGTTGAGAAATTATTTATAATAAATAAATATTGAATTTCATTATTAGCAATAGTTAATAGTAGATATTAAAATTCTTATGACCATTTCTTAAAAAATAAAATGAATAATTTTTGACTAACCAAGTAATCTTTAAATAATGGAATTTTTAAATTCATTTTGCTTTAATATATAGTAATTTAGTGTAGGTATATTACTTTGATTTCAACTATTTATGAAATATTTTCAAGGATTTTTATCATCGCAAACCACTTTATAAGTATTTAATTAATATCAAAGATTATTTAATTAAAACTTAGTTAATTATTACTTAATTAAAACTTAATTGTATTTAAAAATAATAATAGAGAATTACTCACTTGCGGTATAATTAGAAATTCAAGGAATTAAATTACTAAATAATCAATATATAAATTAATAATTAACAACCGAATGATTTTTCTTAACCTACATAGTAATAATAATAAAAAATTGGTAAATAGTAAATTAAAACAAATATAGGTATGGTCCCTGTGGTAGTATACCTTTAACGCTGGCAGCAGTTCCTCGCTATATTTATATATTATATTTACATTCATTCAAAAAATTCTGCTATTTAAATATGACAAATTATAATTTTATTATATAGTCTAATTTTATATATCAAATAATGTATTAAGCTGGGTCCACATTTGTACCATGTTGACGTATCACGATCAGTCGTATCGTATCTTGTATTTGTATCATAAATATGGACGCTCATTTTGTCCATGTCGTATTTTTAAGGCGTATCATGTAAAAAACGCGTCCATACTTATCAAATGCTGTATCATGTCAGTGTATCGGTTTTAACTTTACAAATATAGACGCTTCACTTTTCTGCCGATGTATCCTGATGCGCGTGTCTTTCAGTGCACCTTTCCCTTTTCGTACGGTTCAGTCATGTCTTTATTCCCAAACGGTTTAGCCATGTCAGCAATTGCTCACAGTTTGGCGGTGGCTAGCGCCTGTTATATTATCATTAATAGTATTTCAAAAAAAGTTAAATCCAGACGTAGACGGCGCTGGAAGTGTTTAGAAAGTGGAATACCATTGATGCGAGATTTAAAATTTCAGCATACCAGCGGAAAATACAAAAATTTCACTCGAATGTTACCCATTGATATTGTGTATTCCCTTTGATGATCGCGAAAAAACCGACACAGGATGGTTCGCGGTGTATCACGTATCGTATCGCGATACAGTATCGTGATACAGTATCAAAATACGTCCATACCACCGATCGTGATACGCGTATCGGATACGAGGTGTATCAAGATACGCGCTTAGTGCGGATCGGGCCGTATCCGATACGGCATGTATCATAAACGGGTATCATTTTGCGTCCAAACTAACGATCATGATACGCGCCGAAGCCACGCAACGGAGATACGATACACCGAAATGCTACAAATGTGGACCCGGCTTTTGAGAATTTATAAAATGTATTTTAATTTTATATGCAATCAAATTTATGTAACTGATTTCATATGTAATATAAATAAATCCATAAAGATTTCAATTTTGTACTTCTAAATTTAAAAAATTATAATAAATTAACTACAAGGTGATTTCATATGTTTCAGTTTAGTCTTTCATTTTTTTCGTCGTATTTCATTTTTTAATAAATTATCGCCAATTTCTACATAATGCACTTATGACGTCAATCTTGATATTTATTACACCAATTCAATTGTGTACAGCAACATTTTGTTTATTATCACTACGAATTTTATGAAATCCAAGTTTTTCTGGACTTGCTTCAAATCAAGTAAAAAATGTTATTCATAAACGAACAAAACAATATTTTGAATGCTGAAATTAACTAAAATAGATGGTGACATTTTGTACATTGTTCCAACCAGACAAACAAACAAATACCAAATCAAAGAACTTCGAAATTAATTTCGTCGTTATAAGAGATAATTCCTATTTTCGACGCTTTGTTAGACCGATAGCGTCATTCAGGATCACTCTTTAAATCAGTATGATTTGTATAGTTACCCTGCTTATCTGAGAACAGCTAGAATTTCGCATTTTTGGATCTCCTAACTAAAGGAAGCATTGTCTGACTGGCCAGTCCGATGAAGCCAGTGGCTGATTATTAGATGTTGTATATATACTCAACGGTGGGAAACACTCTGATATAGCCGCATTGTAGTTGTCGACATCGAAATGTTAAGCCGGCAACGCTCTCGCGAGCCCTGTGGCATTGAGTGTCCATGGCGGAAAACCTTACATTTATTGTGATTACATAATGTATTTAATTTAAATGTTAATTAGCCGCTCAGCTATAAATAATTCACGCTTCAAATCATACTATCTGTTAGAGCAGAACATGGGTATGACAGTATATACGAGGGTGTATACCCTGTATATTGATATTGTGATATCAATTACACTTATAACAAGCTCCAGGAATTAAACTATAAATGCGATGCTAATTTTGATGAAATTCTTAATGAACTACAAAAAATATAGGATTCATAGAACATTTCACAAATATAGAATATGTACAATATTATTAATGTACATAGTAATAATAATAATTAAAAAATTAATAGATAGAAATTTAAAACACCGTGTATTGCGATACTTATCAATATCATGTAATATAATTTTCTTTTTGTTTCGACGTTTTTTTATTTATCAGTCTTTTCTAAAATATTTAAAGTTCTCGAATGATCTCAATTTAATTCCATTGTCCACAGTGCGGCGATCCTTTTGGTGACCTGTAAAAAATATTAACAACAAAAAATACAATTAATACAATCTATTATTACGCGAATGTGTTAATGAGAAATAAACGAAGACCATTTAGAAAGCGTCACTGTTACACGGTTGAGTTGTCGTGGAAATTTTATACTTGTGATTATTTATTAATAATGCATGCATTGTAATGTTTTAATTCTTCTTCTCAGTCGTACTCTTCATTATTGAAGGTCGTGTCACTGTAAGGTGCTGGCCTGCTAGTTATATCTCCCCACTCTTAGCGCATCCGTTAAGACCAGTGAGAATCGTGAATTTAGAATTAACATAACAATTTGTTAATTTTTATGAATTCTAGAATGTTCTATTTAATATAATTTATAATAATAATAGCCTTTATTTCCAAAACTTAATTATAATAGATTAGAAGTTTCATTGATTTTGAATAGAAAAAAATAACTTTTAACATTAGGTAAAATACACTTTAACATTTAGGAATAATCATTTGTTTGTCAGGTTTCGGTTTGTCCACAGTTGGACATAGTCCTCCTCCACCGGTTCCAATTACTATATATAAGTAGGTTGTAACCATCAATTTAACACGAGTACTATACATTTAAATTAACTGTGAAACTATTATTTAATTGATTCAATCTGTCGAGTGCATTTAAAGTGGTTTGCGAATCTTTTAAACCGTCGAGGTAATCAATCCAGGATTTTTATGATCCCGAATGGCTTCTCTGTTCTGGATGATCCGGGTGACATGATTTTAATTTCGAAACTGACGACTTTCAAAAAAGGAAGCCTAATAGGATCTTCATACAATAAAATAAATAAATAAACCCTAGCACAGCTGAAAATTGCAATAATCTGTAGTAAAGAATTTTATATCTTCTAATTAATTTGCGATATTTGTTTTAAAACAAGTGGTGTTTGATGATTTGCTATTTTAAAATAGTACCGAGATTTTTTTACGCCGGCTTTTATCTCGGCCTACACACTCTGTCTTCTTTGCCGATGAGTAGGGATACCCTATACAAATTTAATGACGTGGAATAAGTGATGTATCTTCCATAATAATATTCCATAATAAACATATTTTATTTTTTATATCAGTAGATGTAGATCAGCATGTAGAAAATCACATCATAGAAACAAATGGTTCATGTTTACAGTGGAAAATTGTTAGAAATAATAAAACTGTCAACCACAACAATGAGACAAAGCCTTACAACGACCTATATAATTGTTCTCTTTTTATTCGTGCTCTATTTACTAATTACAGAGGGTGTTGCCCCCGGCAAAATATATATAATAATAATAATTTAAGGCCGTACGAACCACAAGTAGTTCATTCAGGATATCGTATGTCTAACCGCAGACATTGAGTATTATAATCTCAACATACTTACAAGTGGCTTAATATTAACCCTTAGCCTAACAATGGTTGCAACACTGAGAAAGTACGTATTTACAAATGTAAAGAGTGTACTTCTTTAACCTAACATTTCTGTGAACTTTGCAATAATCATAACGTGATGAATGAAATTGCTCAAACTGAAGATGAATTATATTGTATTTTACTGATGGGCCAAAGAGTCTTATAATAACTGCTAGAATAATTGCGTAGAATCTTGGACGCTGACAGAAACCTGGAAACGTTCGAGATCTGGGTTTATATGCTTCAAATATCTAGGACAAACCGTATACTAAATACAACCTCTGGACATAATGCAGAAGAACAAAGAAGTGCTTATAATGGTTAAGAAAAGAAAACTTAACTTATTTCGTCTTACGTAACACTAAAAGAAATCAATCAAGACAAAGTGGCAGGTAGAATACATCTGGCCGCAGACGCCTTAGTTGAAGAATTTAGCAATAGATTGGTCGAAGCAGCGTTATTGTTCCATGCATCCAAAACCATGATCGCCAACCTTCGATAGTTTATACTATATGAAGGTCTTAATAACACCTTTCCTACAATATTCTATCTATTGCCGAAATAATTTTCGTAATAATATATAATATTTTGTATACGAAATTAAATAAAATTTTTTAAAACAAAAAACTTGCCAATTAAAAAGAACGAGACATTGTTTGACCCCCTGATTTGTGAACTGACAGTAAATTTATATTTAAAAGTAAATTTGTATTGAAGTACATTGTACTACCTATAAATAAATGATATTTTGATTTTGACTTTTAACTAATTTCTTTCCAGCTGAGTAGATCTTAGTTAGAAAATATATATACTGCAATCTCTCTTATTATTAGTATTGCTGAAAAGTATTTATGAAAATAATTTTAATCCGAATAAAGCTTCTATCTGTAACCAAATAATGTACATGTGAATAAATTAATGACGCTTAAAGTTACAATAACCGTCTCAGGAACTCCAGCCGGCAGACATAGTGTTTGTGGACAGAGGAATCATGCAGTCGAAGTACACGGATCCCATGGAGTTTGCAGAGGTTGAGGAGCTATTAGGAACCTCTCCAACACCGCGACCCTGCACTCTTGTATGGAGGGACGTCACTGTTCACATTAAACATAAGGATGGCAAGCTTAAGAGATTAGTCAACAGTGGTAAGTGTTAAGTGATCTTTTAATAGAAATTAAAGTAACTATATGTTTATAATTCACGTTTGTTTCTTACTTTCTCTTTTTGAGATGACTCTGTGGTACATGGTCATAATGCAGGTGCTCTATGGATATTCCTTATACTCATTTTAACCATATTCCGCTATAGCTTAAAGAAGTCAAGGCTCAAATTGGTCGTTGTATATCCGGGCTGCGCGATACAAAACTGAGTTTCTTTAGCTATAAAGAAACTATATTATATATATCTTTTTATACATGCTAGGTATAAAAAAATTATAAAATACTTAAAATAATTTATTTAATAAATATCAAATGCACGTATTAATGGATCCTCTGTATATTATTTCGTAACATTTAATTATAATATAATTGTTTAAAAGCTTTACCTAAAAAAAACGGAAATGTATAGCAATAAAAATGATTGTGTGAACCTGAACATGACATAATTGCATATTCATTCAACTTATCTTCCATTAATGAATGGCTTATCTGACTCGTAGTAAACATAACGAGAGTGTACAAAGAATGGCGCGTTTCGTCAAATTTAATAAATATTTTTTTAAATTGAAATAATATATTAAATGAAATGCGCCGTGCTTCTTTTGTTTTACACTCTTAACCACTAGTTAGAGGTGGAGATAGATCCTCTATTTGGTATTATCTATAATATTAATAATGAATATATATAATATAATAGCGATAATAAAACCCCCGACCTCATGATTCTTGAGAATAATACTACTACGCTACTAATCGAAAATCGTCAAAATTATGAATAAAATTAGTTAAAATTCTGAATCAAAGCTTACTATTTGTGGTACACCGAATCTTAACTCCTTAGCTAAATTTACAGAAATATACAAAAAGATACGAATCTTTTAATTTCATCACAAAACTTGTATAGTTGTAGTTATATACAATGTAAAAAATATATCTTAATATATATAATTTAATATATATATATATCTTAATATATACTGAACTACTCTCACACGGCTGGACCGAATTAAATGATTTTTAGTATGCGTTTGGGGAGCACTGGATGGTTTAGATTCACAAATCAGCAGATGGCGCTGCAGTCGGTATCTAGGTTATATAAATCTTCTGTGCATGTGTTCGTAATTAAACTCTTAAACGGCTGGACAGATTTTGATAATTTTTTTTGTGTGTTCAAGTAGAGTCGAGAATGATTTACATTATTAGGTTTTTTTTGTATGTAAGACGTGTGTACAGAACAACGTCTGTATTGTCCGCTAGTTGTTTATATATTTTTTTTTATTTAATTAGCTGTGGTTTCGCGTTCATGTCTAGCGTGATGTTATAATAAGTCGTCAAGTTCGTGGAAATTCACCAATGGACTTTCTTTCTATGTGCGCATTTAACATTCGCTCGAACGGTAAAGGAAAACATCGTGATTCGTGAGGAAACCTTAGACCCTAAAAGTCGACGGCGTGCGCCAGGCACAGGAGGCTGATCACCTACTTGCCTATTAGATTAACATATGATCATGAAACAGATTCAGAAATCTGAGGCCCAGGCCTAAAGAGGTTGTGGCGCCATTGATAATTATTTATATTCTTAATAATATAGTTATTGTTTGCAGTAAATGGAATCGCAAAACCTGGCTCGTTGGTGGCATTGATGGGACCCAGGTAAGATTTGATTATAAATGTCTAATTAGTCTAAAGCCGCGGGCCTCGCCCAACAGGGGGGCAAATTGATTGTTAAGTTATTGGAAAATTTATTAAAGTTATTTGGAATTCCAATTAATGTTTTCAAAATTTATTTAATGTTTCGTTTACTAAACTTCCCGAAACCTATCATTTAATGATAAAAATTATGCATGTGAGATATTTGGGGGCATAAGCCTTATGTGCATATACTACACGTTGTTTGACCGCAGACAACAAGGACTCGGGTTCAAATCCCAATTTCAAATTTAGTGGCACTAAGCTGATGATCAGATGATCATGTTAGGTTGGTAGCCTTGCACTTGCTGTGTTGATACTGCGGTCATGATAGATAGCCGTCTCGCATAATTAATGTTATAGCGGCACTATATGTTCTGCAAAAATGGAAAGTCTAGAGATAAGTCACCGCAGCGGAATCAGCTTCCAGCTTCTAATACAAACACGAACTTTTAAAATTAAATTGCTTGTCAATTCGACATATATAATTAATTAATAAATATAATCAATTACACATTGTTGTAACGGATGTTAATGACATTAATGGATAATTAATTATATCAACACGTTTTTAATCATTTAGCATTTTTGACATTTTCTTGTTGCAATCTTATTTAATTTTCGATTAGACTTCACATATTTTTAGTAGGTATTTTCTTTAAATTTATAGCATTAAAAGAATAAAAATAAAATAAAAAATAAAATATGTTTATTTTGGAACATAAGATACATGTATCACTTATTCCACGTCATTAAATTTGAAGGCATCCCTACTCATCGGCAAAGAAGACAGAGGGTGTAGGCCGAGAGAAAAAGCCGGCGTAAAAAACTCTCGGTACTCTTTTAAAACAGCAAATCATCAAACAACACTTATTTAAAACAAATATCGCAAATTAATTAGAAGTAGCCTGTCTAGCACTAGTCCCAGGCCATTTTATCAACTAGATAATCGTTGACTTTATAGTAAGCCTTTTTACACAGCTTTTCTTTAACACATTTCTTAAATTTATTGAAAGGCAGTGATAAAAGAGCCTCTGGGATTTTATTAAAGAAGAGTATCCCTTTCCCCAAAAAAGAATTACTAACTTTAGATAGTCTAGTACGGGGAAATTGCAGCCTGCGTTTGTTCCGTGTATTAACATTGTGCGTATGTTCTATTTAGAGAAGAAGAAATTAGCATATTAACGCTAAAAATTGGTGATTAAGGTGATTAAATTTTTAATTAAAGGCCTTTATAGCTTGGGCGATTATTACGATGATTATTAAGACCATAAGTTTAACAATTTTATATAACTTAACTTATTATTATTACATTATGTTAGTGTTCTTGTTATATGAGATTGATTACTTTATGACAATAAATACGACATTTCCATGCCTATTTTTATATGCATTATTGTGCGGATTTTTATAATGAATCGATCCAAATGAAACAAATTTTTTGCAAATAAATGAGTTATTATTATTTATTATTAAAGGAAAACTACAATTTTCTAAAACAAACTAAGAGTTCCTTCCATCCGTCTTACGAATTTTCGATCAGGTCACGTGTACATTTATTACCCATTCAAAAAAGAAGTGTACAACGCCGCTAAAGAAGATTTCACTTCAATAATAGCCTTTATTGCTGTAAAATACGTATCCTAGTACATAAAAATGTGAAGTACTATAAACACTTATAACTAATCGGCAAGCCGCTTAATTTCTGTTTTACAGCTTGTCCTTGGACATAGGCCCCCTCTAAGAGCTTGCACTCTTCTCGGTGTCCAGCTTTACGTAACATAGGACCAGCTGCTTTACTTACATCATCTTCCCATATTTTTATTTATCTTCCTCGTTTTATTTTGTATTGTGTGTAATGTATGTATATGTATTCAAAACTATATATGTTACAGTGGCGCGGGGAAGACTACACTTATGTCGGCTCTAGCGCATAGAAGTCCTAGTAAGTATTCATATATATTTATTTGTATGAAATAGGTACAGTTACGAAATCATTATTAAATTAAAAAAACTGGTCTTTAAAAATTTATTTCGATTTAATTTTGATACATATATACACATTTTTAATTTATAAACAGTGTAACAACACAAGAAAGTCATCAGAATTATAATTAAGAAATAATTTTTATCCAACTTTTAAAACTCTTGGAAGTTAACAAGTTGAGTTGTATACTTTTGTGTTTCTCCTCTGTTTGATGACTAATTTTTGATGTATAAAATAATTCAACGAATTTTGTAATCTAGAATTTTAAAGAAATAAACTAAAATGTGCTTCGAAGCCATGATATCTTTTTCATGTTTTTTTTTAAATATTTTCCTGATCAAAGTTTACATAAGTTTTAATTGCTTTGTTTTGTTGCATTAGTTTTGCCTACTAACTATATGTCTTATGTATTTGTGCACTTCTTGCTTACCTTATCTAATTTTATTTTCTCACAGTGGTTGCCTGAAAGAGATCGCTCGAAAGCGATCAAACCATTGCTCTCCTTTTCATAAAAATATTTGCAATACAGCGTCGCATTTATTTACTTAACATTTAATAGTATTACAAAATCTATATATTATGGAATATAATTTGTTTTTATATTTATAAAAAAATTTGGATAGATTAACGATTAACTTACAATAGAATCTTAATTATAAAACAATAAAACGGTAAAATAAATTTAAACAGTTTAGTACAATTTTTAAACAAAATATTATTAGATTATTATGATTAGGTACTATTTGTATAGAATTGATAGATCTATAATAAAATATTTATGTAGTCGGTACGGTCGTGGATGGTGCTATTGCGATGAATGGACGAACAGTGGGCGACTTTATGCACCTGGAGTCTGGATACATGCATCAGGATGAACTCTTTGTCGAAAATCTTACTGTTATGGAACATCTCACAATCATGGTAAGTCCTAATCTTAAGAGACTAATATTTCATATGTAGCGTACAAAGAAACAACACCAATGAATAATAAATATAAGTAATTTAACAAATAACACAAAAATATAACATATGCATAGCAGAAACCATTGATTGATGGATCACGCTTTTATTCGTAAAAACTAATGAATGCAATTTTACCTAAACCCTTTCGGCTCTTTCTGTGAAATTTTGTTTACGATGTGTTGTAAAGATAAATAATTAGACTGTTTTAAATTGAATGACAAGAATTTGTAAAAATAAACCTTGTATCTTGTAGGTTGTATCTGTGTACTGCGCAATAAGACAATATTGTTTTGCTTTTAATTATTAAGTAAAAAATTTTTTTTAAATGTCATTAAAGGAAATAACTCACAGTATGTTAAAAATATTACATTGTTCTACATATTAAGAAGTGACATGACCACATTCTGGTTTTGAAACTATGACTTATCTTATAGTACAAAACTAGTTATTGACTGACGTGATAATATGTACATTACAATTTCAAAATTAGAATCACATTTAACATTTTAATATGTCATAGAATAAATCTGTGATCTCTGTAACCTTTATCTAATAAGATTACTCCCCTATTCACAAAGAATAGTTCAATCTAATTACACTTTAATTTAGACAATCACTTTGATACTTGTATATCCTTTTTGGTAGTCATTTGAAGGTAAATAAAAACATAATGACCCGATTTCGAGCCGACACTGTGCCTAATCTCCGATAAGCTTATTAGCTTATTAGGGAAATTAATTCTCTTCACCGAAGTTGTTACTAGGTTACCTACTCACAAACACCTGTCACGAAATCCTAGGAGTTATTCAATTATACTTTATACGTGAAAACATAATTTAAGAAATTTCGATATTTATTTTAAAGTTATTTGATCCACTAAGTGTTGCTGTATTTTTTTATTAAATATTTAAAAAATCAATGACGCTACAAGCTTTTTAGGTCTAGGCCTCAGATTTCTGTATCCGGTTCATGATCACTTGTCAATCTAATAGGCAAGTAAGTAATAAGCCTCATCTCCTAGACTCACGGCGTCGACTTTTTGGGTCTACGGCAAGCCGGTTTCCTCTCGATGTTTTCCTTAACCTTTCGAGCGAATGTTAAATGCGTAGAATGAAATTCCATTGGTGTACAGTCGGGGATCGAACCTACGACCTCAGGGGTGAGGATCGCACGCTGAAGTCACTAGGCCAACACTGCTCATATCTTATTAAAAATATTATTACGTTACGTCTGGGAAAACAGTTTTAATTCGTAAAACTCAAATGCAGAAAACTATTGTCTAAGGATAATGATTTTATTTATTTTACTAGGCTCGTCTACGAATGGATAGGCGAACATCATCATTGGCAAGAAAGAGAAGAGTGAATCAATTGTTGCGACAGTTATCTCTGTATGGATCACGGCATACACGAATCGGAGGCCTCGATGGAAGAAAGACGTTGTCTGGAGGTGAAAGGAAGAGACTGGCGTTTGCTACTGAGGTGAGAAGGAATTTATTTTCTGTTTACGACAAGACTTGTGACATGGAGCACACCAATTTTACTTTGCTTTAGATTAAGGATTCTGCACTTCTCGTTTACTTTTAGTTACTTTTAGTTTTTCTCTTAACTAGGGTTGCCTGGAAGAGATCTCTTATTAGCGATAAGGCCGCCCGTTGCATCCCTTATAATTTTTATGTATTGTGTTTCTTATATTATTAGCAACGAAGTGTAAATAAATAAAAAAAATTTTGGTTTTGTTTCATCACGGTGACGTTATGTATTCCAGAGCATGAAATAGTACTTTTATCGCTAGGATTTAGCCAGGACTACCAGGTTATATGCCATTTGTTTTATAAAGGAAGCTACGCAGATATTTTTAATACGAATACGTTACCTCGGGAATGTACTTTTTAAAACAATCTTTTAGTTTTAGTTGTTTTTAACATGCACCATGTACCACGGAATAATTGCGATCTAGTGAGCTCCATCTCGGTAACTCATCATCGATGTTTATACAGCCCCTTGTGGGCCTTAGCTTCCTCAATTATACTTCACCATCGCAATCGATAAAGTGCTTCCCGCGTCCAATTGCGAACCCCTATTGTTTCGAGGTGCTTGACAGCTCCATCCCACCAACGCAGCCTCGGTCTACCAGGTTTTCTCTTGCCATCGGGTTGTGAGTTCAGTAAGGACCTTGGGGTTCTGTTGTTCGCCATTCGGTGCACATGTCCCATCTCGGGAACTAGCGTTAAATAAATTTTGTCACAATCATATTTCTGTTATGAATAAAGTTTTTTTTTTCAACAATTTTAGAGAAAATGTAACTAAACTCGTATGGAATAAACAAATCTTTTGCATTAATCTTGTTTAAGGAATCAGTAACATCAAAAACAAAAAAATATCATGTACATCGTTTACAGAAGCGAACTTGTTTCCCTTCTTAACAGCCCCATAAAATCGCCAGAAATTTTATCTTATATCAGATAAAACCCGTCATGGGTTTTTACGCAGTTACTTGGCCCATTTTCAGAGTTCCTCGATTTTTTTCCGGCCTACTTCGATGGGTATAGAGAAAATAATTTTGAATATGGGGTCATTTAAATTACCGATTTATTTTCATTACTAATTAAGGATTTTCAACACCGACTTTTTATCATAGTCTAATAATATTTAAAATAAAAACATAACACTGCTTCAACATACATACCTACAGAACAATCTAAAATCTTTAAAGTGTAAACAGAATTTTAGCACGGTTATAACATAAATAAGACAATTTTTTAATTATTTTTGAATAATTCTTGTATGTCTTTACCAGCTCTTGACAGATCCTGGATTACTATTCTGCGATGAACCCACGACTGGCTTGGACTCGTCTTCAGCACAGAAGCTTATGACCTTACTTCGGGCAAGTGCAGTCCAGGGCAAGACAGTGATATGTACTATACACCAGCCGTCTTCAGAATTAATGGCATTGTTTGATAAGTTGGTGTTGCTGGCAGAGGGAAGAGTAGCCTATGCTGGAAATGCCTCAGGAGCGCTAGGATTTTTTGAAAGGTATTCTTCTGTCAGAGTAATATGCGTATGAACGCTTTTTTCAACTATACAATATAGAATACAACCGGAAAATATATGTATTCCAACAAAGTTATCGCATGGTATTTAAACAAAAACAAGTTGTTTTAAATTTTAAATGCATGAATGATATGATAAAACGTGTTAAATATATTTTTTGCAATAACTTATCATAAATGGTCGCATCATCCGGTGATAGTATCTCTTATGCTAATATAAAAAGATTTTAGATACAATCAAAAATAAAATAAAATCAATAAAAAGTTTTATCGCTTTTAACACCAAAAGCACACGCTTACAAAATGTTTAAGCATGTAAAATATTTAAATAGTTGTAAAAGTTATCTTTTACTACCGTCTTCGCATACGTATCTAACAATCTAACATTTTCTTTCTTACTTAAGAGAACTAGGCTAATTATGTTACCTAGATTTTCTTCCACTATGTGGGCCCTTGAAAGTCTCCAATGTTCTATCCAGGTCAGGAAGTCTTATTAAGGCCAATAGCTCGATCGTTAGGCACAATAATAATCTAGTACAAGACCTAACAAAACAAATAAGTACTTAATAAATTCCTCATTGTTTGCTATTACTCGAAGTACCTACTGGATCTTGATATCGGTTATATAACCTAAATTATTTTCAAATATTGTTTCAATGTGTGATGTATTGTCTCTTAATTTCCATGACATTCAAACTGAGGAACAAACGATTTATAAGTATTTATTAGTAGGCAGTTTGAATAAAGAAATAATCAATGAATTTTATGAAATCGTATTTTTGTGTTTGTGGTGTCAATCTCTGTTGAGTAAAACAACTATTACGTGGATGACTTTCTTAATATTTCTTAAAATAATGTCACGTAATAAATGTTACAGGGACATACATTTAATTATTTGCGTTCTAAAATGTTGATCGAATAATGCAAGAAAAAATGACGTTACAATTGGTACAAGAACACAGTAAATATAAACAAGCAAGGAATGAACATACAGACACAGTAAAAACAATAAAAACGAAAGAATGCAATTGTACGAAATATCAAATATATGTAAAACAACAAAGTATTAAATGGGGCGTATACTACAGTTCCATTTGAATATCGAACGTGATGGTAAACACGATCGTCGATAGACCTGAAAACAAGAAATCAACATATCGTAAATTGCAACTAAAAAAATGAATATATTTAATTCCTTTATAAACAGAACAAACTCACGTCTGTATGAATCACCTATTTTGTCTTTGTGGAACGCTAATTAAACCAAATTAATACTTAGACGGGCTTCGACCTGAAGCCGTATAGGTTACTGGCTTTATTTTACAATAGGGTAGCTGTCTTGTCTAGGTTTGCTAAGGGTAAAATGTTTATATAACTTCTTTGATAGTCAATAATATATCGGGCATTTCTCTTTTTGGTCACAACCACCACAGTTCTGGTGTATTTGTTTATGTATTGGTTGGTCCCGACGTAGATAATCTGCCAACGTTCATCTCGCGAATCCCGTCCTTACGCTTTTGTTTTTTTTTAATATAGAAAGGGGGGCAAACAGGCAGGAGGCTCATCTGATGTTAAGTGATACAGCCGCCCATGGACACTCTCAATGCCAGAGGGCTCGCGAGTGTGTTGCCGGCCTTTTAAGAATTGGTACGCTCTTTTCTTGAAGGACCATAAGTCGAATTGGTATTGTTGTTATTATTAATTATTGTTGCAGTTTGTTCTACACATTAAAATTTATTTAACAAATATAAACATGAATACTATATTTACATAACACGGCGCCTTCCGCTGACTACATACATAAATTAATCAATTTTTTAATTTAATTTCTGCTTTAGATGTTTGGTAATTGTATAATTTTTCAGTGTAACTTGTAATTTAATTTTTGTTGATTTGGTTATGCACTTCTTGCACTTTAAACTAAGTGTTTCCTTTTTTTGTGATTTTTCTTACTAGGGCTGCCTGACAGAGATCGCTTGTTACGATAAGACCGTTGCATACCAAATAATTTAAGTCTCTTGTTTTTTTTTGTTATGTACCGAATAGATATAACTGGAAATGTTTTCTTACAGCTTGGGATATCACTGTCCCATCACATATAATCCAACAGACTACTTTATCAAAGTGTTGGCGTTGACACCTGGCTCGGAAGGTGCGTCACGACATGCCATTAAGAGCGTCTGTGATCGGTTCGCGGTCAGTGATGCTGCTAAGGAACTGGACATGGAGATACATCTTGAGTTCCACCTTATAGATAATCAAGATGAGGTAAGAAAATATTAGGTCATACAATCGATCAACACTCGAATAAGTGTACAGATAGTCAAGACTTACTTATTATTATTATTATATTAAGAATGAGAATGTCCAGCGGCGGATGATATCACTTAACATCAGCCTCCTGCCGTTTGCCCCCTGTTTTAAAAAAAAAAAGAAGTTTTTTTCATTAGCTAAGACACTAAATCTCGACTAATTGCTCTCCTATGATTTCTTAAGGTAATGCTAGTAATTGTTATTTTAAAAAAATATATAAAATAGGATATAAAAGCGTTATACTATTTTACTTTTTAAAATTTTAACAATTGTGCCAACAGTATGGTCACGGTTATAATGTATATAATTGTAAATTGTGATAATAATGCTGTAATCCGGTAAAGAATATTTTAAAATTTGTCAGTAAAAAAGTTTTAATTCATAAGAGTCGTTTATATAGTCCGGTCTATTTACACATTCAAGTTTACATAAATTCCCATAAAGCTGAATATTGGCATAGTTGTTCAAAACATCATTATAAAGAAAATCTCAAAAGTCCTCATCGTTCCGAGGTGTGCTAAAAATTTGGCACGGGGTCAAAGGTCAAAAAAATGAGTTTTTTGCGATTTTTAGCGAAACGGTGAGTTTTTTCGCAAAATTACCCCAGTACAAAATTGTAGATCACAAAATTCTCTACAAAAAATATATCAATAATTTTTTTCCTAAAAGCCACCATTTTGGAGATATAACGTTCCGAAAAGTTGGATCAGTCGTAATCCCTCTATTTTGCACACGTTTCCACGCCACCTATGAGGTAGTGTACAAAGCGCGTTTTTTTTAACGTGGTTTCCCCAGTAGGCCTATTCCACGGGTCTGCTGAGATTTTATATGTTTTAAAACTATTGCAAAATAATATTATATATTATAGTGGGCAAAAACAACGGCGGTGTAATTAAATAAAATACTTAAAATAAAAAGTTAGTCGTCTGATTCATAACTGTCCAAGATTTCTGTTTCTTCTTCTTCTTGATCTTCTTCTCCTTCTTCTTCCTGTTCATCCTCTTGTTCTTCTTCTTCTTCTTGTTCTATTTCACACGTAAACTGCCCCAATAGCGATTCCTGATCGGTATCAAACCAATCTTCAAGAGTTGGTGACTCAACATTCGAGCATGATCGGCCTTGACAGTGTGTGCATGCCAGGGAACAAAACAGTCCAACTTTTCTGCAACCACATTTTGCACTACACCCTTTCATGCAGTTGCAAAATATTGTGTTGAGAAGTTTCTCAGGTGCTGGTGGAAGTAAAGTTTGAACTGGCTCTAGTGTATTGTCGATCAACTTCCAACCCCAGTCTTTAGGGTCCAGCTGATTACCAAGCCACACTTGAACTTGGTAATATACCCGAAACAGATGTTGATGAGCAGCTACTGAGGTTGGAGGAAGAGAAGCTAAGTTGACTTGTTTTTTATTACGCGTATTTTTCACGAAAGATGTGTATCGCAACTTATCTAAGCAAGTGGTTTTTTTGGGGGCTCCGTACATAGCAAGAAGAAATTGAACTCCGTTGGTGATAACATGTTGTTGAGTTGAATTACTATTTTTAAAAACTTCAGCACATTGTAGTAAATCTTTTTTTTCAAACATTTTGAAAACTGTTGTTTTTCCTCTCCTGTAAAAAGCAGATGTCGTATTGCAGCCAGTTATTGCGTGTAGAAACAATACATGATTTTGACATTTAGGAAAATTGGATAAACTGTTTGATGAATATATTTCCGATTGATTTTGGGCTTTTCCGGGTTTAAAAAAATAAATAATTTTTTCAGTTGGAGTTCGAGCAGTAAGCAAGACGAGTAAATCAACATCCTCACCAACAACAACAGTTGTATTTGTCACACTGAATTTCTTTATCGCTGTTTCAATAATCAATACATCAGCATCATCATTAGCTTGTTCAACGGATATATTCTCAGCAGTAAATTTTGCTTTCAACATCGAAATAAACCTAGATTTATTGTGATTATTTGCAAAGAATTTCTGTTGACTGGTAGGAACTGTCATTGATTCATCGAATATAATATCAGAAGAAGTTGATGAAGCAGCATTTCGACGGCGTTGCTCTGCTGCTTTAATATTTCTCGTATAATCATCATATCCGTCAAATACGACAGTAACTCTGGAACCAAAATGTCGACGTACATATTGAACGTATTTATCTAAGATAACGTTAAATGTTTCCTCGCTATCCCACACCACTCGATGTAATAAGAATCCTCCGTCAATTATGTACGTTGAATTAGTGTTATTAATATCAACATTTATAGTCTGAAAACAATCGTAAATAGCCGACTTCTGGGTCTTGCGCATTCCAATGTCATCAAATAATGTTAACGGATAAGGAGCTAATTCATACTCGAAATATTTCTCAATTTCATCTTGAAAAGCCGCAGTAATACTCATACGTTGGAATAATAACACTGGGTCAACAGGTACTTTTTCTTCGTGAACTTTTACGGTGCTACTCATAGCTAAAAGAGGAACAACTTTGTCAGCGCGTTTAAGGAACGGGGTTTCATTATACCTGAGATTCTCGTAGTTTAACTTATATTTTACATAAGCAAGTTACAATAAATAATAGCGAACTTATTTTAGTTCTATTACACCTTTAGTGACTTTCATATGTGGCGTACGTGTGCAAAATAGAGGGATTACGACTGATCCAACTTTTCGGAACGTTATATCTCCAAAATGGTGGCTTTTAGGAAAAAAATTATTAATATATTTTTTGTAGAGAATTTCGTGATCTACAATTTTGTACTGGGGTAATTTTGCGAAAAAACTCACCGTTTCGCTAAAAATCGCAAAAAACTCATTTTTTTGACCTTTGACCCCGTGCCAAATTTTTAGCACACCTCGGAACGATGAGGACTTTTGAGATTTTCTTTATAATGATGTTTTGAACAACTATGCCAATATTCAGCTTTATGGGAATTTATGTAACCTTCCTCCTGATTTTAGGCTTAAATAGACCGGACTAATAAGTACGAAATTTTTATTTAGAAAAATTCGATCGATTCGGTGAATTTTAAACATATTATTACAATAACTACTCATTCATACATAATTTAATTATAAAGTTTTTCATTACGTCACATATATCATGACCATCTATTAAGTTCTTAATCATTTAACAAACGATTTAACATTTAATTCCATTCGTTCATAACTTGAATTCCAGACACGCATTGTACTCTGAATTCACTTTCTTATAATTAACAATAGCAGATAATTCATTACGTTTCTTGTGTAATCTTTTATAGTCTTAAGAATCTTCTAAAATTCAAAAATTGTATTCAAATCTCGTAAGACCTCGTGCGGTTAATATAAATTAATTGGTTCAATTGAATACTGGTAGCTATTTGTATGATCCGTGTCGTATTTGTAACTAAACGAAATCAGAAAGATTATTCGCATAGTATGGGCAACATCTCATAATATGCGGCTTTATACGATGATTGTTGAGTATATAATACATCTAAAAAGGTAAAAATCATTTAATCATATACGTAACGCAATGTATACTTATGAATGTCAACAAAGAAATGCTTCTAACTTTACATTTGGTGCCATTTCTCAAATCAAAGGCGTAGAACGAAAGAGAAGAACTGGCAATAAAATCTCCGCCACTCTTTTTAATGGCATTGTTTTTTTTACACAACGTTTGAAAGGAGCTGCCACCATTACACCATTTTCCAAACGACATCTTAAGTAATTAATAATAATAAAATAAATTAAAAACAAAGATTTGACCTCTATCAGCAGGAGGCATGATGAAATAGGAGCACGCACTTACATTCTCGTAACACATTGTCGAAATAACAAACGTCACATCGCTCGGGCTTCTTACGGACAGTCATGAGCCGTAAATATAATTACAATTTGAAAAAATTTAAGATATATATTTATGAAATATTTTATTTATATATAAAACAAAAGTTGGTGCCGCTTTATCAATCTTTACACTTTTCTGATCGTTCAGAAAAGTACCTGTTGAAGTAACTTCAAAAACTGTACCTCTTTATAATATTAGTATAGAATTCGACATCAGCCACAGCCCACTGGGGCCTTTGGGCTTGTCAGCGGTGAGACAGGTCGAGGTTAAAGGAAGTTACTACCTAAGGACGGATTCCTTAGGTATTTTTTTTTTAAACAGGGACCCCTACATACTAGCCTATCAGACACGCAATCAGGCAGATTTGTGACCGAGTGGCCAAGCAGCAGGGGAGTGTCAGAATCTCCCCTTTCTTAAAAAGGGACGTTATTGCCTTAAAGGGTTGGCGTCTCCCGCCGGGCCCGGGCGACAACTACTCCGAAAATATCGTCATAATATTTATAGGCGAGTCGGGGCCCGCTGCCCGGCGACACCCGCGTTACCTCTCGTGCTATTTTTGTGAGTGACATATCTGACAATCTTGTCGCAGATTTTTTTCAGCTGCGATCTGTGCTCAAGCAACATGTCGGATAGCCCATCCCGGGATACCCTCATGCCAGTCTCGAGTTCCAGATCGCACCTGGCCCTTTCAAAATTCGCACAGTCGACAAGTAAATGAACCACCGTTTGGTTGGTTCTGTCGTCACAGTCACACGCGGGGCTTGTCTTCAGTTTGAGTCTGTGTAAGATTCCTTAGGTTAGAGACATACCACACTTTCCCTTCGTCCACAATTAATTTTATTAATACGATAAAGAAGATTTTTTTTAGCCGTTAACTCGCAAAGTAAATCCACAAATTCAAATTCATAATGTTTATGAATGAACGTAACTGACCTATACCTGACGTATCTCGAATCTGTTATATCACATATTACATACATAATAACCCCATTAATATTCAACACGCTTCGATATTCGCTGTTTCAATGGAAATTTATATTATGTTAATATTTCAATAAAATTGCAATAATCGGACATTTTATAATATTTTTTTATATCTATTAACATTAAGTAGCTATTACTTATGACTAAGGTTGTGTTATTAACTAAATAATACATATTTAAATAGCACCGCCATTTTGTTTTGTATCTTTTTTTTCATTCTTAAACTTGTAACACGTTGACACACTAGAGCAGTGTTGGCCTAGTGGCTTCAGCGTGCGACTCTCATCCCTGAAATCATAGGTTCAATCCCCGACTGTGCACCAATGGACTTTCTATGTGCGCATTTAACATTCGCTCGACCGGTGAAGGAAAACATCGTGAGGAAACCCACTTATCTTAGACCCAAAGAGTCGACGGCGTGGGTCAGGCACAGGAGGCTGATCACCTACTTGCCTAGTAGATAGAAAAATTATCATGAAACAGATTTAGAAATCTGACCCCTAGACTTAATGAGGTTGTAGCGCCACAGATTATTATTATTATTAAACTTCAGTTTTGACTTTTGACAATTGACATGTTTAAATGTCGTATAGATTGGGACTTGTTATTTTTAAAAGATTCCAAAACTGAAGGAGGTTATAAATCGGCTTAGAAAAATCGATTGCTTGAAATTAGTTTTAGATCGTTATTAAGTTAATTTTGAGTGGTTAAAATAGTAATACGAGATGTCTTTTGTAATATGAACCTAATACAAGCCGTACGAGCACAGTCCTAATTCCTAAACCGATACATACAGAATGTTATAAAAATTGTTACACCTAAACGCTACAGTACGTATGTATTTATTACAATTACAGTACTTAATAATAAATAAAGCTGGAAAGGGTCTTTGGACATATTTCGTATACTAGTGTTACATTGCATATCAATAATGTGTAAATGTATTAAGTAATATTTTTTACCTCATAGACACTGTTACTTTTTCCTGAATAAAACCTACTGTACTAAAAAAAAGTAAATTTTGCAATTTTTCTCCCAATAAAACATACACTACAACAATACATAACCCCAATACATAACCCTTCTAATTAAATAAAAGTTAACGGAAATTTTGTAATTTCCTATTTTTTTAACAGCCGATAAAAAATGGTAAATATCAAAGTAAAAGATCGGCGGAATTCCGTAACGTGGACGACACGCTAACAAGCAAAAACAGCTTGTTTGAGGGATCGTAAATAATTATAAAGTCTTCAAGATAATGCTGTCAACTAAGATGGTCACAATTTGGTACCGCTTAACCCATCGCATGTCGAGTTGGGTCATAATGACCCGTAATTTATCTCACACTGTGCATACACTTTGTCCATATTCTTTATTGAATTTTAGCTTATATCAACTGTATTATAAAAAATATAGATAAAATACAAATTAATTGTTGTCATTACAATCTTTAAATTATTTTAAGTTTAATTTGTCTCATTCATCAACGCAGATTGTAAACATTGGAAACAACATTAATTTTAGGAGTATTTCAATTTTTTTCTTTTTTATATTCACCTATAAATAAAAAAAATCGAATGTGTACTTTGTACTGACGCAGCGTACAAAGTACACATGTCAGAAGTGAAACTTCTTTGGCGAACTAATTATTAAGTCTTGTTCATAGTTGTACAAATCTAAAACTTTAGATTTCCGAGACTTAGAGGGAGGGAAAAAGGAAGATATGTTAGGAATTTAATTAGTTTAATTGTCATTAAAACATTAAAAGTGTCGAAAAGTAATACAAACAATAAATTTTTTTTTAAATTTATTTCTACGATAAATAAAACTCGTGGCATTTTAATTTACAATTCGTCATTTGAGATTTCAATAAATTATTTTGCATAAAATATAAAATACTAATATTTCATAAATTCTCTTAACGAAATTTTACTTTTAAAAATAGAATTTCTATAAGGTAATTCGCCCTTCTCAATCGCTATCTCCCTTTTCTTCGACAAAAACGCTGCACATCTTCGTGACGCTAATATTATTATTATTGCGTTTCATCCGTAAAAAAATACCCTAATGCGCCTAAAGAAGTTCCACTTCAATAATCAATTATTTGTCATTCTCAAATTTATCAGAAGTTATTCATATTAAGACCATAAACGAACAAAATAATATAATCAGTTCAAACAGTTCACTCCAGGTAACTTGGACTCTCGCAGGGTTAAACTAGTTTTATATTAAATTTACAGCGCTCCAAATTTGGTATTCGTAATCAATTAGTGTATTTTTGTTCCAGGAAACGAAGCGAACCAAAGCTAGCAATTTTAAACCACCTTTTTTCCATACGAAGATCATTTGGTTGGTGTATAGATATATTTTAATGGTTTTACGTGATCCAAATGTACAATTGTTAAGGATAGCGCAGAAATTGGTAAGTACCTTGTATTTACTTATCGCAGATATAGGATTTGATACAACGCGCTAGTTTTCCCCGACTATAATAAAATAAATGATCAGTTTGATGTGATATTGTTGGAATGGAATAATTGAGTATAATTTATTAAACTTCCAAGCAAGTGTGCTAAATGTCGTAAGTGAATATAATACAAGTTTATTCAAATTTAGTTAACTATTCAAGTTTTAAATCATTTTAATAGATACCTCTCTATAATGTATGTACACGCAACGTTGTGCAACAAGCTTGGTTTATATGATAGGAAACGTCTCTGTTTGTGGACGAATGTCCAATGAAGATGACGAAATTAACAAAGCAGGTTATAGTAAGTTAAGAATATAAACTTAATAATTAAAAGCGTCTGGCTGTTCTGTTATTCTTTTATTATAATTATAATAACAAGGTCCAATTTGTAATATGACCAGTTTGTGAACTAATAACAACTGAGTAACTTAAGGCGGCCAAATAATTTATTTAATAATTATTAATTTATATTTTTTCTTGTCCGAATTCTGTATTATTGCCACGAAGTGTAATAAGTAAAGCTTTGAAGACCTTAACAAAGGCAATTGCGGGCTATGACACGTACCAGGAAACTATTAATTTTAACATATTTTAACTGTTACGTGTTTAACAAAACTAAATTATTACAAATTTTATCTCTAATAGTATATAAAATTCTCGTGCCACAATGTTCGTCCCCATACTCCTCCGAAACGGCTCTTTTTTATGCATATTCAGTAAGATGTCTGAGAATCGGCTACTATCTAACTTTCAAACCCCTAAGTCATAAGGGATGTCCATCCCAAAATTTATATTTTATTTTATAGACTAAATTTTTGTACTACCCACTACGATCAACCCCTATTTTTTATTAATTAGTTTAGAATTTATAACTTGAACTCTGAGGTTATATACTTATAGAGAAAAATCACAGAAAAACCTTAAACGTTTTCATTCCGGAAAAACGAACAGTCTCTGGGGTAGCATAGCAAAATGTTTCATGTTGGTATGAACTAAAAAGGTAGGCTAGGCATTAAGGAGAAACGAAGTTAGTGGGGCAAGCTAGTGTATTTATCAATTAAAACACTTAATTCCCTAAATAAGAGTCAAATCTCAACAGAAAGAAATTTACACGGTCGCCATCCGATACAGCGCGCGTGCTAATTATGTTCCTTTACGAGATAAGGTATTTTAAAAACTTATAACAAATACACCGAAAATAATAATCGCGATAAAATTAAAGATTTAAATGATTATAAGGAACATTTTGTTTTGTCTTATGTAGTTATTTTTTAATAATATACTAATTTCATATTATGGGACATGTATTTTTTGATAATCATACTTCCAAAACTTAAATATATTTTTGTCCGACGACGCGACTATTTCTTTCGCCTAGGTTCCTTGGTCCTGCGCGACAACTGTCCTATTGCTAATTCATTGCTTATCTATTGATTTCCTGGCAAAAGGCAAAATTATTTCCTCAATACTAATTATTTAAAACACATCCCTTATAGTTTCCTTAGACTAAACCGGTCGTGTGAGAACGGAATAATTCACAATTCACAAAGCTCTGTTTTGACGTAAAAATCATATATATATTCTAATTTATTTATTTTCCTATGAGAAATATTTGTTGGCACATCCATACATATTTTAGACGTTTATATAACTAAAAATGTGCCCGATTAAGAGACAATTTTAAACGTGTTCGCTTCGTTCGTTTGTAGGCTTTAGTTACTCACATAGGTTTTGAGTTATTCGGTCAAGATTAGTTTAATGAAAATAATACCGCACTATATAACGTTCAAATATGAGTCACTACGAAAGCTATTTGAAAAGTTTTTATGTTAAATTTCCATACAATTCTTTTCAAGTTATTCCAATTTTATTTTTTACTAGCTGGCCTGGCGAACATCGTACCGCCTAACAGTCGATTCTTTATTTTTTTTAAATACTTATTCTGCTATTCGGGACACCGGTCTAGCTAGTAAGATAAAAAAAAGAAAGTTGATAAGACAACAAATACATTATGTCAAAAAATTAAAATTTACCTTCCCGGAACCCCTCCACTAACATTTGAACTTTATGATATGGTATTAAAGTTCAAATTGACTTTTAAGTAGTATTACGAATATTTTTTTAGACTTTTTCACTAAATTTTTTTAATTTTTCTCTCCGTAAGAACCACCCTCGTACTTACTTCAAGGAATATTATAAAAAAAGAACCAGACAAATCGGTCAAGCCGTTTTCATGTTATGTCGTGACAACGGAAAACGGGTTTCATTTTTAAATATATAGATTACGTTAACAAATATTGTAGCAGTGTTGGCCTAGTGGCGTGAGCATGTAATCCCTGAGGTCGTAGGGTCGAACCTCAGCTGTGCATCAATGGACTTTATATGTGCGCATTTAACACTCCCAATAGTAAAGCGCGGGGAAACTGGCATGCCTTAGACCCATAGAACGTGACGTGTGTCAACATTAGGCGGAACTACTAGCCATATATAAAAACAAATCACAAAAGCTGATACCAAGAAAGGTCGTAGCGCCACTGGTTTATTTTTATTCAATTTTAAGTACGAGTAGTTATCAATTGCATAATGTAAAACAGATTTTCTATTATTATTTTTGATTTCAGGCAATCGCACTAACCGCAGGGCTGTGCTTCATCGGCACAGCACGGCTCACCCAAGCTGGGATTCAAGATGTCCAGGGAGCGCTCTTCATTATCATAGCAGAGAATACCTTCAGCCCTATGTACTCTATGCTCCATATATTCCCTGAAGAGTTCCCCTTGTTGTATAGGGAACTTAGGGCAGGGTTATATTCGACGCCGATTTATTATGTAGCTAGGATGATAGCTTTGGTAAGTACTATGTTATGGAGATAGATTTTTGCAATAAATAAAAGTTGTTTAAAAGACGCACTTATAAAGGTGCCAATAATAGTAGTAGTACCTTTAAAACTTAACAAAAATATTATAATTTTTATATCGCTTCATGTATCATTTATCAACCCCTATATAAAATAAAATATGTTTATTATGGGTATAAGATAAAGTTATCACTTATTCCACGTCATTAAATTTGAAACGGTAAATATTCCTACTCATCGGCAAAGAATACAGAAACAGAAGACACAGTGTAGGCTGAAAGAAAAAAATCTCGGTGCTCTTTTAAAATAGCAAATAATCATACAAAATAACAATGGCAAACAGCACTTATTTTAAAACAAATATCGCAAATTAATTATAAGTAGCCTGTCTAGCACTAGTTCCAGGCTCTTTTATCAACTAGATAATCGTTTACTTTATAGTAAGCCTTTTTACACAGCTTTTCTTTATACGGCTGGTTAAATTCGAGTTTCTAAGAGAAAATCATTTAAAAAGACTGATGCAAAGTTTGGGGGTCAGATGGCCGATGGGGCCTTGAAATTAATACGATAGCAAGTCAAGTGTATGTTATATATATTTACGGGTTTATTACACAACAGAATATGTATCAGCCACAACTAGCAGTACAGAGTAATCTGCGAGAACTACTGATTACAGGAATGGAGCCCATTTATAACTAAAATAAAATTTAATCAATGTATACGACACAGGTCTTTGACTTATTAGGAAGGCCTCAATCTGAATTTTATTTACAATAGCTTAACAAATATTATTTTTATTTTGACAATTAATTTTAATTCTTTTGCCAGTTCTTCTCTATCGTTCTACGGCCTTGATTTGAGAACTGACAGTAATTGTGAAATTAGAAGCATTTAATATATATTTCTTTTTGACGTTCTTAAATTTAAATTGTGTTACCTATATGAATAAATGATTTTGATTTTGATAAACTGACACAGGAATGCAACACCCATAAGTTTAATTGTACTGAGTAAAGATTTATTAATGATTTTACACCCTTTTTTAGTTCCCAGGTCTGGTGATTGAGCCGTCACTGTTCACACTGGTCGTCTACTGGATCGCAGGTCTACGGAGCACCCTCTATGCGTTTGGTTTCACTGTCTTCTTGTCTATATTGGTTCTGAACGTAGCTATAGCATGTGGTAAGTAAACTTTTTAACCGTCGTTAAGAAAGATTAATACTCGAATATTATAATTTTTATTTTATTTATACTTAATACGTATAATTTACAATTTCCTTAAACTAAGTAATAATAAAAATTATAAAAAGAAAATTAATACAAATTTAAAAAGTTTGGTCCCTGTGGCAGTGTACCTTTAACGCTGGCAGCAATTCCTCGCTGTATTGCGATAATTATTAGAGATAAAATCGATTCTAAAGGAATTTTGAGATTATTTGCGCGTAAATCTTTCTAATTGGAGTTATGTATTTTATCATTGGAATATGACTTACTTCTCATGCCTGTCCTAATTCCTATCCTAGTGTAAAGGTTTATTAAGTTTGGTATACAATAATAATTTCACTAAGTTACACATTATTTATATGTACCTACAATCTACATAGTTTACTGATATGAGTAAGCAGTGTTGGCCTAGTGGCTTCAGATTGTGACTCTCATCCTTGAAGTCTTAGGTTTGGTCCCCGTCCGTACACCAATGGACTTTCTATGTGCGCAGCTAACAGTCGCTCATACGGTGAAGGAAACCGGTCGTAACATGTGTCAGACAGAAAGGTTACCTTTAATTTTTATTTCATAGACATGAAATAAAAATTATCAAAGAAACGGCTTATTATTAATGATGTTTAGTTGGTATTGCCTATTAAGCTAAATAAAATTTAATAATAATTAAATAATAATAATATAAATATTTATACATATTTTTTTTTAAATTTTTTTTTTTAGATTTAAATTTTCTTTTTCAGGATCATTCTTCTCTTGCGCTTTCGGTTCAATGCCGGTCGCAATCGCCTACCTTGTCCCATTTGACTACTCTCTTATGATGACATCGGGACTATTTATAAAACTCAGGTAACTTATTCTATATACATATATAATGTTAAAGAACTTTATTTCTCATTACAAAAATTATTTTTTATTTACATGAGAAATTTAATATTAAGTATATACGAACGAGATACACGTCGCCATCAGCTAGCCCAATTTTAGATATAATAGTATCGATCGCTTATACTGGGAATAAATAAGGCGCAAGTGAGTTTCTCTGTGAATACAAAAGAAACAACATTTAAACATTTACAATCTAGGTTTTATCAAGTAAAATAATATAATGAAAAAATTAATACATCTTACATATATTATGTCAAGTGACAAATTCAACATCGTCGTCCAGACGGCAAAGAAGAAAAATAAAATATATACCATGAATTTCTTTATGTAACAAAGTAGAATGAGATTTTGGCGGCAAAATATAGTTAGTAGTAGATTATAGATACCGGTTATATTGACCAAAATTAAAGGTATCAGCTTAATTCTAAGTATTATGTACTTAATAACATCATCGGCTGTTACGACTATCGATTTTTACGACCAAATATGAGTAGTCCCTTCGAAGTCGTTTTAACAGATTTTGACAGTGTTTCTATTTCTATTTCGGCACTTTACCACTCCCACTTATTCTTATACATATAATGTACTATTGGTATCATATCTTAATAACACGTAAATTAAAATTATGTTTAAATAATTTATTTTAAAAGCATTTGAATCCATGATTTCATTATCGGTGCTACGGTTTTGCCAATAGCCTTTACGGAAAATGGGCTAAGAAAATTCCGTAGTTTTATGCAATTTAAATAGTCTAGTTGTTACTCTTTACATATGTTTGTAACAAATCTATGTTGTCCCTACCCATCCGTTTTGTAGTCTAAAATTATATGATTCAAGATTTTACGACTTATGAAATACATGAAAAATACAAATAAACACTTTTCTACAGCTCAATACCAAAATATATATCGTGGATTCGACACCTGTCTTGGCTCATGTATTCTAATGAAGCAATGACGATTCTTCAGTGGGACGGGGTACAAAACATAAGTAAGTACAACCATCTAACATCTCTTTAAACGTCGAAGTACACGTCCTAGCTACTAAAGTAAAACAACGATTCTTTCCAGAGACAACTCTCCATAACGCGAGAGAACTATTACCTATCATAGGGTGTTTTCAGTGTTGCTACAATAAGCAGCGGTAGCCACTTAAAAAATAATTTAATTTACTTTTACTTTATTGCTTTTTTCGTGTTACCTATTTTTTATTTAGTGCACAGTTAATAACTATTATTCTGTGACAAATACAAATAAAAGTTTGTTCGAATGTTTTAACTTTTTAATTACAATCATATTCTGATTTACTAACGAGGGTTCTACGAAATCAGGTAAAAATGTTGTCAGGGAAGTCCCTAAAACAGGTTAAATGGGTGGGCAGGTGTTAAAGTGATTATGGCCTTGTCTTTTACTGCAAATTGTCTTGTTTACAAAGACGTACTTTTTTAGACCTTTTTTGAAATAAAATTTTGTTTACAAAGCCATTTTTCACATCTGTCAAACTGTATGTTAGCAACGTTTTATGTGAGGCTTTGTGTATGCGTGTTTGTGCATTGAATTTTATACAATACTAGCTGACCCGGCAAACGTCGTTTTTCCATGTATATTTCCATTTCTAGGAAACCTTTTTTTATAGATCAAGAGCCCAGGACTGCCAGACCTTCGTCATTTTATAAAAGCTGAAAGTTCTTCGGTAATTATAATTTATTAAAGTTTAGGGGTGTCTGGCAGGGGGTAGCAACTGTCATAAGTGTCTGGCAATGGATGACGAGATTCCTTAAATTATTCCTAATAAAATATAAAAAATTTGAGCTTTATACTTTAACGAATTTAAGGTACTATTTTATACACCTTTACTACCTGTTATCTGCCAAAGTAACCACTACCCAAACTCTATAGTCCCTGGTCGTTCTTACCTGTATAGGGGACACGCACAGAAGAACTATCAGCTTTTCTAAAATGACGAAGGTCTGGCAGTCCTGGGCTCTTAGGATATTAGTCCAATAAAAATAACTAGTTGCAATATAAAAAATATGGGTTGATCGTAGAGGAGTGACAATTAAGGGTTGTATGTATTTTTGTATGTTGTATCATAAAAAGATAAAAACTAAAAGTTTTGTCTAAAAAAAGAAAATTACCATCCTTAACATTTAGGAGGATGAAAAATAGATGTTGTCCGATTCTCAGACTTACTGAATATAAAAAATTTCATTATAACTAGTCGAGCTGTTTCGGAGGAGTATGGGAACGAACATTGTGACACGAGAATTTTACATATTAGATGGGGCAAACGGACAGAGACGCTCACCTTATGATAAGTGATACAGCCGCCCATGAACACACGTGAACCCACGAGAATGTAAGTGTGTGCTCCTATTACACCATGCCTCCTGCTGGACAAATCTTTGTTTTTAATTTATTTTATTATTATTCATTAAGTATTGATTACTTAAGATGTCGTGTGAAACATGGTGTAATTGCTGCAGCTCCTTACAAACATTGTGTATAACAAAAAGCTGCCAGCTCTTCGGAACCTTGCCTGAAGGGACTCCTTATATAAATATATATCTCTCCTTTTATCTATTTTTCTCTATTATTAAAATCATAACGTTAATATTCAAATTCTGTTACAGCATGTCTTACAGACGAGACCGGTGCACCATGCCTCAGTACTGGCGATGAAGTCTTGAGCATGTATGACTTTACCACAAACGAATTCTGGCCCGACATTGTCGCCCTGGTCATTCTCTACCTAGGTTTCCACCTCTTGGCACTGATTGCCCTGCGCTACCGTACGAGGAGAAAATAAATACAATATCTTTCTGAAATTGACTTCGTCTCTCCTGCCAGTTTTTCTAACCTTACTTTGCGGACCAGTTTCATTTAATATTTGGAAATTGTAGAGCTTAATTCTTTAAAAAAAAAATCATTGGCTTACCCTGTCAAAAGTGATTTCTATTTCCATACTGTGTTTTCATACCTGTTGGTTTGTCTATGTGTGCCTGTTATAGTCGACCGATTTTTAAGTGAGGCTTCGGGTCATAAATCATTTTTATCTGATTGTCTCGCCCGCTAGGTCTTATCGAGAGGTATAGTGATGTGTGTAAGAATTGTGGAGGTGCATATCGATAACGGGATAGGTACGATGGATATGCTAAATTTTGTTAAATATTAATAGGAATAATTTTTCTGAAAATAAAAGTTTTTAATTTGTAAGATAAATGTCACCATTTAATATCTTCAAAAATTCATCTCAGAATAAAAATTCACCATTAAGGGATAGGGGCACAATAGGGGTAAAGAATATTTGGGGGGTTTTTAGGGGAAATTTTACACCAAATACAGATTTTTGCTATTGTATACCACATTACTGATTTTGGAACAAAATTGAAGTAGAACACATCATAAGAATAGGATCCGCGTGGTTAACCTTACTAATTGTATATTCGTTTGAGCTGTCAAAGAACGATGTGATTTTAATTGAATATCGCTTCTTTTTTTTTTTTTTTTTAAGACAATTCACACCACTTGACCTAGTCCCATGCTAAGCTGGTGAAGCTTGTGTTATGGGTACTAGGCAACGGAATTAAATACAAGTTCTGAATTTCATGAAAATTCACTAATATCACAAGATTTTATTTTTATTTTTCTGTATTTTAAGGCATCCTAGGAGATCCTAGGCATCCATTTCTGGGGGGAAATCAAATTAGTCTAGGGATACATTGCCGACACCATGTGGCGACACTGTCGATATCGGGTTCCGTTGCTTGCACATTCCTACTGTCAGTGACATTTATTGCCCGACGACTCAGTTTAAAATGCATTTCTCTCAATCTTTCTCATTTAAGTCGACTTTATAAGTTTTAAGATTATAGATTAGGCGCCATTTGAGTCGGTTTTATCATTTATACAAGAAGGACATCTAATTTCGGCTTGGTAAAATTTGTAAAAACAAAATATTAAAAACCATTCAATTTAATTTTGTACAAGAATTAAGCTCTCCTTAAAGTATTATTTCATGTAGTCAATAGGGACAGTTACGGCCAGTTAAGAATAAGCAACGAATTTAATTATGTGAAAATAATGATTTAAATGTATTGGGCATTATTGATTAAATCTTATCGATTGACATAATATTATTTTGTAGGAAAATATTTTGTAACATCGTATTTTAAAGCGAATATAGGAGTGACATATTTATAGTTTGACTTAGGCCGAAATTATTGGCAGGAAATTAATTTCGTGACATTAGACCAACAGTTTCACATGTATTTCAATATTTTAGTAATGCATGCATTAATTTCCTGAATGCAAATGAGTTTCGTGCCCTGCGCGATTTCTTGGTGAAATTAGTTATTTCATGATGGAGATGCGACGTGAAACTAGTGTCGCGAAAGTGCCTGTGAGGATGTGTATTTTGATGCGATTACATGATGCGACCCTGAATTTTTATGATAAAGACTTCAAACTATTTCCGCATAGCTATCCACATTGCCACATACTTTTCTTGGCCGGTAAGAGCGTCGCGACGCTGTCATGGATATAAGTATTGCCAGTAAATAAAAATTAACCATTATAAGGGGAATAATTTAAATCCATGCAGGCTAACATAACAATTTATTAAAATGTCTTAATAAAACAATGTATATCTATATAAATAAATGTGACACCAACATAGGAACAACTGATATGATATGTTTTGTTACCTGTACTATTCATATAATATATTTTATAATACCAATCAGAATCGTTCTATAATTAAAACTTCGCCATTGTAATTATTAATGCAAGGAATAAAAATAAATACATTTTAGTTGTATTCTTATTAGACGTTGATAGATAGTAAAATTATTTATTGTACGCACCAAGAAATTACAGAAAATAAAGGATATCTGTGTGTCTGAGTCTGACATTTCAAAATGGCGACGGTAGTACCTATTTCAGCCGCCGGCCAAGAAAAGTATGTGGCACTGTATACACATTATACACTCGAGCTGTCAGAACACGGGCTAACACTAGATTATCGTTTGACATATGACAAATAGTTGACAATTAAGTTCGTGCTAAGAGTAATACTTTCTTTAGTTGTATGAATTCTGGAAACCTTTTGTAAAAAATTGTAATCTTGATAATAGTATTTAAGACGAGACCTTAGAGATATATTAAGTGTTTGTGTGAGTGATATAAATTCTTGACAGCGGATTTTAATAGATGCAATAATCTTGCCTGATTAAAAAATAAGTTTAACGTATAAGTTACCATACATTTTTGTTCCTTTTTTGTATCTTGATGTTATGTAGCCTAATAAAGAGATTTTACAAAGTATATAATTTAAGTTATCATTGTTAAACTATTTTAAAGAATCACTATGTCGCTTAATAAATACAGTGCAAAAATTGTTTTGTTTCTTTAACAAATCTAAAATACTTAAATGTATGAGTATCTGTAGTCAATCCTCAATTCTACATGAATGACGTCCCTACCACTGTCCACATAGATATAAGTAGCGACACGAAACTCTAGCGCTGACCGTTATTGCGCAGAAGTAAAAAATAAGGTACCTGAGGCGGGCTAGCGGAATGAAGAGCGTCGATTGGCTCTCCAGTCGCATTTTATCCCCCGCGCGACAGTACGCATGCGCAGCAATCCCCTCCACGTATCGGCCAGCGCTAGACTTACGTGCCGCTGGTTATAACTTATAGTTAATATGAAAAAGAACATAACACAGCAGAGTTGGCCTCTCGGCCTTTAATGCCTGACACACACCTTTAATAATACAGTCTAATAAAGATAATATATGGAAATAAATAGTATAAAAACAGCATTTAACAATTAATTAATTCACATTAATATAACAATACATATAAATTATTAGGGACGTTAAAACTTTAAAATAGATTATCTTAAGATTGTTAAAAAGTGCATGATTCAAATCATTTACAGACAACAGAATAAAAAATACGGAAAAGTATTTCCGGCTTTAAATATTATTATTTTATTTTCCATACAATAAGCACACACTAAGTTATTATTGGTAAAAAAGCGCCATCTGTTATTACATTTACGAAACCCGTACTTAATGTTATACGTGATCCATCACAACTCAGCCGAATCGCTCGATGCGTTACGACTTAGTTATTAGTTCTGAGTTTGTTGTAGAGAGGGCGCTGTTTTCAAACTAATTTTTTTCCTTAGCAGGTAAACGAATTGCCGCGAATAGCGGCGCACCGCGCAAGCGTAGTTCAAATTCATCGGCCATATTCGTCGCGTCTGACGGAGTGCAGTGCACGGCTGTTACATGTTTTATCGTAAACTGTATTAAAGTAATGACAACGAATTGTAATTGGTGCATAATTAAATGAAGGGACACGAAAATATGATATTTAACATAGTCCTTAATCGATACTCGTGTCGTTTGTTGAATAAACGTGCAACGAACTGTGCATTTGTGTGTTTATGATAACAGTTAACAGTAATCCACGGTATGGTTTTATTTGTCTTATCCCATGTTATAAGTGGTGTTAAGGTTGTATAGTGTTATGCAAGTTAACATAACCGTGACCTTCATGATCGTGACTGTGCTTGAGGTGCTTTTTGAGGTTAAGATGCAGCTTGGATTATAAACGACAGCGCCGAGCCATCAGGTTTGATATTTTATCTATTTTGATAGTAATAAATGTATTATCTCCCGTCCTAAATAATTGTTTGTCTCGCGATACATGTATTTCATCGACATTCGAATTATTACTTCGCGTGACCAACGGTTTACGTGAGAAAACGAACATTTTTAAGTTAATTCGTCACGGAGAGGCAATGTTTATTTATTTTGAAAACTGTATTAGAAAAAAATAAGTACAGACAAAAATCAACAAGTAATGGGCTAAAGGTTGTGTAAAGGCGCGCGCAATCGTGAGATTAATGCCGGTGGCAGCAGGAATGCAACGCTGGTAAAAAGCAGTTGAACCAAAAACAAGTAAAGCGGCAGCACGACCGTACTTATCCAAACATTGATTTTACTCTTTTTTCTATGGAGCTTAGCTACCGAGGATATGTCGTATTCTATTGGTTGCACAAACTTTTTGAATTAAAGGACAAGCTTGAAGTTCGTTGTATTCGACGTACGGTACTACCACGGAGGCGATCTCATAATCAAATTTAGTACATTTGTTTATTATACATAACTCTTTTAACCTTGAACAATGCTTATATGTAAGTCAAATCAGCTAAATATAAATTAAAATGTCTTCTTTGTGTTATTAGTATCGTAATACACCAGTAATCTATTTAATGACTGCTGTGTTCAATGCATTCATAATAAAAATGCAAATTATTATTGAAAGCGAAGGAAATATGGGCATTATTATAGTGTTTATTAAATTGTTGCACGCGCTCTAGGTCGATTTTAATAACTTGGGTTTACATAAGGTATTTTAATCATTACATCATTTCCGTTATTACTGAAAGCGTATGTGTAATATACACACATTTTTTTTAAATCAAAGCCATCAACGCCTGATCAGATCTGATTTGTACAAACATGGAATCGTTATAATGATACTAGAAACCTACGCAAACTTCGAGGTACTGTTGCTACCTAATTTCGAGCGGTGTGGAGTATTAACATAAACAATAGCCTGGTTTAAATAGGATCCGCCACTTATCATATGTAGACAACAATCATTTTACGCGAACAATAACTTGTATCATTAAATTTCCCGCCATTACGAATTTTAAATTTAGAACCATTTAGTTTTTAGGTAAATAGAAGAATGTTACAATCACCATGCAATCACGTAAAATTAGGGCAAATAACTCTCCTCGAACTGCAACAAAGAAATGCTAAAAGCCGGTTTTCTAGAAAGCTTTATTGTCATCCTATCAGATGTGGTGGTTTGAACCTTCAGCACTGTCGATAATGTCAAAACTAAGACATAGAGAAGAACGACTCTATAGATTTCGAAAGTAGATTAAATAGTTCGAAGCTAAGGGGCCTTAGTCAAGATGCCTTAACAGTAGTATATGTAGAATGTCGAAAACTAAATTTGTATGAAGATTTGTCGACACTGTCATTTCCATACTAATTTAGTTTTCGACTTACTACACATACTACTGTTAAGGAATCTTGACTAAGCCCCTAGGGCGTATATATTTATTATAAATGGTCGAAAATTAGTTTTAAAAAAGGTTCGTACAGTAACTATATAGGTTCACATATAGTTGATAGATTTGGTTTGGTTGGATACAAGTTAATACCGTGTTTATTATGTGAACTTCTTATTCTAAAATGCATAATTTTTTTTATTAGAATCAGTCGAGCCCTTTCCATACTCCTCGTATGGGAACGAACATTGGGACACGAGAATTTTATATATTAGATTGAATAAAATCGAATTATTCAATATACGTTATATTATATATAATTTATTCGTGTTAGTCACAATTATGTCACAAGTTTTCTCTTTAATGGCCACGATCTAGATAATGTCTTATTAACTAGACCGATTAGGAATCTGTCGTGATTGACTGAGGTCACTTACTGTTAGATCACCTAAGCGTGCCAAATTAGGAACCTAGGTGACCTAATGACAACTGGGCTAATAGCGGGCTTAAAATTGATTACATGCACTTAATACGGTGTTAATCGATCTTGATTGATTTTTAATTGACTTTCTTAGTGACATTTCTGATGCGCTCTGATAGTACCTACTTAAACTATTGACCTAGTTAATTTTGAAAAAAAAAATGTGCCAACGTACAAAGTACACATGACAGAAGTGAAACTTCTTTGGCAAACTAATTTTTAACTCTTTTTCATAGTTATACAAATCTAAAACTTTAGATTTCCTAGACTTAGAGGGAGGGAAAAATGAAGATATGTTAGGAACTTAATGAATTTAATTGTCATTAAAATATTAAGTGTCGAAAATTAATACAAAGAATATATTTTTTTTTAATTTATTTCTTCGATAGTATAAACACCTGGCATTTTGATTTACAATTTGTCACTTGAGATTTTAATAAATTACTTTGCATTAAATATAAAATACTATTGAATATTTCATAAATTAACTTCAAAAACCTATGTTTGGTTTATAAGAGGAACATTTTTATTTGGACCAGAAAAGTAGGACATGATATAACAAACAAATTGACGTATACATACGAAAATATCAAAATGTTGCCGTTCCTAAATACGGACACGACCAGCGATATCAAGTATATAAAAACAGTGAAACAGTACATATTAACCATAAAACAATTACAAACTATTAAGTATTGAATTATCTGTACTGTGTCCTAATTCTATTCTTAGCCGAAGCGAACCATGAAACACGTCAAATCTCTGTGAAATGACATTATGGTAGCGACATAATATATTAATAGGAGAGTTTCTGCCAACGTTTGTTCGCTAATGAGAGATGTGAAAACATCCATAAAACGACTCCCGATCCGAGGAATTTGAATTTTTCGTTTCTGGGCAATCCACAATTCTGTTAATTACTTTAAAAGCTTGGTCAAGGCAAAAGATCACGTGGCCGTTCACCAACCAGTTGGACCGAGACTCATCGTCTTTAACTATACACTGTTATAAGATATGCGCTGGACATTAACTGGTGGAAACCGATTCCGCTCCAGATGTTTCCTTGCGGACCACAATGCTCAGACATGAGTTACCAACTGAAGAGAGAGAGAGAGTTTGAAAAGGTATAACATGTCGATGTTTGACAGATTCTGACTGTTGAACAATTGTTTAATAATTGTTGTTAATATACATTTCATTATAATTGACCGGTACGTATTAATAGGAAAAGTTTTCTCAGCGGTCCGCGAACTAGTTTTATTATATTTATTTCTTTATATTATTTGAATTGCAGTATCATTAACTAGTATTCAACAAGTTCCATTACCTATTTGAATCATAGTCATAATTAAAATGCTTATGTATTTCTAAATGGCTAAGTTGCCCAAAGAAGTGAGCCTGTCGAGTTGCACGACAAGTAAGGATGTTGTGCATTAAGAAATCTCTTAGAATTTCCGTCTTAACCAGTCTGACTGGGATAAAAGTTAAATCTTGATAAGTGTCAGTTTTTTATCGTTGGTATAGATACCGGCAAACATCTTGAACAAATGTCAGAAGCGACTTTTAGGTATCACTGGGAGAGAGCGGCGGGTGGTGGGAGAGTGACGTGTCGATCGCGAGATTGGTAAATCAGTTGACGTTTGTGTCCCAGATGCGCAATCTTCCCCAATCCTTTGTTAAATGCTCCAGAACTTTGCCGGTTTCTGTATCACTGCTGAAAATCGTTTTATTAAGAAATATTACAAGATATTATTCCTCTTCTCCATTTTAATTAGGCATGTTATTACACTAAATAGTATAGTGTCTCAGTAACGCTTGATTCATACGATATATTAGAAAAATAGTTAGCTAGCCAATAGATGCGCAGCAGTTTTAAATGCAAATATGTCCATATTAGATGCTGGGATTTATACGACTCGTATATTGTACCTACTAAGGCTCAGAGAACATACTTATAGGCAAGATTGTTAACGTTGCATTTTCGTGAATGGTAAATTGCATGTGTTATATTTTGTAATACAGAAAAAAAAATATTTTTCGTGCTTTGAAGGCCATTGTAGATATTACACTCAAACTCAAAATTACTTTATTCATAATATATAAGTACACTTATGAACATCAATAAAAAATATGTTAAATTTATTCTAAATTTTCATTTACTACCAGTTCGCAAGTCAGGGCGTAGAGCGGGCAAGAAGAACTGGCAAGAAATTCTCCGCCACTCTTTTTAATTGCCTAGTTTTGAGTCATGCAAAAAAAAAGGCAGAGTAGCCATAAATAAATATTTCAACTGAAGCAAATCAAGGCCACGGATTAGTATCATTTAAATAATCGTCATAATATGTATCTTAGATTCCTATAAAAACACACAACGATATGCCTAACGTCGGCAGACAGAGGACATACTTAATAAAAAATCGTATTTGAATTAATATTAAAAAGCTGTGTGGTATTAAGTTACATTATATGAGCTGTTTACACACGTGAATTCCAATCGAATGAGGAATAAGGAATTCCAATGATTTAATACCTAACATATTGTTTCAAACGGTAAGATAATACTTACATTATAAACAACGTCCCATTTCAACATGCATGACGTAAAAATGAGGTTTGGTGACAAGTAGTGCGTAACGATTTAATATAAATTAATTAATATAAATAAATAAATTTCAAATCAAAACCAGGATTTAACTTAACGTAAATTAGATAGGATTTTTTTAGTAAAATCTATAAAATATTTGAAAATTGTTAGTATTTATTGTCATTTGTAATTGATAAATGTCAATTTTCTTAACATACACAGTAGTAATAAAAATAATTAAAAAGAAAATCGAAACAAGTTTTAAAAGTTTGGTCCCTATGACCTTTAACGCTGGCAGCATTTCCCAGCTGTATTGCGATACTTATTCGTTGAGCTGGGAAAGCACCAGCTCTGGGGTCACCGGCACTATCTACCAGGCGCCAACTTAAATCTTTAATAAGCGCCTGTGCACTTGAACCCCACGCCCCAAGAGTCGCTACTCCAAAGGGAACGAAATCGAAGTTGGAGGAATGACTCTTATATTAATTGTTGGATTAAATGTTGATTAATTTGAGTTGCTCCGTGAGAGAACTCTGGATCTACGAGTTAGCCCCGCAATGCGCCAATAAAGCTACAGAAGCTATAATAAACATGTATGCTGATGTAGCTATAGTCTGATTGTAATAGGAGACCGATGACCCCAATAGTGTTACCAAGAAGGTGAAAGTTTTGCGTGCTCCCTTTTTTCTTTGAACCACCTTTGGTAATATAATGTAGATAATTTTCGCTCTCGGCGATCAGCGATCCGTTTCTTGTTCCATACCAATTACTCTGATAATGTCAATTAAGTGAAAGCAGGTAATTGGTTGATTGTTATAATGACCGGAACATCGGATTATGCTACAGTAAAGTAGGAATCGTGAGAAATATTATTGGTATAAAAACTCGGTCACTTCCAGAGTACGAAAGTTGTTCATAAAGAGTTAACGTTTACTTAAATCATTTAATAAAAATTAAAATAAGTTCACCTTAAATATGCTTGTTTTATTAACTAACTAGCTGACCCGGCTAACTTCGTTCCTTATTAATAATAATATTGTTGTTACTTTAGTTAAACTTATTTTAGGATTCCATTAAGGTGATAACTTTTTTTGCAAATAGAGAAATGTTTTATTGCTTGCCATTGCAAAAGAAGAATGGCAGTTTTACACATTAGGCCTCTTCTCTCTATCGCCAATATTGCGATACTGCATGTTAAAGCACTTTCTGCTTTACAACATTTTTTGATGAGGTAACACATGTTTTCGATCAAGATCAAAGCCTGGTTATGCATCTCCTCATTTACCTCAAGTTCGGAATTTCTTGAAGTGACACGAATTCGACGTAAAATGATGCGTAGTTTTGTCAACAAATGTCACCACATGCCGTGTGCATTCGTAAAATTAATTAATTTATTTATTGTTATTCGATAACTTATCCGATATTTTATTACTTATTCTGCTATTCGGAGTGGAGAAAAATCCATCAAAAAAGACATAACTAACATCGGTCCAGCCGATCTCGAGTTATAAGTGTTGTAACAAACACGACTTTCTTTTATATATATAGATAGAGCATTTAATTTCGTATTTGAAATAGTGAGGGAACCAATGACATATATAGGTCTTTAAGTTTTTAGCCGTTGCCACGGTTTTTTGAATATATATTATAATACGAAATACAGTCAAAACCGTTTACGACGACATCGTTTAGAACAACGTTTCCCAAGGTTTCCGGCTGAATTCTATTGTATTAGGCACTTAAGAACAACGTCATCGGCTGTTACAACTATCGGTTTTTACGACCAAATATGAGTAGTCCCTTCGATGTTGTTATAACAGATTTTGACTGTATATTCAAATTATCTAACCGTCGGGAACTTAAGGTTATGTGAGGAGTACTCTAACCCAAAATGTTGAATGTAAGAAGAAGACATATACTTATTTATACTACTTAAACCCCATAAGAGTGGATTCAATCACGAGTTCAAGAAATCGATCTCAAAATTCTAGTAAAATCTACAAACTTATGTTCGGTTAAAATATGTACTGGAACTACTTATGATCAATGTTTAACACACAAATACTTAGTGTATAATCCGGAAGACCTTTTTTTTTTTTTTTTTGATATCCGAGGTGGAAATGCATTTGCGCATCCCCTGAACAGGGGTATGTGGGACTCGACCCACGCCAAAATCTCTGCTACTCAGAGACTGGGTGAGCAATACCCACTAAAACCACCTCGACTAGTTCCGACAAAGCCGCGTTACAGAGGCTCCGGGGTCGCTGTCGCATTCTACCGGGACCTCAACGGCATGTTACACTCAAAAACCTCCGGTGCAGTATACACTACATAGGAGGTAGGAGATGGGCATATCTTCTCCTATTTACTCCCCGTCTTCTACCCCTAGGATTCGTCCTAAAGCGCTCCCTCTCTCGCTCTGCTGTCTCCTTCTGTAGCATGACCTGCTCACAGAAGGATACCACTGCATTCCATACCTCGTCACTGCCGACCATTTTTTGTACAACACAGGGCAAAGCAAGGTTATTACCCACCACAGAAATAAGATTGTGACGTAGCTCAGACCACTGCGGACAATCCTCCAACGTATGCTGTGCAGTATCATCATTTGCGCCACACTCCAAGCAGCTTGGTGTTGGTTCCCGCCGCACGATGTCATGCAAGTATCGCCCAAAACATCCATGTCCTGTCAACACCTGCACAAGACGAAAGGTAAGGGCACCACTTTTTCTATTTGCCCAGTCACTAAGTACTGGACGAATAGCCTCCACCGTTCTATGCCCCGCTGATGGGTTAGCTAAGTCTTGGTACCATTTTTGCATTGTAGCTGATCGCGCCAAACGTCTTAAATTCTCGACTTCCTCAACACCAGGGTAAATACCTTCAGCCCTCGACTCCATCCGGTGATTGTATACTAAAGTGAGAGCCTCAGCCTCTAACTCCCAAGGTGGAGTGCCAGCCAATATACAGCAAGCGGTAAAAGACACCGTTCGGTAACAACGGACTATTCTTCTTGCCACAACCCTTTGCGGCCTCCGTAGAAGGATTTTATTGGTTAAAGTGAGTGAGTCTTGCCACACTGGGGCTCCGTAAAGTGCCATGCTTCGAATGACCCCACAGTAAAGCCTCCGACACCGTTCGTCAGGTCCACCTATATTTGGAAGCAGACGACTCAGTGCCCCTGCTGTACCAACTAGTCTCGAACCAAGAGCTTTAAAATGATCCTCAAACTTCCACCTTCCATCAAGAATTAGCCCTAAATACTTCATATTACGACCAATCGACACTCTAACTTCATTAACAATAATTGATGCCCTAGAAGGCGGGCCACCTCTTGGCCCGTGAAACAAGAGCGCACTAGTCTTTTCAAGAGCAACCTTAAGTCCTAGTAGGCCAATCCTATCAACTACTAAAGAGGTCCCAACTTCTACTAGACGTACCACTTCTTGGAAGTCTCTACCTTGCGCTACAATAAGGGTATCATCTGCATAGCAAAACATTTTTAACTTAGGAAGCAACGTACCCCTAAGCACCCAATCGTATCCAATGTTCCATAAAAGGGGGCCCAGTACCGAGCCTTGAGGAACCCCGCACTTCATTGGCCACCGAACCAGCTCGCCTGAGTCATTTACATACAGAATTTTACGATCTTCTAAATAGCTTCTTACAAGATTCTGAAGATATAAGGGCACACCGTGGAAACGGAGAGCCTCCATTATGACTGTAAACGGCAAGCTATTGAAAGCATTGGAAATATCCAAGGAAACTGCCAAGGCCTTACCTCCACTACGGACAGCCTCCATAGTAAAATGTTTCAAGGCGCCAATCGCTTCTAATGTTGATCGCCCAACTCTAAATCCGTACTGAGCGTCGGCTAAATCTGGACCAACAACAGATATATGTTGACTTAAGCGCCAAACTATTATCCTTTCTAAAAGCTTACCCACCTCATTAAGTAAAACTATTGGGCGGTATGCTGATGAAGTGTCTTGCGGGCGACCAGGCTTTCGCAATAAGCATAGACGCCCCTCCTTCCATAGTTGCGGAAATTGTCCAGTACGAAAACAAAGATTAAATGATTCCCGCATTTCTCCCTCTAGATATTCAACAGCAATTGCCAATACACGGCCGTGTATACCGTCTGGACCTGGGGCTCTAATACGCTTTTTTAGACGACCCACTACGTTTGCGAATTCCACATCACTAACCAAGGAAATCTCGCCTTCTATTTCTGGTCTTATATCAGATGTCATCCGTGGAGGAACAATGTTGGGGTCAGCGGGGAATAGTTCAGATACAATTCTGGCGACAAAGTCTGACCGGAGTGTCTCAGTTAGTGAAGGACCTCCTGCCTGCAATTTATTTCGTACAAGACGGTATGGGCGCCCCCATGGGTCCTGATTGAGACTTTCAAGAAACTCACTATGTGCCTTATCCTTAGCCTGACTAATAGCCAGTTGTAGGGCCTTCTTATGTTCTACAAATTGAGAGTGAAGTCGTTGTTCTTGAGCAACATCACGCCGATGTCTTCGGCGATTGCGAAGATATGCTCTTCTAGCACTGTTGCACATTTCACGTAAATTAGCAATATTCTCGTTCCACCAATGAACCATTCTACGTGGTGGCTGGCGCCTCCATTTTGACATGGAAGCGTTTGATATTGCCTTTGCCGCATGACGAAGACGACTAGCTGCTTCATTAACGTCTGTAGGCCAAATAGCGGGTGCACACCAGGCTTGTACAATAGCCGCCTCTTCTGCGAGATCCTTATTTAGACTGCTGAGAACCCAGCGTGGGAATGCCTGTCTATTAACACCCACTTCACACCGTCTCTGCGATTTAAAAATATTGAACCTAATATAGCGATGGTCCGACAGAGTCTCAATATCTTCCGCAACTTTCCAATTTTGCACCGAGGAGGCTAGACTTGGTGAAGAAAATGTTAGATCTACCAAGGATTGCCCTTGCGCCCGCACACACGTTGGAACGTTCCCTCTATTAAGCAGAAAAAGTCCCAATTCTGTATACCATTCCTCTACAGCTTTACCTCTATCGTTAGTGAGGCTATCACCCCATATTTGAGATCGGGAATTAAAATCGCCTAATACTATCACTGGCAGTTGTGCTCGTTGAATTGGGAGACATAAGTTGTCCAGAAAAGTAAGAAACTCCGATAGTTCTCTATTGGGAGAAAAATAAACAGCAACTATTATGAGACCGTTCCACTCAGCCACAACATAACCTATACCACGATCCTTTAAAATAAGAGGATATCCGCCAGGACGAGCAATTATACAGACGAGGCCACTTAAATCTTCTAACCAATGAGATGGTGCAGGTACAAAGTATGGCTCCGAGACAACAGTAATATCAATATCCCATTCAGCCCTAGTCTGCAGAAGAAGGTCCTGTGCCCTAGCGCAGTGATTTATATTCGCCTGCATAAAGTTTATATGTGCCCTACTACCCATTATTGAGACATAATATCAGCCTCCCGAGGCAAAGCCTGATTTACAGTGCTGATCCCTCTAGCCAAATGCACCATCTTTGCCTTCACAATAGGAGGATTACATTTTCTTCCCCTCATTATGTGGTCCGCTGGCTTACCAGCATCGCTACAGACAGCACAGTGCGCTACAGCCGCTGTACATGTTGCAGTTTGATGTCCATTCTTTCCACATCGGAAACATAAAGTGCTACGATCCACATCTGACGGACATTTCACACTAATATGGCCCAAACCTAGACATTTATAGCATCGTAGAGGGCCATCTTCTATCACTTGAATATGAGCTGAACTCCAACCTACAAGCAAACGACCTTCGGTAACTTTTTTAGCTACAGTGACTGGGCATTGTACAAAAACTATATTGTTTCCACCCTGGCCCCTTACAAGAGTGCTCGCCTTTATCACATCCACCTCACATTCTCCCTTTGCAGCTATTGCTGCAATGACTTCTTGGACAGACACAGAGTCATCCAGTCCCCCAATTCGAAGAGCTGCTCGCTTCACCGGCGTTTCCACCCTAACCTCTTCTGCAAGAACGCTGCGAAGTTTCTCAGCAAGTTGGCTAGCCTTTTCTGCACTTTGAGTTCCGGGTATCTCAATAATTCGGGCTCCTGTTGCAGTCTCTCTAATTCTGACTTCAGTCACGCCTAAGTCAGCTAATACGACGTTGTCCCTAGCCTTTTTTAATATACCCGCATACGTAACACCTCTATCTGCGGCCTCCTGCTGCAATTTAATGACAATCGCAGCAGATCGCGGTGCAGAAAGTTTAACTTTTTTTCGTGCTTCCGACACCACACTTGGCACAGTTGCCATCTCCGCAGGAGTAGACAGTATCTTACTTTTGCGCTTAGGATGCGCAACAACTGACGTCCAGGCACCATCCTGCTCCTGGGAGCAACTTGGAGTAGGGCAAAGACCCTCAAGAATCTGACTTGGATTATCAGTTGCACCTGCAACAGGCAGCACATTAATGGAAGACCCCACAGGTCTCGCGTGCTCTCTTTCTTTTGAAGCCGCAAGGGGCGGACGAATAATACTTGCTGGTAATAAGCGGTCCTCCATTCCCGCCAATTTGGCATCGATCATTGCACCCACCGAGCGCATGACCTCACCTTTTATCTCATTTATTATCGTCTTCAAAAAATTTGGGTCTTGCGAGGGGTTAACTTCGGAAAAAGGAGCTGATCTTTCAGAGAACTCCCTTCGCAGTGCCTTTAAAGATCCTTCCAGATCAGCAACATGGTTTCGCAGACGTTTGTTATCCGCTTGCAGGCGGCGAGTCTCCTCTGCCACTGAACGAGACGTTAAACATATAATTATCTCCTGCAAGTCTTCTGCCGCCTTTTGCAGATCGTCAGAATGAGGTTCAGTAAGACTTCCTGGATTTTTAACAAACTCCAGAAGCTTAGCTGTTCTTATCTCCGCTCTCTGTCGTATATCTACTGCGCCCAGAGATTCAATATCTTCATTAAGAAGAAATGACGGTTTAATCACATACTTTTTTCCGGCTTCCTTGCGAAGAGTCTTACTCCGTAAGTGCCTCTCAAAGGCAACTTCCGCCGCTTCTTCTTTAGCCTCCTTTATTGCTTTCCTGGCTTTTCCAATACCAACACAATGAGAACTCGGCTTTTTCTTCACAGTTTCCTTCCTTGAAGCCGATTGTTCTGTCTCAGTATCAGAAGCAGATATCCCGTCGACATCCAGAGGCTCCTTGAAGAAAGACCGTTTACGGGTCTTAGCCACCCCAGATATGCTCGATTCCGAGCTACAGTCATCCATTTTGATTAAAACCACAACACTAATAATAATCAAACCAAGATATCATTACAAAAAAAATAATAATAATAATATATATATATATATATAGAAAACAACAACAGACACAAACACAACGACACAAAGATTAAGAACCACGAATACTTTGGACCTATTATCCGAAGACTGCGGAAATTAATCAACGCATGACCTTGAACAATTATACCAAAACCAATAAAAGAATGCGGAAATTAATCAACGCAAGACACAAACGCTCCTCTTCTTCAAGACACAAACGATTTTCAAACCAATGACGATCAATACTCGCGAAAAGTAGGTACGTCAACGCATAGCAATAACAGCGTCTGCGCTTCACTAAAGACACGTCCGCCTCGGTCGAGAGCTCGACGCGCACCCGAAAAGAGATGTTGAATTACTGACCACTTGTAATTGCCATCCTCGGCCTAGAGCGTATTGCTACGTTCTAAACCTACACAGTCTCCTTTCTTAGGTAGCATACTCACTGCTTGCCTTAGAAATTCAACCGTGCCCTCCATGTACGGTTTAAGCACTCGCCCGGTACCGCACAACCCTCCCAAAGGCCGAGAACAAATTTTAAATTAAATTAAAACTTGCCCTCGAACCGGGAATCGAACCCGGTACCCCTCACCTAGCTGCCACTTAATAAGACCGCTAGGCTATGAGGCCCTTAATCCGGAAGACCTAGGATTGATTACTTATACATACTTTCTACAGTAAAACTATTAAAGGAACAGAAAATATGTGTATATATTAAAACAGTGATTTTCCAAAGACAAATCAAAGACTATTCCTCTAAATGTAGAACCTAGTTTTGGCGTGACGCGATAAAAAATGTTCAACTGGTTCGAAGATCGTTAGGACGCGCCATAACGTCTCAAACAAAAACGGGCGGACTCGTTTTGGACAATACTCCGGCACTTGAATGCCGATGCATTTATCGAGAGTTATGTGGAATGTAGGAGAATCTTTATTCGCGTATAGAATTCTGAATGCCGTAATGAGCACTTTGTTTCCGGCGGTACTTTTAATATGGTAGTGAAGTGAGTCTAAAGAAATGTGTAAATGGGCCATAAAATAATCACGCATGTATTGCGATTCACTAAAATACTAAGTCAGGCATAGGAAAAATCGGTCGTTGGAAATATGTTTGTCCAAATAAAACAATTTAACCTTGTCTTAAAATTATACACGCTGCTACTGTACGTAAATTTTTAATGTCTTTTGACTGATTTCCGGATAATTCCAGCTTGAATGCAATGTGTGATGGTATGGTTATATTGTATGTTACCCATTATATATAAAAAAATAATCAGTGGCACTACAACCTTTTTCAATCTGATCAGTGTCCTGTGTGACACACGCCGTCGACTCGAGTCTTAAGGCATGCCGGTTTCCTCACGATGTTTTCCTTCACTGTTCCAACGAATGTTAAATACGCACAAAAAAGAAATTCCTTTGATGCACAGCCGGGAATCGAACCTATACCTCATTGATGTGAGTCACACGCTGATGCCACTTTTTTTTTCCAGTCATTCCCTAAAGATTGAACACCCATACCCACTAAAACCACCAGGGCCCAGGGCTGTTCGTTATGTGACGAGGGCGGGTAACAGCTAGGCCTTTTCACCGCGCCCCGTCCAGCGAATGCCGCTTACGCGACTCTCATAATAAGTTTCTATTTATATACATATACACACACATAATTATAATTTTAAGAGGACTCCACATAGACTTCCCGGGCCCTCTCGGCTTGCTCTTTACACCGCATTACCACGCCACAGTATGTGGATAAAACTGTCCACTTCTCTAAATCGGCCACCGCCTTCTTTATTATAGCAGAAAGGCTCAGATCTGTCCCAAAGGCTGCAACCAGGTTGCGCCTTTCTTCCGCTGGGCCAACACTGCTCCAATCCAATATGTATCATATATATATTAAGAAGAGATATCGTCCAAAGCGTAAAATGTATTTATAAGAACGCAGGTAGCTGAATAAACAAGCATTATGTTGCAAGTGATTATGAGAATTGCGACGGTCGCCGACCTTTGATTACCAGGACCGTAGTGCAACGCACCAGTAAAATTTTGCATAACAAGCCTTTATTAGATCCCCTGTCGCCAGCTTTCTGGATGAGTCAGGTGTTGTGGTCTTGCTTACCTCATGATAATATCGTATTTTTCCATGTGTATGGGTGGAGGTTACGATTGTGTTAGCATTTAATATTTATCTAATTAAATTCAAAACATCTTAAGTATCTTGCTATAAGTGCGCAGGTGCAATAGTTACTCATTTGACTCGTTCGATTATTTACGAATTTACTTGAACAACTGCCCGAATTGGGATGGTCGAATCGAAGTAGGGAATGGATTATAAAAGAGGTTGTAACACATGCGCACGGGCAATTCCTTTGTTCATATACAGTTTACGTAAAATCAGTGAAGTGAATTATAGTGAATCAAGTCATCATTGGAGTGTTTAATTTCTCACCCTAAGAACTAGACCAACTAGCCCTTACAATTGTATTTTGACTTTGATTATAGTTGAGAAATTAAATGCACGTTTAATTTCATATGAGAAACGGTGTAACCACTTTCATAGGAAGTCGAAAAATATAATGTAAGAATTTTCTCACTCCAGACAAAAAGCAGTGGTGCTAAAACCCTTTTTAGGTCTGGGCCTCTAATTTTTGTATTAGGTGAGCCTCCTGTGCTTGACACACGCCGTCAAGTTTTTGAGTCTAAGGCAAGTCGGTTTACTCACGATGTGTCCTTCACCGTTAAAGCGAATGTTAAATTCGCACATAGAAAGAATGTCCATTGGGATGGAGATCGAACCTACGACCTCAGGGATGAGAGTCGCATGATTAAGCCACTAGGTCTACACTTCAGAAAACCCCTCTAAAAACCTCCTAATCTCTTCACTAAGGCACATATATAACATACGAGTCAAAGTATGTTTAACAATATATTTTGATAATTTCTCGCAAAATGTAAGTAATACCGGCAAATGAAACCTTAATTCAGCCATAGTGTGTTGCATGTCCGCAATTGCAAGAAACCTTTTGTGTTTTTTGTAACATAAACCAGTAAATTGATAGCTTTTAACCGATGAATCAGAGCCTATTCTGTGGAAAGCCAGTTTTTGATGATATCGATTAAGTTTTTACGCCTACAAAAACATGTACAAAGACGTGAATTTCGTTCTTTGAATATTCGTAGTTTAGGAAGACTAGTATAAAGTATCACCGTACCAATTTGACTTAGGGACCTTCAAGAAAAGAGCGTACCAATTTTTAAAAGGCCGGCAACGCACTTGCTTGTCTTAGTGTTCATAGGCGGTGTATAACGTAATATAAGGTGAGCCTCCTGCCCGTTTGTGATATTAAAAATACTTGTATACATAGTTGTCACAAGATTTTACTTGGGCGCCGTCGAGACAATTTATATTAATTACCCTTAGAAGTTGCGATGACACCTATATGATTTATTGGTCTATTAATTATACCAGTGTGCTGGAGTACGGTGCATTGGTTAATGCACTTACCAAGCAACGAAAACCAAGGGTTGTTTGGTGACAAAGTTATTATGTCCCGTGTCTGCGGATTTGGAGAAATTATGTAACTCGATTTAGAAGAGTTCAAAGTACACAAATTACACTTTCCGCAAGCTTATTCCACTACTCGGCTTGGGAGAAAGTTCTTTTGGGAATTCGTATTATATTAAGTGGTTGCAATTGTAGATTGATATTTTATGTATGTATATTATATATACTAGCTTCGTTTCTCCTTAATGTGATTTTATTTAGCCTACCTTTTTAGTACATACCAACATTCGCTAGAGGGGTGAAAAGGGTTGTATGTATTTTTTAATGCCACATAATAAAAATAATAAAAATGTTATCCGAGAAATAAAAATATTTTTTTGGTGTGGACACCCCTTATCACTTAGGGTTTTCACATTTGGATAGTAGCCGATTCTCAGACTTACTATTCAGTAAGTATACATATGCATATTCATGCATAAATAAAAGATTTAATTCGTTTTTTTCATTTCATAAGAAGCGGTCGAGCCGTTTCGGAGGAGTATGCAGGAACGAACATTGTGACGCGAGAATTTTATATATTAGATAAGTAATGGTAGTAATAAAAAAAAAACCTTCCTTCAAAAATATATATTAAATTTCCACAATAAAATAGAATCTTTGCTTCATTTGAGACAGCAGTCTCATTTAAATGAAAATATATTCATAATGTCTAACATTTTCAATGAAATATCGTTAAGTCGGTCAAAGCAATCCTGAATTGATCCAAGTTGACGTCTGTCAGGCACGCTCTCCGTGAATATTCTCAATAGATATAATTTAGGCCGCGTCGTTGATTAATATTCATAAGGACAGTGTTATCGACTCTATTTACGGTCAATTTTAATAGCTGTATCGAAGAATAACTTTTTAATATTTTTTTAATTATCTCATTATTAATAAACCACTAAGGAGTTTAATCTGAGTTACACCAGAGTACAAATTTCAAATTCCATATAATCTAGAGTTTAAAAGAGATAAGATTAGATTAAAAAGAATGGCGGAGATTTCTTGCTAGTTCTTCTTGCCCGCTCTACGGCCTTGACTTGCGAACTGGAAGTAAATGTAAATTTAGAATCAATTTAACATAATTTTTGTTTACGTTCATAAGTACACTTGGTACATATGAATAAAGTGATTTTGAGTTTGAGTTATCTGAATTTCCTTTTTTGTCCTTTTGATGACTTCTCTCCATTCTTCTTTGTGTTGTCTCGATCACGTCGATACGTAAGATTCAGTCTACGTTGAATTATAAATTCAAATCTAAAATATGATGCTGCCGATAAACGCATGTCAAATGAATAACGGTCGTCTTTTCCGCATCTTGGGTTGAGGTTCTTCGACAGTTGAGACATGATGCGTCGGAATCTATTAGTGTAATGTTTTGTCATGTTTTAATAAGGGACAAAACGTTGAGTTGGTATTTAGTTACTTGTATATACACATTGCGTGTAATAAACAAATCACTGAATTTTTTTTAAAGTTTTTTTTTTCACTCCGGGCCACCGCTTGCAACTGTATAAAGCGCAAATTCGGCCCCAGTATCAGCTCCTTCCACTTGACCTTATACAACGCAGAGCGGTTCGAATCGTCGACGATCAATCCCTTTCCGAGCGGCTTGATCCCTTGGCGTTGCGTAGAGATGTGGGGTCACTCTACATCTTCTACCGCATTCACCATAGAGAGTGTTCAGAGGAGTTGCTCGAATTAATACCTGCAGCTGAGTTTCTTTATCGGACGTCGGGGTAGAATACGGAATTCCACCAACAATTCGACTTAGGGTCCATCAAGATAAGAGCGTACCAATTCTTAAAAGGCGGGCAACGTACTCGAGAGTCCTATGGCATTGAGAGTGTCCATGGGCGGCGGCGGTAATGTTCTATAAAAAAGAACATCAACAATATGTTATCTTCGTAGGGAAATTGTATATATGTATAGTATAACATGAACTGAAACTAAATTATCGACTGCAGTGATACAGATGGTTAAAGATGACGTGTTGCATTATCGAAGCAAGGTCTCACGATGACCAATCATGACCTATTTAAAAGCACAAATACATCATCCAGTATGAACGAATTTCATGTTTATTCGTTCATATTGTTCGAGGTTTAGTAAGTGGAAAAAAATATTCATCTCATTTGCCTAAGGTGACGCAGGTCAGTAGAAACGCAGAGGCAGTAATGTTATTTATAAAGAGCTTTACATGGAATATGGGTTCGATAGCCAGCAAAACAGATATTGTTTCTTCGTGGTAGACAGTATAAGGAATTCAATATTAATATGACACTATCTGGTCAATATATTCTTGAAGCCTTGTAAAAATAGAAATTATTTTAAAACAAATGGTGACTTTCACCAGTATAATACTCGAAATAGAACTAATTTAAGCGTACGACCAACCAGGCTCCAGAAGATAAACCACTCCTTATATGGAAATTGTATTCGTTTTTAACCCAAACTCCCAAGCAAAATTAGAGAATTATCACTGAATAAATTCAAAGCTCTCGTTGAACGTAAATTAATCAATAAAGCTTTTTATAAATTTGACGAAAATTTAAATGATCCTAATCCTTGTGATTGATTTGCTTCAGTGCAATCAATTTGTGACTAAAAACTTAGAGATTAAAAAGATTGGCGGAGAGTTTCTTGCCGGTTCTTGCCCGCTCTACGCCCTTGACTTGCAAACAGGTCGTAAATGGAAATTTAACATCTTTTCTGTTGATATTCATACGTGTAAGGTAATTTGAGTTTGAGAAGTCGGCGTGCCTTAAAAATATCAAGATATGTTCATGCTGCCACGATGTTAGCATTCAGTTGAATGGCTTGTACTAAAAGAAGTAAATTGTTGTAGAAATGTATATTGTACACGTGCAAAACTTAGAAATAACGTAATAATACTTAGTTCCAGGAAAGTTGTTTTACAAATGTCGGCTCGATAGTTCCGCCTGCCGAGTTATCGCGTTTCAATATTTAAGTTGTGGAATTGTAGTCCAATTTAGTACTATTTCTACATATTCTGTATTCCTTTGACTCATAATCTCTTTATTTACCTTATTATACTAATGATTCTTTCAAAGTCAATTTCATCTCACAGCTCGAACCACGTTGTGTTGCTTATTTTCTAAGTATCATTATTATATCATTGTATATATAAGATTTGAATTGATCGTCACAAAACCAACTGTCTTTTAACGAAGGAGCTCATTCATAAGATAGTACCGTGTCAATATTCGTAAGGCAATTTTCGTTTTTGAACTTTTTAAATACCATATTACTTATTGTAGAAAGTCCGCTAACGCACAAAGGGTTAGATTATTTCTAAATACTTGAACAGCCGCATGTCCCTACCGATTCGAAACTATTATTGTTTTGCCGTGAACCGAATCGCGGAAGTACGGATTATACGCCATGTGCTTTAGCCGTGCCACGGTGGAGTATAATATAGTTATTATTATTAGATGAAAAATAACTGATTTTTATATTACTACTAGCAGACCGGCCAAGCGTTGCTGTGGCTTAGGTTTTTGTTATATTACATAGTAGTAAACTATTCAAGGGAAACGGTAGGAGAACACCTACATGGGGACCACCATGCTTTTTTAGTGGTTATGCCATTCAATTGTAGCTTGGTACTTTTAACACAGCGCCATCTGTTAGAATTGTGACTATCAAATAATAAACAAATATTTTGCAATAAAATAATGTTGCGGGTATAAATTGAAATGTGCACACGTACCTAGTGCAAATTTGATTGAAATCGGTTCAGTAGTTTAAGAGTCCATAGCGGACAAACAACGTGACACGTAATTTATATATATTAAGATGATTCAGTCTATAGTTTCGTTATTGATTATTTCATCTGAGCATAAACAAATATTTTGCAATAAAATAATGTTGCGGGTATAAATTGAAATGTGCACACGTAGTGCAAATTTGATTGAAATCGGTTCAGTAGTTTAGGAGTCCATAGCGGACAATCAACGTGACACGTAATTTATATATTTTAAGATGATTCAGTCTATAGTTTCGTTATTGATTATTTCATCTGAGCATCAGCTGACACGAGTCATATTACAAATGTGATAGGGCATGCGCGATGCGTCAATTATTAGGTCATATAGGTTACCTAAGTACTTACAAAGTACGAACATTGATTAATACGGATAGGAGGAAGGTTATAAGGAAGGAAATATTTGCATGGGTATATACACCTACACCCACTACAATCAGTCTGTTTAAAAACTTGAATATTGCAAATATCATTTGCGGTAATAGGTCGTTGCTATGGCAACAGTTCAATTGCCTTATCCTTAATTGTTTTCTTTCAACTTGACTTGACTTAAAGTTCTATGTCGTTCAGATGATCTGAGGTCATCCAGCGTAGAAAACCAGCGCAATTGGTCTTGGTAGCTCTCTTAATTTCACTCCACGTCGTTGTAGCTTCCTTCGTCTCTGCAATTCTTCGTTGCCAGGTCTGTTTTCGGCGGCCACGTCTCCGTTTGCCAATATCAACTTTCTGTCAACTTGATGTGGCTTTATTTAAGTAGTACGAGCTCTAATATTGATTATCCTTATTCTGACATATGAGGAAAGTCTTGTTAGACGAAGGCTTTATCTATCCTTACGAGTTTAAATCTGAACGAGGAATTCCTAAGATAAGCATATTCAACTAAACAAACATATCTTTCACTCTTAGTATATAATTTACTAAAAGCATTGAATAAATTTCATTAAAGTAATTGAACAATTTAAGCTATTTAAGTTCAATAATAACAATAATAATAGACTTTTATTACAGATACTTTTACATTAAAACACATTTCATCTCATTCTCTTTGCCATCTAATTTAGTCCACCCACCTACAAATTGTCTCTTTTGCGTTTATTGTACCTTGGGCACCAGTTTAGTATTTTCTTGCTTCACTTTTCTGTTCCTCTTGCCATATGCCCGCCAATTTCCACTTAAGTTTATTTAAAATAAAAAATATGTTTATTAAGGAACATAATATACATGTATCACTTATTCCACGTCATTAAATTTGAATTTGTAGGCATCCCTACTCATCGGCAAAGAAGACAGAGGGTGTAGGCCGAGAGAAAATGCCGGCGTAAAAAAATCTCGGTACTCTTACTATTTCTATTGTAACATCTGCTACCTTAGTTGTTCTTAATGATGTATTCATTATTATATCTATTATTTCTTTATACAGCCTTAAATAAAAAAATATAGCCTTCAAAAGTACAGCACAGGTATAGGTTATATCATGCATTACAAAATATGTGTGCAATAAAGTAGTCGTCCACTGTGGTCTTAAAATGCGTGCGTTCGTAAATCATTGAACGTTGAAATCACTTTCACTCTATGAAATATTAATTTTTAATACCATAAATGGTGTGGATGCATTCTGTGTCAATCGTGCGAACTCTTAACAATAAATATTGAATTATTTTCAGTGAATATATGTAATTAATGAAACCAGTAAATGCACGTTAATGTATAAAACAAATATGATTACCGTTTAGTTGTACAAAAAAAAAACGGCTTTTAAAGGATCTATTTTTTTTATTTTGAACAGATTTACGCTGTTTCCCTCGATTTCTGTGGGATGCCATTATCAGATCCTAATACCACATCTCCTTTCCAACAAAAAATAATCATAAAAATCGGTTTATAAACGTCAAAGTTGAAAAACCTTTAAATAATACTAGCAAACTCGTTAGCTAGCTAGCTAGCTTCGTTTTATGTAACATTTCGTTTGGTGATCCCGCTTTTCTGTTGAAATTTTCCTTGAATTTTCTTTGCTATAAACCTCACGGAGCCCGAGACCTTTCCAACGAATGCAAAACCGTGGAAATCGGTTCATGCGTTCTGGATTTATAGCGTCAGGAAGGAAAACCCGACTTATTTTTATATACATAGTAGATTATGCATAGAATGTGTGTCTTTTCGAATCGAAATAATATGTAGTCTGGCTTCTTATTTAAGTAAAGGTATTATAATATACTCGTAAAAGGTTAAATTTTTGTGGTCAAAACTAACATTTTCTCTAAACTTTCTATGCACTGTTGTCACTTTCGATTTCAAATCATAATGCAACACGCGCCTACGCACTCGACCAGAAGATCACAACAGATTACCAGAGATTAGATACTGATATGTATTCCGATTTCGATTGTGCAACTGTTACTAAGCCTTTATTGTATTTCCAACCTTATAAAAAAATATTTACTATAATTTTTTTATCATTTTTAATAACAAAACGTATCATTTAGTGAAATTCTGATCCGTGATCCTGTGCCTGACACACGCCGTCGTCGGGTCTAAGGCAAGCCGGTTTCCTCACGATGTTTTCCTTCACCGTTCGAGCGAATGTTAAATGCGGACATAGAAAGAAAGTCCATTGGTGCACAGCCGGGGATCGAACCTATAACCTCAGGAATGAGAGTCGCACGATGAAGCCACTTGGCCAATACGACTCGAGACTCAACCTAAGAGATACCTGGACATACATAAAGTAGTGAACTTAGGAATGGACTCTTGGTGGTAGTATTCCCTGGGTACCTCCTGCAATTATTTAAAAAGAGAACATACTCCTCCCACAAAGGCTAGGCTAAAAAAGGTGTTCATAGGACGTGATGTCACCCCTTTATGGGCGTCCCGTAAGTTTGTTTTAAACCCTATAAGAAAATTAGTGTATTGGGTTACTAATAAGTTATACAAACACAATTAGCACAGTCATTTTCAAATGGAGTTTCCTAAAGATTTTATTAGGTTGTGTCGGGTTGAATTACGCACGAATATAATACTGGTAGGATATGTGGTTGGATCGATATCAAGGTTTTGTGGTGGTTGCGCGGTTTTCGGTATCAATTTTTTGACTACCCAATATCCAAGAAACTTTAAGGTTAAATGAGATAGTATGACGTGACATGACATTACTTGAACTGTAGCTGTGAGTGTTGTTTTATATGGTAAAAGTATAGTTGCTATAGCTATAGCTGCTTTTGTTCCATGTTTTTAACAATTCAAAGTCAAACTTTCAAACAATTGTATGACTCAAAACTAGGCGATTAAAAAGAGTGGCGGAGAGCTTCTTACCAGTTCTTCTTGCCCGCTCTACGCCCTTGACTTGCGAACTGGTGAATTTAGAATCAATTTAACATCTATTCTGTTGACGTTCATAAGTTAGTAAACTTGGTTACCTATATGAATAAAGTTATTTTGAGCTTGAGTTATATACTTTTATAATGGCTTGTAAATACCATTGTTTATGCAAATGATTATAATTCGTTGTAATAAAATGTAAATTATCACATTCTTGGCGACAAAATCCCGAACATTATCTGGGAACAGTTTGTCCTGAGTTACTTTAATTCCTTCTCTGTATTCTCATAACATATATTCATAACGAGCATTTAACCAAATGTCTCAAGCTGTGAGTCACATTGAATGTTTCTGAATTTTTAAATTAAATCTGTCCAATAAATTCCCGACTTCCGCTTGATGACCCCCTTTTGACATTTTGAGAGCGTGACCCAACCAGAAATTCACATAATTACTTGCATTAAGTCAAAATGAAGTCATTTTGACGTTAATAATTCTTAAAACGTTAACCGATTAAAACGATCGAAAAATAATGAGACGCCATTAAATGGGCCAGGGGCACAACGGACCAGTATCAACTGTAAAAACTGGTTGAATAAATTAATTCGACATGTTGAGATAATAAAGAATTTAAGGCTTATTTAAAGGCAAGTAATAAAGGGTTTTGTCGTTTCGAATGCAGTTACGTAATAGTGTAGGGTTCTAATTTCAATTATGATCTAATGATATGACGCTATATTCTGACATTTATAAATACTATTATTAATACTTATTTTATGCATTTGCAATTCAAATGTATTCCTACACCTTTCGAGCGAATGATAAATGCGCACATTGGAAGTCTGTTGGTGCGCCAGGGATCGAAACTACGACCTCAGGGATGAGACTCTCACGCTGAAGCCACACTGCTCTTTTTCGTAGCATTTAATCAACATTATTTCGGCATATTTCATTTCATAACTCAATGATAGTCTACACTATTCACACAAGGACTAAAAATGTTGAACTAAAAAAACAATTTTTTACCGGATTGAAGTTATGTATTTACAATTATTTTTCATAATTTTAAATTTAACCGACGTTTCGCGTGTTTTACAGCCTGCGTGGTCACGGTGCCTGAAGACAAAAGGTGTTGAATGTCAAAAAGTATCACAGCTGTAGAAAAAGTTGTATTATCTGTATTTGTTTCCCCGAGTTAGTCGATACCAACTCCGGGGTAAAAAAAATATTCAATCCGGTAAAAAATTGTTTTATTATCAAATGTGTGAAAGTTATGTCAATAAAAGACAATACAATATTGAACTATTCAAATTATGTAGGAAATATTTTAGTTGCAATTTCAAAAGCACGGAAGTATCACATGAAATCAGTACACCAAATTCCGCTGATTGCTTTACACAGAATGGGGTAACGTTCTATGGAAATACGAATTTAGCAATGGTTTCAAGTACTCCCGCTAATTTCTCAGAACAAAGCCCATACTGTTTTATTGACACGAAAACATTGTATCGGTATTGAAGCGAACGTTTACAAGCCTGTTTTGATGTTATGGTTTATCTAGACTATTGACTAGACTGTACAGATTTCAATAATGCACTTTATATTAAGACTAGTAGACTCGGCTAAGCGTTGCTGTGGCTAAGATTTTTGTTATATTACATAGTAGTAAACTATTCAAGAGAAAAGGCAGAAGAACACCAATCCACCATGTTTTTTAGTGGTTATGCCATTAAATTGTAGCTTATGTGAAACGTTGGTAATTATTTTGATAAGGAATAATACCTAGGTAAGAATAAATAGTCTTTTCTAGCGGTGGTATTTTAATATAAAAAAAAATAATAAAAGGACGCGTATTGTGACGTAACTATAAAAGAAAGAGACATGCTGTCGCGACAATTTTTATAGGTAGTGATGTGTCCTAAAAAAATGTAACACATCGTTTTCGCAGCGCACGCGATTGAAGGAAGTTTTCTATTTATTTTTTTACACCTTGGGTTAGATTATTCAAATTTTAGTAAGCATCCCAATTTTTTTTGAAAATGAAACATGCCTATGTCACTCAGGAATAATGTAGCTAAACGTGAACGTGCTAACGGTGAAACAATTTTTGAAATCGGTCCAGTAGTTTCGGAGCCTATTCATTTCAAACAAACAAAAAATCAAACCTTTCCTCGTTATAATATATATTATCGTATTACCTAATGGATAAGGAAAGCTTTAGGTAGAATAGAAGGCACGTAGGTGAACAGTTGTCCATTTTGGCTTCAACTTCGTCAAGTCGTTTTGATGAAATGGCAGCTTCTGCTAAGCTATTCAGTAAATCAATTACGTTTTTTAAAAAGAGAGAGATTCATAGAAGTTTTGAATAGAAAGCATTTCATTTTAATATACTTATATCATCCCGTCTTCCGTGTTTTCCGAAAGGAAAGTTAAATTGAACATATAGCCAATGAATTTGCAGGAACGCGCGCAATTGCATTGCCGGCCTTTTAAGAATTGGTACGCTTTTATCTTGAAAGACAATAAAATATGCTTAGAAATACTTCAGTAGGCAGCTGGTTCAAATCCAACACCTTCAGTAATGAAAAACACGACTGAAGAAGAAGATATTTCTTCTAGTAATTATATTGATAGTTACTATATTATACACTGTTAATAACGTGTGAATAAATCTATATCATATCACGATTATTTCCTCCAATAGATCTTTATTGTCATGACAATAGCCGGCTCACGCTTAGCACTTAATCCCAATGCAACTGTGCCAAAGGAAATGCATTGAAGCGAGACTCAATTGGGTGTTATTTCACTATCCTGCCTTTCAATGAACCGCTTAACGTTTTCCTTGATAGTGGGCGGCGTGTCTTCAATATTCGTTAAGACTACGAAACGTTGGGTAGACATATTTAATTATTTTTAAAGAACAAACAAACAGCGGCACATGTCACAAAGCTAGAAAGCGAGTACGTTGTCGGAATTTACAGAATACCTTTAGATATCTTCTGTCAATTTTTATTTCTTTGTTATGGCCGGATATTTATCCCATTTGATGGTACAATTAGAACCCTTACACTATAACTTCAGGTAGCGATCACAGTTACAGAATACGGGCGCTGGCAAGTCAGCATTAGCAACTATGTCGTAATTCATAGAAATTAAATGGTTTGACAGATCTTAAAGCCATATTGATTTGGTCTGAGTTTCATTCTAGAGTGTTAATGAGTCTATGGCCAATATTCTAGAACGTCAAGAAAATGTAATTGTAATAGAAGTTTAGCATATTAGACTTTTGACTTGAGATACGAATATAATGTGGGCCTATATTTATTAAGTGTGTTTATATAATTGTCGATGGTCTAAGGCCTAAGGCATACCGTTTTTGTCAATATTAGTCGGACGAGCAAGTGTTTATAGAGCACATAGAAAGATCAGGAAATTTATCAAATGTATGTTGAATGTATATTTTTTATGTTATGTCTAAGTTAAAATGGTGTTTGGTTGTGTTCCCTAAAAGGGGAGAAATGATTTTGTCGTGACTAACGTGTGACCTTTCAACATAATATGGAGTGACATCGTTGTAGCGAATTAAATTGCTATATTTATGGTATAAGTGAAAACTGAAAATACTTGAATACCAAAAGTTAGATTAGTATGAATAGCTATGGTATTTAACTTATTGATGTTATTTAATTTTACATTTATTTAGTTATAGCATTCCTACGCTCAGCACTGATACATTGGTACAATAAAAATAAAATACAATATTTAATATGTCAAGCACAACAAACACGAAAATAAAAATAATTAACAAAAAATTAAAGGACAATTTATTTTAAACTAGCTAGTAGTTTATCAGAATGGTCATTTCTTCAGAAAAAAGGGCCAATAAATTATTCATAATAATATTTTATTTGTGTAGGTTAAGAATATTATAAATACTGTATATTTGTGTGTTGTAAATAAATATTAATCTGATGAGCAATAAATGATATTATGATATTAAATATATGAAATTACATCATGGGTAGCTAATTATATAATATTAGACCAGTGCCGATAATTTTTGACACCTAAAAAAATTACAGTAGGATGAAACCCATTAGAAAAGCAGGGGAATATGATCAAAATGAAAGGAAAAATAAATTACGGTCGATCTGAGGTCGGGAAGGGGAAGGGGGGTTAGTTTTAAGGGTAAAAAACGGTTTATCTCGATTTCCGGCAAAACTAAAAGTCTTATCGAAGAAAGTTAAATCGCAAAGTTGGAGGTAATAAAAAGATCTAAAACTTCTGTATTCACACATTTTTCACATAACCTCAAAATTTATGTGAAAAATTCAAAAAACCAAGTTTTTGGTTTTTAATTTTTATCTTTTACAAAAATATTTTTTTTTCAACGAAATTTGGTGAAAACTTACCTTTCTATGTCATAAATACGCTGTAATTTATTTGATTAAAAATATTTATTTGTTCACCTTATTTTGAATGAATATCGAAAAAACACCCTAATTTTCAATCGAAAATTCTGACGTCAAAATTTCAGCTTTTTTAAAAAAGTTGGTGTGCTTTCAGTTCGTTGAAATCTCTACTTTCCTATGGTAAAAAAAAATATATATACTACCATAGTAAATTGATTAAATGCGAGAACAAAATATAATTACGAAAATTAACAAAATTACATGCGATCGCGATGAAAGCGCGCGCTCATCTGAACAGCAAACGGACATTACATTAATATCAAAGCGCGCGTCAACGCGCGATCACCTGCGTCTAGAGACTTTTTTAACGCGCGCTCATGTGAACAGTTGTATGAAAATACCATAATCTCTAGTCGCGCGATTTGAAAACGCGCGTCAAGTTTTTGCCATCTGAACATAGCCTAAGAGTACATAATTATGAAGAAATTGATTTTGCAATACCTATATATTGTCTTATTCTCAAGTTATGTAATTTTATTTAAGCTTCAATTAACACACACAAGCGTTAAAAACCCGTTGATATTATCAGTAAGCAGATCTTTCATTATCAAGTACTGAATAACTTATTGCTTTGAAAGCTATAGATCTAGTTTTATAGGAGTATTCTATAACCTTTGAGTTCATTACCGTCGAAAGTAATAAGTGAAATCGGATGTTTTTCTTCAATTGTATTGTCGATTTGCATACTTTCATTCCAATTGGTTTTTGTTTCTCGTGGTTTTTCTTTTCACAGGTTTGTTTTGTTTATGAATTCCCAAGAATTTGTTTACATCGATTTTACTACACAGACAACTTGTTGGTACAAATTTCTGGGATTTCATTTTATCGTCATAATTGATATAAGTTTTCGTGTTACGTTTTGCCATGTTCTACAGTTTATACTTAAAAATTTACTTGCGATTATAAATAGACGTGTAAACACACTGGATAACGGAGATCTAAGGTTCATTTCTCAGTAATAATTATTTATTGGAAGCACCAGATTAGCAATGAAATCTCCAATCTTTAGTTTTTTTAAATTGTTTTATTTTATTTTGTCACCATGCCCCGGTTTCTTCATCATCATCGTCCTGTATTTTTGGTCCATTCTTGGACATAGGCCTCCTCCATTTTCCAGTACGCCCTTGCACTGGCCTCTCTGTGTCCACTGGGAGCTAACCTTCTTGACGATGTTGTCGGTGGGCAGCCGTCTTTTGTTTTGCCGATGTCTCCATTGAAAGAGCCTGCGGGTTCTTGTCCTCGTGTCTGCCCTCCGCCACTTAGATGTTGCGACAGCCCTTACTACGTCGCCCCATAGTCACGTACCGTCATATTTATATTATCGTAAGACCTTGTAACTCTACTAGTGGTTAAACACCTTATCAGAATAATACGTGGTCTATTAAAATGTTAATATATAGGCGTGGTGCAACAGAGGTCGAACGTACGAAATAATGGTTATTTAATTATATCTCTAGTTTACTCAAGGCTAAGTTTTGTAAAGATCAAAAACGAGATAATTGAACATACAGCTGTTTTTATAACACTAAAGTATGCTCAATTAAAGCGTGTACCACTATCACATCACAGTGGCATAGTGGTTAAGGCATCTCGGAATTATAGGAAAAATAAAATCCATAATATTCAAATAAAGGTAGGTGCTGATTGCATGACATACCACGATTGTTGGAAATCAAAAGATTGAGTGAAGTACATGTTTTATTACATTGTTAATATAAATAAAAGGAATGCGCAATTTTAATATTTTTTTAATATAATATAAGGGAAAACGAACCTATGGGAAGCCCATAAAAGGCTGTCGTCGCAGACCATGGATACCCATTATTAGTAGGTGCGTTGCCGGCCTTTGAGGGAAGAGTTCCTACACTCTAATTTTGAATAGTTAGAGATTGTATCTCTCAGGGAAGACCTCCACCGGGAGTCGATTCCACAGTTCGCTAGTTTGCAAAAGAAACTGCCTTGTGAAACGGACTGTGGGTGGGTGACTTCCAGCCATTTGGGTGATGTTAATGAAATTTTGCATTAATACGTTCACACTTGAACACTTACCATAGTACATTTGTAGAAAACGCAAAGACGCAATGTTTCTGCGTAGAGAGAGAACGATAACACGGTTTACGTGTTATTGAGTTATTATTAATTCTATACTGTCAATATCGTACGTAATACACTTGTTTAATTAATTTTAATCTTTATTTTATCTGTTTCCTACTAATGAGTTATTTATGAATTACTAGTGACTTCGTTATGTAATTTGTATAAGAACACTGTATTCCTTTTCATTATGATAACCTTTCCCGATACAATGTATAGTTTAAACAATTAACTCAAAATAGGCAAAGTAGGTTTGGCATTTGGCGTGTTCCTTCTCCGCACGCATTTCATAGATAAATTTTAGTTTTTAACAAATCTGAATAAATAAGGAACGTTTCGCGGCAGTTGACATGGAAATGTTGAGAAATCGTCAAGTAGTAAATTGTTATCTCTGACCCAGTGAGATAAACCCAACAAACAACCGCGGTTTGCTTAATGCACTTTGCATTATCTAATTTAGGAGTGTTACATAGCATTGCTTGTGGTTTAAAGCTTTGATTTTTGAGTTCAACATGTTTTTTAAAGTGAAACTTCTTGCGCATGAGGATAATTTTTTACGGATGAATCGCAATAATAATAATATTAGCGTCACGAAGATGTGCAGCGTTTTTGTCAAAGAAAAAGGAACGAAAAGCGAACGTAGCATGAACGTACTATTTATTTTTGTTTAATAAAAATTATTGACACAAAAAAGAATTCCGATACCGGGAATCGAACCCGAGCCTCCTGGGTGAGAGCCAGGTATCCTAGCCACTAGACCATATCGGATGTTGTCAGATTCTCTGAACAGTTGGATATTGTTTAGTTGTTGTTTTAAATCCTCTTTTTACTTTGATGCAATGCAGTAGCGGCCTCAATGCTATGAAACAAATCCTAACCAGACCAACGCCGATTAGCTGATGTTTTTAGCATCACAGAAGGCTCTTCACTACGTCGTCGAGAAATCCATATTTATCAACTGATCCCTTTAAACTGCTCATTTTCCGTCTAAGGCCATTGATTAAATGTATTTTACTTTGGAAGTACATTTATACTAAACGGTACGGAAGGACAAATATATTAAAGGTGGTTATATAATTTCCAAAATAGGTCGTTACAGCCCACCGCAGATGACATCACGCAGGAAGCTGTATTATTCGCATTTGCCCTGAATTGCAAAATGCATTAGGGTTACAACATGTTTTTATTAGTAACACTTATATTTTATTGAAATGTAGTTTTTACCGTCTTAATTGAAGAAGAGGTTATCAATTCTTATGTGTATGTTTTTTGCAATTAGTAATGGATAATGTAAAATGAATAATTATGGAAAGAACGTCATATTTGTATCTGCGTCAACGTGATACAAAGGCTGAATATGATAGTATGCTAACTGTGTAAAATCCCTTATAATTATAATATTTAAGGTATTTTGAGTATTTTTTTGTTAATTATTTATGCACTTGTACTTTACCCGCTGTAGGTGTTTCTTTTTTTATTGTTCCCTACTAGCGTTGCCTGGAGGAAATCGCTTGTTAGCGATAAGGCCGCCCGTTGCCTAATAACTTATCTAACCTGCTTTTTATATGTATGTTTTTGTATAAGGTAAAATAATGGAAATAAATAATAAATATTTATAATTATTTTGTATTTATACCTGCCATTAAAGATTCAATTATCGTCAACATTAGTTTAATTGTCATAGCTATCTTGTCTAGTAAATGTGTACTTAACCACTTACACACAATTAAAATAATAAGCAATATATTTATGTATTAATACTTCGTTACATTACAATCAACAAGTAACTTAAATTATTGCAACGGTCGGGCGTGTTTGCTAACAAGCGATCTTCCAGACAACACATGTAAGAAAAAAAACTTAAAAAATATACCATGGTATTACTAGGGAATGATTCTTTGATGTACCAACTAAGCAATAAAAACTATGTACTATAAATAATGCATCCCATACTATGCATATTTTCTACTTTGTTTTGTCAGCAACGATAAGAGAAGTATTTTCTGTTATGGTTTATGAGGGTATTAAGATAAGCGATAGTCTGCATGCTAATTATTCAAGTCATACGTTAATATCTGATAAGAAAAAATCATAATACGGAGAAAGTGTTCGAAGTCCAGTAACGGGGCTGTAGCAGACATTTTTAAAGGTAAATAAAAAAATAAATATATTTAGTCGAAAGTCGTCTGACATCGAACAAGTACCTACTGTGTGTTATATAATTTCGTGGTTTATATTATGTACCTATACATTAACCGTGTACGGAATAATTAACCACTGAACTACAGGGAGTAAAACTATTTAATTTTGCCGTTTTAACAGCACAAAGGAGTCCAAATGGAGAAAATATGTTAGCTAAATATATAAGCCTTATAAAGACCGATGTTATTGGTGACAAAATCTCGAAGTGTCTTTGGAGCATAAAATATGTTAACAAACAATACTTACTGAAGAAAAAAGGAATAGATATTATTTAAATAAATTCATCGTAGACGTGTGTATTTTTCTACGCAAATTCACAAATCACCTTGTAAATATAAATTTATTTGGAAGAGGAAATGGTGAATAAGATAGAGTTATGTATTTAATCGTCGCAGACTAATACAATGATATAAAATGCTCAATTCACGTCGCGATCTTTTGAAGTTTCCTGGCATTTTGCCAGATTTTGTAGAAAATATAGTAACATTAAAGAACTGTTTGGTAACTGCCTTCAATGTTAATATATTTTTTGATGTAGATATAAAAAATGTATTTTAAATTAAAAATTAAAAAAAAAACACATTCTAATATTTTTTTGGCATCCCTTGTGTATGTTGGACTCAAATCACACCGGGCCAACACTGCATTGTTTCTCCACTGTTTCTCCTTAATGTGATTTTACTTAGCCTACCTTTTTAGTACATACCAAAATGGAATATTTTACTATGCTACCCCAGAGACTGTTCGGTTTTGCGGGAATTAAAACTTTTAGGTTTTTCTGTGTTTCTTTTCATATATATATATATATATATATATATATATATATATAATATATAAACTTCAGAGTTCAAGTCGTAAGATTTTAATTAACAAATAAAAAATAGAGGTTGATCGTAGAGGGTTGAAAATTAAGGGTGGTATGTATGTTTGAGCCGTTTCGGAGGAGTATTGGAATGAACACGTGACACGAGATTTTTATATATTAGATTTGTATGTTGTACCTATTACGGAAATAGAGTCTTTGTCCTGACTCTCGCCTAGGGTAGGATGTTTATATCAATCTTTAGTTTATACATTTACTTTAAGCAAACATACAAGTACAGTCCATCAAATGTTTATCCTCGTTAATTCACCACAGCAACAAGCCAAGAATACACAAATTGAAATTCCACCTGCGTGTGTTCCTAGTATAAACAGAAATCACGTGTAACATTTTTGTAACTGAAATATTATTAAAAATCTTACATTCTTTCTTAAAATACAATGGATGATTTGAACGATGGTTTATGACCAATAAATCAGACGCAGCTGTTGTGTAAGAATAAACTAAAGGAAGAATTTGGGTCGAAATCTGCGTTTACGAATCCGTCATACGTCAAAAACGTTTTAGGGAAAATATATAAGGATATATTAATTTAAAGGCTTACGTTACGTTTTATAAAGATAGTGTAGTTGACAATTAAACTAAAAGTTTACAGTCGATTTCAAGAACGTCTAGAAAGTGCCAAGTAAGTCAGTAAATAGTGGATTACCCAAACATTCCCTAAGTGACACTTCTTTATCGATGTATGGGAGAAATTTTGAAGCAAATCGTCACGTTTTTCGGTTACGCGCCATGTTGCTTTTTGAAGTCAAACTTCCATCTTTTTCTTGTCCCTACCACGGTTGATCCGAAGTGATTCGAAGCCATTAATAACAAAAATATATAATCACGATAACAATGATAGTAATAATTCTATTACAATTAATGAAATTCTGTAATAATCTTAGCAGTAATAAGGTAACATTAAATAATTGTATTTGTATTCATGTCTATGATAATAAAAGCCTTTTGTTAAACTTTATCTAATTTAACTTTATTTAACCAATTTCTGTAAAGTTGCATATAGTAGTAGATCATTTTTCTAAAAATAATGTCATAAAGAAGTTTCACTTCTTACGTGTGTACACCGCACACATTTTTTTTAAGGACCCGACTTGAAAGTCCCTTAAAAGAACACTGTTGTGGAACGCTAGGCGAGGAGGTGATTTAATTTCACATTTTCCACGACGTCCTATGATTTAATTAAAACAATAATAAATCATAAAATAAAATACCTAGAAAGATTTGTGTATTTTGTAATAGAACATGATTTTTATATTTTATGAAATGTGTGCGAAATGTTTGAGAATATCGTATATGACGCAGCTTTTTTTATTTCCTGTAAAATATAACAGTCACGTCATTGTTATACAGACTCGTAATTTATGTAACAAAACGTTGCTACGAGAATTTGTTGAAATTTGTTTCTGGGTTAGAAATACTGGTGAATTATGCGTGGATTTTCCGAGGTTGCTATTTTATTGGATTTTTGTAAAAAGCTTATCGATATCAATCATGGTTTAAATGGTTTTTAGAAGCTGTCGGTATGTGAGTAAGATTAAAGAGCAATTTGGTGTGCTATATGGTTTCATAGTGTATGCTAACGGTTGCTTGAGACCCGATTGCCAAAACATTTATTTTTAAAGTGAAACTTATTTAGGCGCAGGTAAAATTTGTACGGATGAAACGCAACATAATATTAACGTGACGAAGATGTGCAGCGTGTTTGTCGAAGAAAAGGGAGATAACGATTGAGACCGATTGAGAGACAGTAAGAAGTGTGAATTACCCCTTACAGAAATTAAAATTTCGTAAAGAGAATTGATGAAATTTAGCATGTTATATTTTATGCAAAATAATTTATTGTAATCTCAAATGACATGTGTACTTTGTACGCACGCACTTTTTTTTATTTATAAAAATATTAGTATATTTTACAAGATAGTTCTTGTCCTAACAGACTCAATTTACAAGATAGCAACACACGAAACAAAAAACAAACATAAGAAATTAATTATGAAAAACAAAATTACACAATAAAAAATATATAAAATTACCTATCTACTATAAACACAAATATAGATTTATCTCTAGAATAGAACGCATAAATGCACTTCTATAAAAACGTCTCGTAAACGACTGAGCTGCGGATTATCTTAGTTATTTCAATTGGAATAATAAACTGAAGTCAACATTTAACTGAAAGCGTCTTAGTAGATTTACAGGACACGCATTAAATATCAATTAATAATACATAATACTGGTATACAGGTGTAATTACTAAGCTCAGATACGACTCATTACTTTAATTTTAGATGTCACACGGCGAGATATTGAGACGTCTGCGTTGATGCCAAATGAGTCCCAGATTCAGCTCGCAATGAATTTTATCCATTCATCTTCGCTTATTCTAGCTTTGAATTACGCATGGTTCAATCTGCTATATTTTTGTAAAACCCTTTGTTCTGTGAGTATTATTTTCTTTTAAAGTACACTGATATGTGAGTATTAGCACCTATATTTCTTTTTTTAATCTGTCACAAAACTACAATTATTATGTGTTTTATATCTCGGATTATTTTATTTATTGACGTATGGTTCTTAAAGAAAAGAGCGAACTAATTTAAAAAAAGCCCTCAACGCACTTGCGTGCCCTCTGGTATTGAGTGTCCATGGGCGGCGGTATCACTTAACATATAACATATAATATATATAATCGTCATAGTTGTAGAATAGTGACGGATCTGAGAAATAGTAAACTTTACAGGGCAGCCATTTCAAAATAATATAATCATGTTAGTTTTTGTTATAACTATTTTAATTCATATTCTGTTATTCTGAAAATTGGCATACAAGCAAACAAAAAGGTTTGTTTAGAAACAAAATAAAAATAATAACATTAAATTACAGTTTTCTAGAAAAATCACATGTTTCTATCAAATCCGTCACTTTACCGACTTAATAATTTGAAACACATGGATTATTTTAATGTGGCCGTAATATTTAGTTAATGTAATATCCAAATATGATAAAAAGTGGATTTTGGATTTTTTTCAAATCCGACATTGTTCTACGATCATGACGAATATATATTATATATTGGAGACTCGCTTGTTAGAAACAGATTGTTACATAAATTAGGTATTGGTAAAGATTTTCAAACAATCGTTATATAATTTAAATATACATTTTCCTCTTCCTTCGTAGCTCTCTGACATACGAAAATCAGCCGTATCATAAACAACAGTATAAGTATGTATTTAGCAAATGTGTTATTTAAAAATGCTTGTTTCTGCGCCCACGTCGCCCATGTGTCAAACATTCGTCCGACGGTCCGAACACCTGTTAACGTGGGCAGCATTGTCAGGGCCAAATTACTTATGTAGGTTTCATAATTGGTCAATTTAATGGTGTTAGAATATTGACAGATGCCCTTATGTGTTGGGTGATGAAATATCTTCAAAGGAATAAATGAAAGGTGTTTTTCCATTTATGTTTCCCAATCCATTGCGATATAAATTTGTTTGATAGTGGAATTCACTGAAGTACCTACTAAGAACATGATTGACCTATCTATAAACTCATGAACTTGTAAGGTCCATATATTTTTCACGAAGCCAATTTTTTCGGGTTCTATTTCAATAATATTCGTTTCGTACGAAGTCTTAAATAAATGAGAAGCTTAAGGTATTTATATGTCCAACATACAAATGTACAGTATTAACAATAATCGTAACCTACATAGTAATAATAGTAATTAAAAATTGATTTAAAGAAAATTGTAACAAATTGAAAAGTTTGGTCCCTATGGCAGTCCCGCTGGCACCATTTCCTCACTATGTTGCGATACTAATTCGTTAAGCGAGGAAAGCAATTAAAATGACTAATTGCTAAATTATGGTGACTGTTATAGAAAATTATACGAGGAAAAATGTGAGACTAGTGATTCAAAAGCAGACGCCGTCACTTGCTTCCGGTGTGACCTGGTGGATTAGCTTTGGCATAGCACGCGTCGTGCAAATTTCTACGACCCCTGTCTGTTTCAATTTATAAATAATCCCAAATGGCCAGTGGTCGCGACGTTGCGGCAGACCGCGGACGGCGCGGGCGCACGTCCCGAAACGTTCCCTTCGGGAATGAAGATAACTTATCTCGACCGCGGCTGAGGTCAAAACGACCTTTCGAAAATCGCGGGTGTGAATGTGACCTTTAAGTGCTTAAGGCTTGTGTTTGAGGAAAATTATAAGTTAATTGTTAAGAATTTTGGTAGAGTGGTTGTTCATCTGGCTAAGGTTCTCGGTTCTCATTTGCTGAGGAATGGCTGACAGTGAAATTTTCTGATGTGATTAACGATGCGATGTCACGACTCTTTCAACTTGTGATGAACGTTATTTCTTTTTGAATCGACGACGTGTGGACTTTGTATTCAATTTTATGTGATTCAGATGAATTGAGACGGATGGTTGAATGCATTAGGATATCTAATTTTATCTCACTTTAGTTCCTTAGTAAAAGGACTCTTCAACGCGTCTCCATAAATACATCGAGACAGTCAAGTATGTAACAGTCTATGTTTTCGGAATGTCTTCCGTAAAACAAATTGATTAAAGCCTTTGACAAAGTAACAATAATTGGGATTTAGTACGGCAATTAACTTGCTCAAAAACTGCTAGATTTGAACAATATGATTCGTTACAACAATACATTTATGTAGTGTAATATATTGTTTAAATGTGACCTTGTTAGTGAATAGTCCCATCAATCATAATTAAAAACGTAATGATCACGCTCAATGTTGGCATTAAAATATGATTCAAGTAAAACTTTTGTCGTTTCGATGAATAGAATTTGAAGATTTATTCGACATCCGCGAGTCTGAATAGCAAATCACTATTATACTCTGCTTGGAGTGTATTTGAATATTATTATGAGTAGTAGAATTTGTTCTATATTAGTGATTTGTTGGTAAAATAAATATACAAACTGTGTCTTTCTATCCCGTAAAAAATCCAATTGTTTCATGTTTAGTATTAACGTTGGTTGTGTTTAACATCGAATGCTATAAAACTTCCTTCATGGTAATTCCATTATTAATAGCCTCAAGTAGCAGCCTTATCGTCGCTTGTATCACAGATTTTATCACAATACATTCTTTAACTGTACGAGAAGTGCATTCCTTACGATCATTATGTAAAGTAATTGCTAACATATAGAAAAAGTCAGTCAAAAGACTGGAGGTTTTTGGGTTTGATTGTAGAGAATACAATTAACTTATTATTTTCAAGGTTGATGTCCTTTTATTAATTTTAAGATAAGTCATTTGTAGAATCCACGCCATTGAGAGTGTTATGTTGAGCTCTTTACATGCTATACCTAGTACACAGGCGGTAAGGCTTGCCGAAGGCAGAGGGAATATAGGAAGTTTTGCAACAACAACACGAAATTTCGTAAGTGAAGGACTCCACTAAAGAATTAATTTGAAGGAAATGTCCGTGAACCAACGTAGTAATGCCCCATTCCCGATAGCGTGTATATAATATATAGTTACGCAAAACTGATTGATGATAACGATCGAACTTCTTACCGTTACTTCAATTTGGCCACCGTCTTGTTCGTTTCAAGGTTCGTTCACCTTCAGTTTATAAAGACATTTCTAGCGTTTGATACGCCAGGGTTCAGTTCCCTTCTATGAATTTCTTTATGAATATGTAAATTTCATTAAGTAATATTCCGCAAATGCAAAATGGGACTTGACAATACATTTTTTACGTTAGTAGCACGACGTTTCGAATTGTTTACGACAGTACGGGGTCAACAAAAAACTTCGGTTTTGAAACGATTAGAAATCACGTTTTTTCTTTTATTATTGATTAAAAACATCCAGCGTGAGTGAAGCAACCAAACTTACTGGTTCACAAATGTGTATCACCGGAACCCACAGTATATCGTCTTCGTTTGTTGATCTATGCGATTCGATTTACTTTTGTTTATATTCGTGTTTTTCTGATTGATTACTCGATGTCCGCTATACCTGTGTTGAACATGTGGAATCCATCTGTTAACAATCACAAACATCTGCATACCAAGATGCTACCTTGGAGAACACCTTATTTACTCTATATATTTATTTATATTTATTCGACTGTATGTATACTACATACAGTCGAAATCTCACTTATTGGTAGAAAAGTGTGAAATAATATTTTTTATTCCATTTAAACTCAGTATTTATAATTTAATACTATTTAGCTGTTAAAGAAATCCTGTCACTGATTTTATATAAGCTTTTGACTAAGTTAAGCTATTTATTTGAGCCTTACTATCGCCTACGCTACTGATATAGGAAGCGCTTTTTACACACTTTATTAAACACATTTAAAAGTAAACACATACAAAAACATAAAGGCTGAGTGTAACAGGTAGCCCAGAAATTTAACAGGCTAAAAAGTTTAAAAAATACAGATAGATATATTTTGTATTATTTTTAGACACTTGTCGATTATTAATATTGGTATAAATTAAGTTTAATTTTAATTGAATGGTCTGCTTGCTTTAGTCAGATGAACACTTCGCATTATAGTTCATAATAATGAAGTAATGATGTTCAGTGTGTGATAAATATTTATTGAGTGTGTAAGTGTGTGCTCGTCAAAATGATGCAAGGATTGTTGGATTCGCTTTATAAAATCTACTGGGGTAAGTCAATCTTAATTATTGGTTTTAGTAAAATCAACATAATTGCTTCGTTTTAAGTAAAATCTTTTTTTCATCACATCACAGTGTAAACACAATTTGATAGAAAGAGACGAGAGATAAGCTTAGAAGAGTGAAATAAGACTGATTTAGTTTTTATACATAAGGGCATAAACTGCAAAAAAATCCAACTTTAAGATGTAGTAGTCTCTCACGAAAATTTTCTAAATATAATTTTATACACGTCTGAACTCTTTTGTAGATTGTTTATGAGTAGTAAATTTAAAATAATAAGATTCGCTGGGTGGTGTCTCGGTGAATCAGCGAACTCGTAATTTGATGTTTTGTATCGGGTTTCGTATGTTTAGATCATATATCATGTTTGCAAATTGGTACTGTGATATAATTTATGTCTTAAATAATAAATTGTTTATTACGGTATTCATGTTTTTAGAGCAATGGCGTGCGAACTGTGAAGTCGTATGTTTGATCCCGGCTGTGCACCAATGGGTTTTCTATGTGCGCATTTAACAATCCTGAAGATAATACGAAAATATTTTAAAACTTTTAAAATATTTCAAATGAGCCGATTTAATTATACAATTGTTGTCCCACTGAAATTGCACTTATGATCTGTACTCTGTCTTTTAAATTCACACACTTTAATAAACTGGTCATTATTAAATTTACCGTCATAAAAGTGATAATACTATAATATTTTAAAGCACTTTTACTTAAAGCATTATTTAAAGTACTTTTAAGAAAGGGTTTATATAATATTTTTCGACAACTAGCAATTTCCGGTTTGGAACTTGCGTCTGTGATACCAAAACTGCTTGTAATAAAACATATTCTATCATATATTTTAATGTACAAATTCTATAACTAAAAATGAGTTTTAATAAATAATAATGTCCAATCAAATAACATACATGATAAAATCTTTGTTAAACAAAACACGTCTAATTTTATTCGTAATGGATATAAATAAACTCAACGGTAACTAATGTTAGTCTCTGAATTATAATATTAATTCATAATAGCCGATAAAATCTCCCTGTCTACGCTAATTGCTAAGTACAATGGCTGGTTGTACGGCCTTGCTGTGTACTCACGAACTTGCACACCTGTAACGGGACTGACTATTTCCTAATCCATTGTTAGTCGTGATATATAGATAATACCACTGGAATTTATATATTAAATTCTAATATTATATTCTCAAATCAAGTTCACAAAAAAAGAACAACATTTTGTCAAATATCAATTATTCATACAGGTAACACAAAGTACACTTATGAAAGTCAAAAAAATATACATTAAATGCTTCTAATTATACATTTTGCCAGTTCTCAAATCAAAGGCGTGGAACGGAAGAGAAGAACTGGCAGTAAACTCTCCGCCACTCTTTTTAATCGCCAAGTTTTTTGTTTTACACAACGTTTGTAAGGAGCTGCTAAATTAAGAACTCTCGTCTTTTTCAGTCTTTACGCTGTAATCAAGTGACTGGTATTTACTTTAGTTAAAACAATTCTGATTTTTTTATTGATAATTTGGATTAAGGTATTGATGGATAATTTAAAAAGATAATTTGATTTGAGAACTGGCAGTAAATGTATGTATTTCAGAAAATATTTCAAGAACTTAATGAAGCATTTTCAGTTTTGAGAATAAACGTTTAAAAGCAATAATCAATTTACGATAATTCAAAGCTAGAAACAATCTCCAACAGTGGTCATGGTATAGACTTTGTTAAATAGTGTTTGTTGTTGCTTTAAGAAATTTGTTTATAGTTCTAAATACTGAATTATAGCATCGGTGTTGGAAAATGTGATGAAAATTACTCTATTTACCTTGTACTCTTTACGTTATCTTTTGCAATAAGTAAACAAACAATTCCTATATTTATAATAAGCTATATTCAGATGTTTTGATAAACATGAATCCAATTGTGTATTTTACACAAACCTTACATTGTAGCAAATGTTTGTAAATTTATGTTGAACTTTTAACAAATGTGCTAATTTAATGTGAGTTTTGTGTTTTTAACTTTTTATATGTACATACTGTTTTTCTTTCGATACTATAACTATAATATATAATAACTTCAAAATGTTATTATTGATTCCTTGGTTAAAGTGCACTAGAGCAGTGTTGGCTTAGTGGCGTCAGCGTGCGACTCTCATCCTTGAAGTCGTAGGTTCGATCACTGGCTGGGCACCAATGGACTTTCTGTCTATGAGCGTATTAAACATTCGCTTGAACGGCGAAGGAACATCGTGAAGAAACCGGCTTGCCTTAGACCCAAAAAGTCGACGGTGTGTGTCAAGTACAAGAAGCTATTGCCTATTAGATTGACAAGTGATTAGTCATAAAACAGATAGAGAAATCCGAGTCCCAGACCTAAAAAAGTTTTTGCGCCACTCTGGCTTGTTTTTTTTCTTGGTTAAAAAAAACGTTACTAAGACTTCTGAAAAGTTTTACGGTGTCCATTTGTTAACATTTAATCGCGGTATGTTTATTACTGTGATTTCTACTTCTACCCCAACTACCACAACATTTCGTTTACAGCACATGTTCGCCAAATTTTAACTATTATAAAGTGTTAAGAACAATTATATACAATGAACTAAGCCGCAGTTGATAGCTTTTATGAAAGTTAATTATGCATAATAACGGCCTATAATATGTAATTATGAACTTGACATTGCGTGTAGTCCTTTAACGATAATACCTCGCGCGTGCTCTTCGATTACAAAATCTTTATCATTGATAAATGCCAACTCACTGTATTGGTTAAGTGCTACTTACGGAATAACGGGATTTTAGTTCGGGTAATAATGAAACATTGCATATAAAGAATGTTTTGCTACAAATATATACATATGGCAATTGGACTACACGTTTAAAGAATAATCGATTGGAAAATCTTGTTTTTGTATGGCTACTAAAGTTTACGGTTTTTTTACCAAAAGTCAAAAGTCAAAAACTTTTATTCATATAGGTAAGATATGAACGTCAAAAAAAATATAGGTATATGAAATATAATTATCACTAAAACTAATAATAAAATAATATACATTGAAATAAATAACTAAACTTAACATAAACTAAAAAATATATCATTAAAAGGAGTCCCTTTAGGCAAGGTTCCGAAGATACTGGCAGCGTTCCCCCTTTGAATTGCTAGACTAATTCTTTGTCCGAGGTAGCTGCCAGATCTTCGGTCTCCTGTGATGTCGACTAACCTTTTTGAAATTTCTTTAAAAAGCCTTAAAGCGCTAGGATATTATTATTATTATTATTATATTACATTTACTAAAGTTCTCAAATCAAGGGCGTAGAACGGAAGAGAAGAACTGGCAATAAACTCTCCGCCACTTTTTTAATCGCCAAGTTTTCTACCTCGATTCCTGTAAGTATTTTAAAAAGCTCTTTCTAGAAATAAAGCGAATTTTTCTTTGTGTAAAACTTGGTATTAATATAATGTGTTGGATATTACTATTGATACACAATCAGACTTAGTAGACAAAATGAAAATACTCTAATCTGTATCACCTCGTGCTTTTTAACAAATACTAAAAATTATGTGTATTTTATGAGTACATTTTACACGAATTACTAGACAAAAATCTGTTGAATATTACCGTAGTCTTCGTTAAATGTTTTGCGGAAAACTTTTAGTTGGCATCTTTGCCAATTGGCGTCACAGTTTCAAACGTTGAGGGTTTTGGTTATGACATTTGTAGCTAAGTGATGTTTTCATTTGCCTCTGATTGACCTAGATTGATGGTTGCTTAAAATAGAAGCAACTAGCATTTATATGTTGCGGTAACATTAAGGTGTATGTTGTCTATGTATGTCATATACATCTTCAACAGCCCTCATACCGGAGCTTTGCTCTGCATGACCTGCTCGGAGTTCCATGCCGGGTCGTAGGATTTTATCTATATGTGTTAATAAAACCAGAGGCCAATAATGTTTATCTATACCAAGGCGTTCACTATATGTACTTATGTATAAGCATCTTCTACCGCATTTACTATGTGTTTAGCGGAGGTGTCCGCATCTGCAGCTGAGTTTCACTATCGGAAGTCAAGGCAGAATACAAATACCATCCGTATCACATCGACGTCCATCGTTTCACAACTGAGCGTTTCTTAAGGCAGTTTTTGCCGTGCACCAGCGACTTCGAATTCGACTTAGGGTCCTTCAAGAAAAGAGCGTACCAATTCTTAAGGCCGGCAACGCACTTGCGAGCCTCCTGACTGTTAATGTCCATGTCACTTAACATCAGATGAGCCTCCTGCCCGTTCGCCTCCTATTATATACACGTAAGAAAATAAATAATAATAATATATAAATAAGTAATAAATAGTAGTGTAATATTGAAGGTAATTACACCTACAATTTATACTGCATTTACAGGTCTGTACACTATCTACTATATAAAAATAAGTCGGGTTTTCCTTCCTGACGCTATAACTCCAGAACGCTCGAACCGATTTTCACGGTTTTGCATTCGTTGGAAAGGTCTCGGGCTTCGTCAGGTTTATATCAAAGGAAATTCAGGAAAAGTTTCAACAGAAAAGCGGTGTCACCAAACGAAATGTTACATAAAACGAAGCCATCTGCTGGCGAAACGGAGTTCGCCGTGTTTGCTAGTTAATATATATATATAGATTAATAAAGTATCTGTCGCAATGTATGGCTTCAGGAACTACGTTAAAGAAAATTATGGGTTAATTTTGGTTACTCGAGGTGTTGATGTTGCCCTTTAAAAGACATTAATATCGATTACATATAATTATTATTCATTAAAGTACTCAATAGGATATTTTTAAGATGTCGATAAGTGTTTGCGTTTAATGTACTTAGTAGGGCCGTGACATTTTGTAACTACTGTGCAATTAACGGTTTTAAAATTTAAATTTCGAAGGCTGTAAAACAATACTTTTATCTTATGCTTAATCTTAAAGTGATTAAAGTTTATGTATTATTTGTTGAAAGCACTTTTGAGTTAAGTTTCTTTTTATAGTAAAGGAGGTTCATATGATACCCTTCCTATTCACATTTGAAAGTAATAAAAAAAGTATTTGAAATATTATTTTTATAGAAACAGTTATCTATTAGATAAAGAGCCCTCTATAAGTTTTGTTACATACTAAATTAACATAATCGATAAATCTGTTTAGGTGTTCATACAAACTTTAGTACAATTTGTCATACTAGAATTGCGTATTTAATTTTTTTTCTAAAAGAAAGAAATGTGTCTGCCCTACGTCAAAGTCATACATAATACCTGCTATACAGTTAAGGTATAATAATAATTAAGTCGATATTAACGGTTAATATAAAATCGCAATAAAATTATGTACATTTCGTTGTGAAACCCATGCGTTTTCGTAAAGTAGGTTAAAATACTGTCAAGATTGCAGACTTTTAACGACATAAGTGGCAAGTTTGAGAAATAATTAATTTCACTTCCATTTACATTAGCTGAGTTGGTAGTGGTTTGGGAAACCCACCTCCAGGGTCTCTTATGCGGGTTGGAAGCCACCCTTTTTTTTAAAGTAGCTGATACGCATGCTGCGGCATTTTCCTCAAGCAGGGAATATGTGGGGTTCAAACTTAATTTACAACCCAACCCAATGAAACGTGACGCATGCCTTCAGTTTGCCAATGGGTGGAGGCAGGTAATAGCTGAGAAGAAACCTACAACTAAAACTAAAACAAGTGGTTTACACCACCACGCACTTTTAGGAGTGGGACACATGATGAGATGTCTTCCTGTATCATCTTGTGGAAAGCGAAAGGTTTGCTATTTTAGAAATCGCTAAGACCTCTTATGTATTTTAAGTATATTTTTAAATGTTTTTTACATAAGATTGTTCGTACCAAGTACACCTATTATATTAAACATATTCAATAAAACTAATTGGACGCAATGCAAGCTCGTAATTTGCTAATTACTTATTAGGTAGGTACCTACTCATTAGCCCTAAGATTAGATTTTACATTTTTTATGAATTATTTCAGACTTTAGTTGAAATATTTTGTTAGTTATTTGTGCATTCGTTTATTAAAACCTAAACATAACAATTTATAATATTACCGCTATCACCATTTCAACCAATATCGAAATAACACTTAACACTCGAATTTCTTAACACCCAAGAGTTTAATTAAGGATTATCGAATAAAGTGTCGACTGATATGTTTTCACTCTTGTTCGTTTTAATGGCAATAAATAAAATTGAGAGTATGCAATGAGTAATAAAATCAGTCGTTCTACGAGAAAGCTTATAATAAATAAGTTTATGTTAAATCGCTACACATTTTGGAACGATTGAAATCAAGAAGAGTTCATGTTTAAATCTGTATCTTTATTTTAGTTATAAGTCTCAGTAGAAAACTGCTATTTTTCTTTAGGTATTTTGATAACGATTGTTGATATACAATTACATTAAACCGTTAAAAGAGCGGAGTACCCTTATGTACAGGTCTCCCTAGACTTAGTTCAGGGGCTCCAATAAAACCATGTAATTTGTTATTGAATATTTTTTTGTATTCAATACATTGAATACAAAAAAATTCAAAGAATAATTTAAGTAAATAGCAACGAAAATTATCATATAAAGAATAATCATTAGTAAATGCCACTGGGGCGCAAAGTGTGACTCCGGTACGTCTAAAACGTATTGGATTTGAGATACGGGAGTCGTACTTAGGTAAGACTGAATTTATCCTTGAGGCCTGTATTCTTGATTCAATCAATTGAAAGAATTCTTCTATCAAACTTTGAAAAGCTGTCAAACCATTTTTTCTGTATCACATATTTGACAGCGCTCAAGACGAGATTATAACTAGAGATACGAAGTATAGACCTTAGTCTGTTAAGTCCGTAAAATATAGTATATATCAAGATTAAATTATTGTTATCAGATACCTAGTTTATAAATTTTAATTGTGAAATTACGTTATTAATTTTCAATATAATAATAGTAAATTATAAATATGTATGTATGCTCTGAAACATAGATAGCTCTCGGCGTTCATAAGCAAAGGACAGTTTAAGCAGTAACGAACTGTGTATGTCGTAAAATATCAAAGACGTCTATTGTCTGACTTTTTAATTTATGACGCGAACAAAGGTACACTCTGTCTTTATCTTTTTACTTTCAAAGTAATAACGTTAAAGGTCACAGATAAAAAACAATGGAAGAATTGCGAAAATCATACATAAAATATTATCGTAAATAACTTATGTATAATATTTATATTAAAGTAACAGGAACTATGTTTTCCAGATGTTGTCTACCTGTAACTCGTGCGCCAACTTATTGAAGAGAATAGAGAGAGAATTTCAAAATTGGAATTCTAGATTCGAAATACAAACACCAATTTTTAAATGCAACAAGTGTTATTACTTATATAAGTGTATTACATTAAAAATAATTGCTTGAAAGGCGGAGTAGTCATACGATTCTAGTAAGATTTTAAAGGCAGTTTTCCGCGCACCACCACTATGTGTTTCCGAACCAATTCGACTTAGGGTCCTTCAAGAAAAGAGCGTACCAATTCTTAAAAGAATGCAACGCACAACCTCTGGCAATGTGTCTAAGGGCGGCGGTATCCCTTAAAAACTGGTACCTTTGCTCCTGTTTTAATTGTGTTGTGGTAAAATTAAACTAAATAACTTTATTAACATCGTGTTCCTAGTTTTTGAATTAGTGCGCTGAGGCAATGACCTCATAAGGAACTGGCTTAACCAGAACCGTGTTTCCCGCCAAAACTGAAACCTTATACTTTTAAAATTCTGCGCGGGAGTCTCGATAACCGACAAGCGTCTACTATTTGTTTTCTTTACGTCTGAGGTTTTATTTAAAATGTCGGTTTGTAAGCGTTGATTTACATGTTAATGAAACTATTTTTTATTAAATTGAATTATGGTAATGTTAAAGGTCGGATTTTTTTTCGCGATTTCCTTCTTGAAGAAGGCTTCAGCGTGCGACTCTCATCCCTGAGGTCGTAGGGTCGATCCTTGGCTGGGCGTGGATGGAGTTTCTTTCTATGAGCGCATTTAACAATAGCTTGAACTATGAAGGAAACCGGCTTGCCTTAGACCCAAAAGTCGAAGGCGTGTGTCAGGCACAGGAGGGTGATTATCTACTGGCCAATTAGATTAACAAATGATTACTAAACAGATACAGACATCTGTAGAATAGATCTAAAAAGGTTGTACGTGTATTGATTATTTTTTACTTTTTTATTTATTTATACTTCGTTACAGTTATAGAAAAACAAATAACATAATACATAAAAATTATAAGGTATGTATGCAACGGGCGCCTTTTTCACTAACAAGCGATATCTTCCAGACAACTGTAGAAAGGAAAAAGCTAAAAAAGAAATATTATGATGGGTAAAATGCAAGAAGTGTATAACCAAATCAAAAAAAAAAAAAATAGAAAAAAAGTAATTATAGAATCACCAACCTTAAGCTAAAATAATAAGATCTTTTGTGTTTTTTATTTTATTGTTAATATTATTATATATAGTATAATAAATTATCCTGGAACTTAAAATAGCCATTTAATATCTTATCCTTCAAGTTACTTTGTATATAAACACGACAAAAATACACATGCTTAATATTCAGTTAAATAATGCTTCAATATCTACCTGACATTAGACCCATAAAGTTAACTCCTATCAAAAGCGTGGGTGAAGGCCAAAGATCCCATTAGCGATAGACCTAGGTACTGTGTATATATAATTTTGTGTAAGTTTGTTTCATATTTTATTAGCGGTGTCAGTAATTAAATCGGCGGTAGCGTGATTCGCTTGATAAATCGTCCATTACAAATTTGCAATCCTAACCAGCGGGTTTTTAGATAGGCTAATAATAAAAAAAAAACAAAAATCATTTATTCATGTAGGTAATGTACACTTATGAACGTCAAAAAAAAAGAAATATACATTGCTTCTAATTTTACATTTACTGCCTGTTCTCAAACAAGGGCTTAGAACGGAAGAGAAGAACTGGCAATAAACTCTCCGCCACTCTTTTTAATCGCCAAAATTTTGTTTTGAGGTACACAACGTTTGTAAGGAGCTGCAACCATTATAATAGATATTCAAACACCACCAAACAAACGTAGAACCATAAATTATTATAATATTTTTAGGTGTACCCTGATTGGCGACGTACCAGCGAACCCGCGAAACGATTATTCAAATTTTAAAATTATTTTATTTTAAATATTTTTCATATTTTACTAAAGACAAAAGTGCGTAGTAAAAAATATAAACGTAATAGATATATATATGTCTCTGGCTATTAAAATGTGACAGATCTTCACGAAGAGCATTATTTGTTAAATGTCTTATCACGATCTTAACATAAAAGTCAAGGTTAGGAAGAGGATATTTTAATAAACCTGTTTTTCTCACGATTTTAACCTTTTTTAAGAACTACCAAGAACATTATGATATCTTTAGAAGATTGTTATAAAGTTTTAAATGCCAAAAATACAACCGTGACACAACTCATACACAAAGGATATGTAAAGATGTTATATCTTTAATGATGCAATATCGGTGTTTTATTAAATTTAATTCTTCAATTTGTTTGAATTGATATCTATAATATCAAAGCGGTTAACAAGTATGATATACAAGGCAACCGTGGAAGGTAAAGTCTGGTTGAATAGGCCTTGTCGTACCTGGACTAATTACAAAAGGTACAAGAGAAAGGACTATTTAAAATTACCCATAACCAACGAGTATGGTGAATGAAGGTAGAAGAAGCAAGCAAGGTATGTCAGGACCGTAGGACTCTATCAGCAGGAGGCATGGTGAAGTAGGAGCACGCACTTACTCTCGTGGGAACAACAAATGCATAGTCGAAATAACTAACATTTAAAAGATGCTCTCTGTCTTCAGTAGCTCATGTCTAAGCGTCATGGTCATAAAGGAAACATCTGGAGCGGAATATCTGTTTCCATCGGTTTCTGTCTCTCTCCTTACAGTGTCCAGTTTTAAGAAAGAAGAGTCTTTCAATTGATCTGTTCATCTGGTCGGTCCATTTGTCTGTGTGCCTTTGTGGTGCTACAGTTTCGATAATTCAATAATAATTTCTGCCACTCTTCTATTCCGAAGTAGGTATCACGCTTAAAGTTACAAGCACGAAAGTTACTTTAAATATCATGCAAACATGTATTTTGTTCCACAATCGGAAATAGATCACACAATGAAAGGCCGAGGCCGCACAAAAGTACCGCTGGCAATTGTCTCAGCTGGCCTTTGCAAAATCGGCTATAATTTACTCCAGAATTGAGCGGTTTTGCTAAAACACCCCATGATTTGTGTACACATAGCCTAGAGGGCGCTTTTCTACGTAACTGTGTCGATTCCGAAATATATCGTTGTATGTCGAAATGATAAGGAAATGGATGTTTTGTTTATCGGTTGATGTAATATGACTATTTTCTAATAAATATAGTATATTTAAAAATATTTTTGACAAATAATATGGATTTTCATATATTTATACCACAATTTGACGGGCTTGCAGACCCAGCAGTCTTAAAATTATAGCTAGTTGAATCTATACACACACACACACACACACATATATATATAAATGAAATGCTATTCGTTTGTCTCGCTAAAACTCGAGAATGACTGGACCGATTTGGCTAATTATGATTTTGAAATAATTGTGGAAGTTCAGGGAAAGAAAAATACTATAACGGGTTTTTTCAATAAAACCTGTTCCAAACCGGGTAATATTTACGTCGTTTTTATGTCGTTTTGGAAATAAAAAGTTCTCACTTGGTTGTCATATTGTTATTTTCAGAAATTTGTGTTTCATAACTGTAGTATGAATGATCGCTTTGGTCTGTTTTAAAAATTTTGTATTAAGTTTTGACTCAAATATATGTGGGTCATACGAAGTTTATTAGGTCTTCTAGTAACTATTGAAAAACTTAAAAAAGGGTACTGCTATTGTGAAAATTTCTCATAGGAGATGTAATCACTCACAATTATTATACTACGTACTCTGGCATTGCATCTACAACCGCCAAAATATAAAGAAAAACGTGTTTAAGCACGGCCCACATTCATGTTTGTTGTTACCAAATAACTGTTTTAGAGTTGTTAGTGTCAATCATAAGTTCAATATCATATACCGTACGTACGTCGACGTAATGAATATCATGTTAGAAAATTTAAATTGACCGTAAAAATCTCATGCGAAACTTCGTGTCGCTCTGACGTTTAACCAAAATGTTTCGAACTGCGTCGGTAACAGATTTAATCATGCTTAAAATCCTAATAATTTATGTGATATTGAGATAAAAATTGTTTTTCCGTAGCTGCCTACGTAGGTTTTAACAATATAAAATCAGAATATTACCTCCTTACCTCTTGATATCAGACGAGCTCAGTTTTAAAATTTATTTAAAAATATTATTTTTTAATTATCTTCTGCCTCGTAATTAGCTACTTAATTATTGTGACTCATTAACCCGTAAGATTAGCATACACGCATACATTTTTATTGTTATTTTTTTAAGATTTTACTTTAGTTTTAGTTTTTTTAGATGTTTTATTGTTTATTATTTATGCACTTTTTGTACTTTACCCTCTGTAGGCGTATTTATCCATACTAGGGTTGTCAGGAATAATTAATTTAATTATTGCTTGTTAGCAATAAGTCTGTTCGTTGCCTAATAACTTATGTAACGAGCTCTTTTAAATGTATGTTTTTGTATAAGGTATTTTGAAATGTAATAATATAAAAAATATTACCTTGTTATTTAATTGGGTAGATGTTTACCATTCTTTTTGATACGAAATTAGCAAAGTATTTATATCTTTTTTTTCAACAGGTAAGAGCCGAACCCCCCAACAGCCAACTTTCGAAACAGTGCCATTAAATGGTAAGTATTTTATTAATAAATAATAATCCAAATCAACAACAATTCTAAATAGCTTAGCCACAGAATCGATCCTCATTATTCTTTGATTAGTTTTATTTCATGGACAAGAAGGTGAGTCTTCTGTCTGACAAATTTCTTTGATTTTTGGATTTGAGGCATGCTGATACCTTACGATGCTTTCCCTCACGGTACGAACGAGTGTTAGATGGGTATGGACAGAATCCATAGGTGGCCGGGAAACTTTAAAGATAAAAGTCGCACGCTGCAGAATATCCACTAAATTAGGCTTAATGCTTTCCAAAATTTCTGCACTCCTTACTAAGACTTTGATTGTTTTTAACTGTTTATTTACATTCTGATACATAGGTTATGTCGTGTTTTATATATTCCTTGTATAAAGGGAATTTATATAATTAATGTAAATTATAAAAAAATATAACTAAGACGTTGTCATCATTTAAAGTCATAAAACAATGTATGTTCCATACATTTATAATATTTAATAGCTGTGAGGTCCAAAAGAGCTGATAAAAATATTTATAAATATAACTTTTATTATTGTTTATAAATACTTACACTGTAATGATTTGTTAACATTATTAACTACTTAATATTGATAAAAATGTGACATTAAAAATTTGGTTAGTGTAGAAATATAAATGTAAATTGTATACATTAAATTGAATTATTGGCGGAGATTAATTCTATTTTATTAGAATTAATCTCCGCCATTTCTGTTGGATCCTAGGACCTCGATGCTATATGCTATGTATGTTAATAAGCCATGGACGCCAAGACTACATAGTAAGTAATATTTATTTGCAGTGATATTAAAATGCGATATTTTTTAGCTTATATAGCAATTTTTTTTCTAAGATGGCTAGTGGCTTAAGCGTGTGACTTATCCCTGAGGTGGTGGATTCTGTGCATCAAACTTCTGATCAGACAGATTCTGTCTATGTGCGCATTTAACACTCGCACGTACGGCGAAGGAAAATGTGGACGGTCATGTGTTAGACAAAGAAGGCTCATCGAAAACAAATGAATACAAAACGGATACAGAAATCTTAGGCCTAAAAAGTACCAACTAGTTTTTATTTATTTAAACCATTAGAAACTTAATTCTCTTTCATTTCATTTTATAAAAGGAAAGTTAGAAATAGACTATAAAATTAATAACATTGTTCGTTCAACACGTTTCTTTGACCTACAAAGCCCTTCGTTCTAGTTTTGTTAATTTATTTTTAATTAGATGTTGTTATAGTTGATTGATAAGTTATAGTAACGGAAAAAGTGATGTTTATATGAATAAAAGTAGGTTAAAATTAGGACTTTATTTAGAGATATAAATTCTTAATTATGCGGGTTATTAAATTAATAAATTTACCATGATTGTTTAGAATAAAACCCAGATTTTAATTTGTAATGTTACTTCCTGTTTTTCTACATATAATTTAAAAGTTCGTAGCCCTCGGCAATTATTTGTTGAAATTGGTTATGGAGAGTGTTTAGACGAATTGTTCGAAAATGCATCCAGTTGAGTTCCATCGGATGTGGAGGGAGAATATAAAATACCACCCATATCACCTCACCGTCCGTCATTCCACAACTAAGCGTTTTTGCACGCGCACCACCACTATTTGGGACCGGATGCCCGCGAGGTTTCCCGAACCAATAAGTAAAAAGCGTACCAATTATTAAAAGGCCGGCAACACACGCGGGCCTCTGGTAGTGTCCATGGGTAGTATTACTAAACATCAGGTCAGCCTCCTGACGGCCGTTCAAGTATTTCGTAAGCATATTTACTGCAATTTATCCCCCTCGCCCTCTAGTCAGTAAAAATAAGGAAATCTCTCACAACGGACATAAACGTATTATTTCTTTTGTAGGAATCCTCGAAAATGCATTACGTTTTCAAGCATGGACAATGTGTGTGTAATATGTGTAAAAAAGTAAATAATTACTGTTGACGTAATCATCAAATAAGAAAATGAAAGACCCTCCCTCTCCAACCCCTATAGTGCTTACGTAATACTTGAACCCCTGCCCGCTAGCCCGTTCTATAAAAAGCTGATTAAACTCGATTCCGGACCCAATGAAGTCAGTACAGCTAATGAAAGTATGGGGTATACCTGCTGTTGCATGTATACTTTGTATATTAATATTATGTTTCCCGTTTAACGAACATGACATCGGAATAGTACTCAGTGCTTCATTGTAAATAACATGTACATCTGCCAATAAGGAGTGTCGACCGGGGAACACAAAGACATTGATAAGGATAAGAGCGTCCGCAAACACGCTAAATTACGTGTTTTATCATTTATAGTATTTAAATACTGTCATTTACAGTTATCACACAATAAGCAATTAGAGCTTGCGATAGCGACCTTTTCTCTTAAGACATTTTTTGTATAAAAATAAAGAATCTATTGACCCTTCAATCCTTGATTGTATTAGGTACTATGTGAGATTTCTGTACCTGACTGTGACCCTATATTTTGGACCTGCCCCCGTGAATATGTGTGCTATAGATAGAGATGGAGCCAGTTGGAGGAGGCCTATCGTCTATAAGAGGTCCTTAAAAAAATTGTATAATATTTTAAGTGTGAGTATCTTTTGTAAAAATGGTTAAATGTTTCAAGCAATGAATTATTATTATTATTCGAAAATCGATGTGTTAACAGCGCGATCCCGTCGTATTTTGTTATGAGACAGGAGGCAAACCAGCAGGCACTTTTAATAAAATGACAGCCTCCGCCCATTGCTTTCGGGTGTGTTGCCGGCCTTTCAGGAAATGGTACACTTTTTTCTTGAAGTCGTCGTATCTGAGAACAAGTGGTGCGCATTTGTAATCATCGTTTATAAATCGTTAAGATTTTTTGTATCGTTATTTTGGTTTCGAGGTTATCCCTGTAATTATACTGTAATTAATTTTATTACTTAATGTTCTACAATTATATATAATTATACAATCGTATAATCGAATTTCAAATATTTGCACTCACACATACATGGTTTATGTATTCACTTTGATGTGGATCTAGTAAGTATATTTTACTAAAGGCCTTCTGAAACGTTGGTAGGTATATAATTCTTGTAAAAGCGAATAAATACATATATTTACATTGCTAGAAGTCTCGCAAGTGCGTTGCCGGCCTTTCAAGAATTGATACGCTCGTTCCTTGAAGGACCCTTAGTCGAATTGGTTCGGAAATACTTCAGCGGGCAGCTCCACATAGTCGTGGTGCGTCGCAAAAACTGTCTTAAACAAGTTGAATTATAAGCATGTGTGCGGTGAATCTAACATACGACAATCGCATACCAGCCAATAAAGATTTGGCACAAGACATGTTTCGGCGGGTTTGTGAACTAAATATAAACGCCGCAGTTATCTACTGTCGAAATAGATTCAATTGTTGCTTTGATGATGGAATTTGGGCGGCGAAACGGTTCAAAGGTCGTATAAGATGGCTTTATACCAAATACAAGTAAAACCATTAACAAAACTGTAAATGTATCTAAAATATTAACTGTGAAGCTATTACTTATGTGGAGACGGAAGTTGTTTCTGAAGAGATGTGATCCTCCAACCTTAAGGGATCCTCTAATCAGACCATTGACTGGTTGGTCCTAAAGCCCTAGCTAGTGAGACAGTCTAGTAGTTGCACATATAGGCTGAGTGTATTGCTAGCACATTGTGATAGCGTGATTCGGGGCTTCGTATTGATTAAAGAAGACTAGTGTTGCTACAAATAAGTACTAGGGAGGCTGTACAAGAGCCTTAATTCGAAGATGAGGCAATGAACTTGTTTCTCTCAAACGTAATCCCTTAATAAAGCTAAGTGTAATGGGATTTTAACAGAGCTGGTCTTAATCACTTAAAAAACTCTCTGATATACTCTGGTGATCGCGTTCGCAATTAACAAGACTGGGACCGAAAAATCTTAGTCGAAGATTTTTATTAAATTCGTAGTTGAATGAAGGCTTCTTATAAACTGAGTTTGCAGCAGTGTCTCGTATTAATGCTTTATTGCTATATTATCTTAATAGGTCCAGCTGTTAAACTTTATCGATAACTATCTATGCACTGTTTCATCCGCACTGATTCGGCTTTAGCACGATGATGATTCTTAAAGCTTTTCTCTGTAAATGGACTTTTAAATACAACTTTATTGTTGGTAATTATGTCTTCTTTAAAACTGTTGTACATCACTTTACTGTATTGTCAATAGTTTCCGTAGCGAACTCGATTTAGGTTTTTTTTCACACCTTGGGTTACACTATCGTAATTTTCTTTAGCCAATTTTTTTTAAATATTCTATAGCCTAGTTTCATCAGGATTTAATGGTGAAATAATTTTTCAAATCGGTTCTGTAGTTTTAGAGTAAATTCAACCCAAGCAATCAAATATTTCCTCTTTATAATATTAGTGTAGATGTAACGGTAAAGCCCAATTTAATTCATAGAACATTATTTACTAAATCATCGCGTCATCTTAGCGTGTTTACATTTTCATTATCATACGGCCGTAAAGTTAGCGATCATGACCTACACTATGCTGTAACCGTATACGGACAATGACTTTGACATAGAACCGAGAATTCCGAAGCACTCCGATTTATGTTACAAGCAATTACTTACACGGCTGGTTTCACGTCATTTGAAATTGATTTGTCGATTTTTATCACTTTCATGCTCCTGCTAACAGTGTTTCGTTATTTCTTTGAATTTAATAAATTCTTCAGTACCCTTATTCGTACAAAATAGATAATTTGCACTGCTTTTATTGTGTTAGATTTGGAAACCGTTTTAAGTAAAAGTGCGTGCGTACAAAGTACACATGTCAGAAGTGAGACTTCTTTGGAAAACTCATTTTTAAGCCTTGTTCATTTTTTAGATTTCCGAGACTTGGAGGGATAAAGGAAGATATGTTAGGAATTTAATTGTGATTAAAATATTATATGTCGAAAATTTATACAAATTGTAAATAATATTTTTTAAATTTATTTCTTCGATAGTAAAAACACGTGGCATTTTATTTTTCAATTCGTCATTTGAGATTTCAATAAATTATTTTGCATAAAATTTAAAATACTAATATTTAATAAATTCTCTACATGAAATTTTAATTTTAAAATAGAATTTCTGTATGGTAATTCACCCTTCTCACTCTCTCTCCATCGGTCTCAATTGCTCTCTCCCTTTTCTTCGACAAAAACGCTGCACATCTTCGTGACGTTTTCGTAAAAGTTTACCCTCATGCGCCTAGAAGTTTGACTTCAAAAATACGTGTCAGGGGTTCCCAGCTCTTCTTCCCAGCCAGTTCTCCATAACAAAGTTAAAACGTACTAATTTGTCTCTTATCGTCATAGCGTAAATATAAATTGACAGAAACAGACGCAAGCGTACTTTTCAATTAAATTTTGTTTGTACAATAAGTATATTACTGTATTTAAACAAAACACAACTGTCGCCGTGTTTTTGTTTTGCATGTGGTTTTGCGCAATTAAAACTTGCTATTTCGTGGAATACATCGTGTTCGTGATACTCAGAATGGTAGAAATGAATTATAAGAATAATAATTTACTTACTGGTTGCTAAATTATTCAATTTGAAACAGTTATTTCTGAGGTTATTAGGTCCAATATAACAAAGAAACTTGAGCCCTATAACATAAGGATAAAGCAGTATTTACTTAATAATATCTAAAAGTTGATAATAATACGTTTCTACTTTAAAAACCTTGAAAGTTCAAAATCGGATAAGAGTATATATTTTATTGTATTCAATAATGTTTTGCTCTATTTAGTGGTGAGGATATAATTATATATTATGAAAAAACACTCATACATTTAAGTCACGAAACGCCGAACACGTTTCTTGCTCAATTTGTTATGAAGGTCGTACTATTGTTGAAGCTGGTAAGTGGTAAAAAACGTTGAAAACATTATTATTATTAAGGTATATCAACTATAATAATTTAAGTTCCAAGCATTGTTTGTTACGTTTACTAGTGAGTAGTTATCTTCTAATATTTTTGAAGCTATAAAGAAAGTCTTACAAGCTTAGTTGCCGATTATAAGTCTCGATATCCATAGTTCTCTCTCATTTTGAAATCGATTGTCCTTTACTTTTATTTTTTTATTTGTCGTGATTGTTATGTTTGCCTATAAGTGCTTGTCACATTGAATGTTGTATTTTGTTATTCTTGAGTATTAGTTTGCCGAGCGTTGGCAAGCTATTGTAAATAAATAAATTACATTAAGAACACTGGTTGGCACCATCTTGCCCATTTATTAAAAAAAATATAGAATGGTTTTAATTATAGATTACCTGTGGCAGCGTTCATACTAATTAATAAATATTATAAATAGTATTGCAGTAGGTACCTTCTGGCAGTGTATGTCCATGTGCGGTATTACTAACCACTTTGTAACTTCCAATCCTTCGACAAAAAAGCTAGGAGTCCCGATATGTACTAACGGAAGGGATCCGGATGATCCATTCACCGTAGCTAAGGGAGCGTTCAAGTATTACGTAACGCAATTTTTGGAGATTATTGACACACACACACACACAAATTACAATTAATTTAACTTCTTTTTTGACGTTTATAGGTGTAGTTGTTTACCTATATGAATAAAGTCATTTTGAATTCGAGTTTGACATCAGTACTGCGGATACTTAAAGAACTACGTCGCATTAAAAAAAATGCTATCGATATTGGAAGTAACAGAGGAAGGCGAGTATTTTTCCCCGTTCTAAACATTTCTACTACAAACTAGTCTTTGTTTGAAATCGAATCGATCGTTGAAAGTATGAAGTGTTTCTACTTGTCATTTTATTTAAGTAACGTACGCCAGCAATTATTAGCTGTGTATGAACGATAAATATTGACTTAAATGCATGCTATCAAGCACGTTCCACTGTTGAATGCGAGTGTAATTCAGAGGTGATAAAATTGGCACTTTGCACGTTATTTGCTTAACGGAGCGTTCACCTTACTAGAACGGTAGCTCTGGATTTTATTCGATATGCATATGTACCGAAAATAAATATACGTATTTTATTTAACGACCTATCCGAGCACAAAGTGCTGTGTCAGTGTCTCGGGTTAGAAATGGATTACTTGGCTTGCTATAAAATATATCGTGTTAATTTCAAAATCATGTTCTATATACATTTTCGTCATAAAATGAATTCAAAGTGCCAAAAATTGGCTATGTTTGCATTTTTTTTTTCTATCGAGCGAAGTTATTTAAATCGTGTATCCATCTTTCAAAATGGATACATAAACTAATCAACTCCACCATATATTTTTTCCATTCGCCCTACTTCAAGAAACGATGACGAGAAATGGAAAGAAACTATGTACTTTTTTGGAGATTGGCTACTAGATAGGTCCTAAACACTTGATTGCGCATTGTCACATCCCTAGAATGCTAACTCAGGATCTGCATCATCAATGCAGACTTTTAGAGAATTACGTTCCTAGTGACATCAGTCAATCTGCGTATTTCATTCTTAGAGGGCGGGTGTCTAATTTTTGTGTAGTAACTACTAGTCTAATAAAATCCTTTTTTTGAGAGGCATTTTAATTCCACGACCTAACAGCACCATACAATCATAACACTGTCACTTACATGCAATTTCCACCAATTCGAGAATATATGATAAAGGTATAGCATAGTATATAAGCATATAAATATGGCGTCGAGTCCGTTGCACCCTTGAAGGCTTTTATATTAATCGATATTGATAGAAATACCTGATGACTGTTCGCTTTTGTCATGTCACGACTATAGATAAAGACAAGTTTTTTATGTCAAGCCAATATTATCGTGAATTAATATTCTAAGGAGGCATATTATTATATCAGCAGAGTAGAAGTAGAAATTAAATTGTTTATGTAAGGATATAGGCAGTTTATGCCGTGCTACCCACTGATTTCCGAACCAATTCGACGTAGGGTCTATCAAGAAAAGAGCGTACTAATTCTTAAAAGACAACGCACTTGCTAGCCCTCTGTCATTGTAAATGTCTATGAACATTTATTAACACCGGGTGACCCCCCTGCCCATTTGTCCCTTGTTCTACAAAAAAATAGGGATTGTTTTTTGACCAAAATAGGGCTGGGTCTTTCCTCATAAACATAGTAAATATGACAAAAACAGGACGTATTACCGCCGCCGCGGCAAACATTCTGGTATTCTAACCACTTTCAAGCACCGGAAACAGTTATTTAAATAAAATATTAATATTCTTACCTAACCTAACCAAACAATAAATAATAATAGGTTTTGGATATCATCGACGGATGTAGGTATGCAACAATCAGGGTTATTTATAATCCGTTGAAAATGATTACAATTTCACGTATAAGATCCTACGTCATTTTATATTAGAACAGTGGTATATATATAGAACGTTAGCTGTAGCCTGTATACAACACGTAAGTTCATAAAACGTTCAAAGCTTGACGCGTTGTAATGTATGCGGAGAATTAAGTCTAATAATGGTTTTTGTAGGGTCATCGACACTTAACCCGTGCTAGGGCTATTAGGCTATTAATTCTGTTTCTAGCTTCGTTTATTATACTTGGAATGAACTGTGGCTATAAGTACAAGTTTACCAGTGGCGCTACAACCTTTTTCAACTCAGTATTCTGTATCTGTTTGTTGATCATTTGTTTTTCTATTAGGTAAGTAGATTATCAGCCGCCTGTGACACACGTAGTTTTTTTGAGTCTAAAACCAGCGAAACTCAAATATGTATAATTTTATTACAGCTCAAAAATAAAATATATTGAATATATACGTATGTCAATACAGGGAACGCTCGCGGTTGCGGTAATCGTATTTTGTTTGATATCGAGATAAATTTAATAAGATTATATTTTAGTTTATTATTTGTAGCTGACTCTGATATTTATTAAATATACACAAAATTTTTCTTCAAAATTCTTTTTTTACAAATAGAGAGAGAGAGAATCGTTATTTGTAATTAATTTCAATTTTAATTGCCAAAATGTATAATAAGATTTGAATACCTGTCATCAAATTTATTTTTTAATGTTTTAAACAGGATGTTGAAAAATGTAATATAAGAATTTTAGACCCAACTTGGACCGTACAGTGGTATTATTTTTAAGAATTCCTTTGTTATGAAATATTTTCTTAATGAAGCCCATTATTGTATAGGAAGTGAATGTAATATTCTTCTAAAGTTCCAATAAATAAAACCTATTAGGAAGAAAATTGTCATATTAGGTGTTGGAATCTACACGTGTTTAGATAAAATCTAAGTAAATATCTCATATTTGCACTAACTCTTAGAGATATAGGGTGAATGTCTATATATGTATGTAGATTATAACCATGATTATTCTTTAAATTATCTCCTTGTCCAATGAATGGCCATCTATTTGGTTGAATTATGTGTCATATTCAGTGGTACTACGGAGAATTTTTTTATTAAGAAGTGGCCAACAGGCAGGAGGCTCAACTGATATTAATAGCCGCCTACGGGTCCAATGAGAGACGGCTAGCGAGTGCGTTGCCGGCCTTTTAAAAATTGGTTCGGAAATACTTCAGTGGGCAGCTGGTTCCACATAATGGTGGCGCGCGGCATAATATATGAGATGTTTGAGCCTAGTTTATTTCATCAAAAACAAACACTTTTTTGGGTCTAAGACATGACGGTTTTCTCAAGATGTTTTCCTTCACCGTTCGAGCTAATGTTAAATGCGCACATAGAAAGAAAGTCGGTTGGTGCACAGCCGGGAATCGAACCTACGACCTCAGGTATAAGAGTCGCACGCTAAAGCCACTAGGCCATCACTTCATCACTTAACATCAGGTAAAACATGAATGAATAACCCCCATTGAAATATAATTGACTGCTCATTATTGTATGTTTAAGAAATTCTTTCATTATGTACTATTGGACTTATACATATATGCTGTTTTAAAATAAGCTACGTCTGTAAAATTCCAATATTTTTGAAGTAATCAATAACATATACTTACTTGGTTTCGGGTATCGCGTCAGTAAAAACTATTTAGTAACAAAAAAATCCATTACTGAATGACGAAATCTGATATCACGATTTATCAAAAAACTATATAATAGAACATTAATCATACGATTTCATCTATTATCTGCGTTTCACGCGTCGCTGGCTGGCAAGTGGTTTTATTGTATTTAATTCCATTAAAATCTACTGGAGCGTTCTCTAATATAATGATTTATGATATTTTAATAAACACATTCATGGACTGCATAGAATATGAAAATGTTTAAGACATATTTCTTTACTATAAGGTTACTATACGCAAAACAGATTTTGAATTTTAATTTTGGAAGTCCGTGCAATGATGAAAGTTATATGGGTTGTATTAAAAGTATAAAAATTAATAAGTAAATTTTTAATGTATTTTTTTAAACTCTTATCAGACTATGTTACTATAATATCTTATTTATACACTTGATGTTGTGCCCGAAGAACGGATGGCCAATGGGGCAAAAAAGTCTTGGAATGGAAGAGGTTGGCGAGGCATTGGACGGCCTCCCACTGGGTGGACAGTTGACCTGGTGAGTAGGAAGGCGATGGCGCGGGGAAAAAGCTTGTACTGGAAACTTAGGGAGAGGCCTATGTAAACAGTTTTATATAACGATGAGGAGAACATTCCTCTCTGCGTAATCAATAAGCACGTAAACGTATCAAATTAAATTTAAAACAATTTTGGCCCAAGACGCTCAATGCGCTGGAAGTTGCAATTACGTCATGAAATCAGCACAAACTACAGTGCTTGCTTAACCAGCTTAATTGGCCTGACAGAGGAGTTTATGAAACAGTAGGGTTGGCAAAAAACGCACAATTTGCAATAAATAAACTTTTAGTTTGTTTATTTGTTTATTATTATTTAACTGTTGACACCATTATACAAACGAACATTACGTACTAACAAAGACAATGAACCAATAATTTTCTTGTTGACGTGTGTGTGGGAATGTGCAATGTGTGGGGGTGTATAAGTATGTTAATGTGTGCGTTTTTAGGTGATACAATGTATAATTTTAGAATGCATTTATTTATGTTGCCATGCACAATGGGAACTTCTTAATCAGTCTTAAAAAATCTCAAGATGAACATGTCGAGTTTGTAGAATTAGTCTCGATAAATTCATATTTTTGTACGAAATCCTAAATGCATTTAAAAGCCTTTTAAACATTTATATAATTTTTAGAGGTATATATATTATATATTTTAGAGGTAATTATAATATATAGTAATAAATATATTGGTTGTCCTCTCAACAAAGACTAATAAATAATATACTTACTATAAATGAGAGCGCTTATTTCAAGTGTCCTACTGCTAAATTTATACCCTGCAAGTCACAGACAACAGATAGAGCGAGCGTTATTAGGGTTTCTTTAAATTAACCTTATTACAGGCATTCTGGTAACTGGTTTTTAGTGCAAAAGCCGGGGTACGATAGGTGTGGTCCAAGTAATTACACAATTGTTAAATGCAATACCAGCTTAAATAAAAAAATAAAATTTTAATTGAGTTAAACTGTTTTTTAAACCCATTATAAAGATGGTCGTCTTTCCCGCCACGCTAAACGACATCATATGCCGCTCTTTTGCCACTGTTTCTAACAATTTTGGAGTCAACAGGCATCGCTAGAGACGGTGACAAGCGGCCGGAGGGGATATCTTTGATCCTTTGGTGGATGGGACGGGATTTGGTATGGGATGCTACTTGTGTTGATACGTTAGCCTCGTGTCTCACCGCCCTCGGACAAGCACAACAGCTGGCGTGACCGCAGAGCAGGCGGGAAATAGTAAAAATGTCTTTCCTCCTGCTTTGATATAGTTCCCTTTGGACTAGAGTCTTGGGTCGTGGGGTTCAAGTGCACAAGCGCTATTTAATGATTTATGTTGGCGTCTGGTAGATAGTACTGGTGACCCCAGATTTGGTGCTTTCCTAGCTTAACGAATAAGTATCGCAATACAGTGAGGAAATGCCGCCAGCGTTAAAGGTACGCTGCCACAGGGACCAAACTTTTAAAATTTGTTTTAATTTTCTTATAACTATGTAGGTTAAGAATATTGTAAATATTGTATATTTGTGTGATGGTAATAGATTATATTTTAGTTGAAATTGTACATTGCTGTTTTATAAAGACTTAACTGATTGCTGTGAAACAAAAACGTATCGCTGTCGTCACAGATTTGATATGACATCTTATTAGCTTTGATTTCTCAACTTATTAAACAATTTTTATTACTTGCACCATACGTGAATCTGGCCTCGGTAATTGCTCTTAGTTGTCCCTCAAGTGAGCTTATTTTTTTTTAATCTTAAGCACGATGTTTGTCGATGGTATCGGTTGCTTTATGACGTCATGGTCCTGACTCACTTGGCCGTCGCATTTAGTAAGTGAATGTGTAAATGTTTTTATTGCATTTCAAATTCTCAGAGTATTTTTAGATTCCTGATGTTGCTTCCGTGATATTAATTAATTCAATTAAACCATCTCGATTTATTTATGGAAGTGAACAGCTATAATATAAAATTAATATAAAAATAAAAATGTATTCATTCGTTTCCAACGTGGTTTGGTAATCACTTTCAGTGAAATGTTTTTGGGCCTTCTATATCCAAAATTACCACAGTCTGAGTGTGCATGCGTGTACTCACACACTCATGCATACATGTGTTTGATAAGTGTATATACAAAGTGAATTTGAATAAAAAATGTTTATCATATATGATAAATTAAACTATTGTGTTGATGAAATAATTGTAGCTTTATTCTAAAATTATTTTTAACAAAAGATCTCGAAAGTAAATATACTTGAAGACTAGGTAAAGTTATTCATAATCAATCAATTACCAGAAATATTTATAGAAACTAGATTTGAGTTTACTATGTTATAACAATTCAATCATATTTCCACTTCAAATCTAAAAATATTCTAACCAAAAATGCTTCTTGTCAACAACAACATACAAGCCAAAACAAAAGACACGCTTTTTCCACAGATTAACAATCTTTTAAAATAAAATAAAATGTCAGTTTTGACACCTGACAGATAATTAACAATCTAAAAGAAATATAATTATGTTTATACATGTTCGTTGAATATGGTTAATTAAACTTTTAATTATAAGTTACAAGTTACTTAGTGTTGGCATACATTTTAATGGAAAAAAACTCAAAGCTAAGCTAAATTATTATCTTCCAATCTATATAATCATATTTTCGTAATATCCCGTGACATTTTTGTAGATCGCATAACACTTATCTGTTTGTTTGATAAGATACATGCATCAATGTTTGCAGGAGATAAGAATTGCTTATTTGTTTTATCGATTTTTCCTGGAACTAGCACCACTGACAATATTTGTACATTTTGTTACGTAACTACATATATTCAGCTGGCGTTTGTGCTATCTTACCAGTCATAGTTTTTACCATTTTATAACCGTTATTTTCTAATGTAATGTGCTATTTTTAATATGAAATACTAAAGGATTATATATTCAACAGGAACTCTCGAACCCTAAAGAAGTACTGGCTGTATAAAATTATAAGTTTTTATAATACTGTTCCTTTACGCGGATGGGGCTACAAATGATTATACACTAATTAGATTAAATTTAGACCATTCCTTGTTTTGACTTATGATTTAGTGTGGCGACTTATTCTTTCTGAAAGAAAAGCAAAACCTAGGATTAGGTTGTACATAATATAATTATATAATTTGGAGTACACAATTATTGAATCGTGATGTTAATATTGGAATACCGTTTATCCGTTTTATTAAAAAAGGTAATGTATACTTTTATCAGAAATCTCTCGAGGGTTGCAAGTGTGATTACTATTTACCCCTAACCTTTACGATTTGGGGCATCGCCCTTGAGTCTTATCAAAGGGACGCAGCCATGACTTTATTTAAATTAAGATGGGATAAGTCCCATCTTACATAAAAACGTAGACGTTTTGAAGTAAGCTTCAAAACGTCTACGTTTTTATCGCCATCCTTATTGTAATGGAGAAGAGTGATTTAAATAAAATACACATACAGTAAACGTGTAAGACAATTTATTTTTATTTTACCATGATAATACTGTACCGCATTTCCATTCGGTGTTGCGTTATAATTAACTGAAAAATTCATTAAATATGGTATGGTACTCGAGTACTCATATGATTTCGTTTTTCTAAATATTTCTTTTGTCTTTTTCTCAAATTCTCAAAAAAAACTGTATTTTTAATGACCTTCTTATTTACAAATATCAAAATAACAAGTAAAAAAATATGAGAATAAGCACTATAATATAAGATACCAGCGGATCCAACATACGTTGTCTAGTACACGTCTTACATACAAAAACATCTAATTTAATTCATTCGAGAATGACTTGGACACAAAAAATATCCTGCCGTTTAGGAGTTTAATTACGAACACATGCACAGAAAATTTACTCTTATATATATATGCCAGCTGTTTATTTGCTGTATATATGTTAACGTAAAATTGTAAACACCGTTATATTGTAATCTATCTCGCGAGATTATAAACTGTCGAAAGATTGTGAACCTCAGCTTACTGCTTACAATTTAACGTATTATTATTCGGTAGATTGTACTACACTAACTTAGTTATCATTCAAACTTCTTTGGTCAATTACAGATTAATTTTACTTCCCAACAATTTCATATAACTACCAAATAATACTACGTTAAATTGTAAGCAGTTCGTTGAGGTTCACAATCTTTCGACAGTTTATAATCTCGCGAGATAGATTACAATCTAACGGTGTTTACAATTTTACGGTGACATATATAAATAACCTGCCGACTGCAGCGCCATCAGCAGGCTGATTTGTGAATCTAAATCATCGAGGGCGCCACCCAAACGCATACAAAGAATTCATTCAAATCAAAATATAAAATTGATTCAACATAAATACATTTATTGCACCATATTACATAACTATAGTCGGGTAGGATACCATCGGTTTTGATAGTAAAAAATTGCCTTGACTTTGTGTAGTAAATTATATATTTAACGAATTTATCAAATCATTAGTGATTATCAAGAAATGGCTAACGGTACAGGCAGCTCTTTGTGCGCTATCGTTCAACGATCTCAGTACTCAACCTCTGCCGAGTTCCAATTGAAAGTTATTATTAATAGGTATAGAATATATTCCATACTTTAGTTACTAGTACTTGGGTTAATGATTGCGTTATACAAATAAAGAGTTTTGTTGGTTTCATCGATTAATTTTAAGTGTTCGAAATAGATATTATCGTGATTCATGTGCACTTTTTCCTTTTCATGTGTCCTTTTTTAACACTGTTTACATATGTTTTAATTGCTTTGTCTAAATAACTATATGGCTTATGTATTTTTGCACTTCACCCGTATCATTTTTTTTCTCACAGTTGTTGCTTGGAAGAGATCGCTATAAAGCGATAAGGCCGCCAGTTGCCCTCCTTTTCATATATTATGTCAATTGTATTATATTTCTGTATGCAACAAAAACAATTTGTTTAATAAAATGTAGTTTTATGATCTAGATTACGAGATTTCGCTGTAATTACATTTAGGTGCATTTTACATTGTGTATTGACAATTTAAATTACGCCCTCATATATTGTTTAGTGTGTGTCAAAGTATTTGATGTAACCTCTCTAAAATTGTTTCCTCATTCCTACAACTGATAATCGTGTGCATTTTTTCGTAAAGTTCGAGTCAATTATATATCGAGGTATAGTTGAGTCGGTCTACTATTTATTGTTACACTATGTACCAACGGCCACCGAAATGATTTTGTTAGTAATAAATGTTATGTCCATGTCTATGAACCATTATTTGTGCAAGTGATAAAAGCATGTACTTTTTTAAATACATAGTACCCCTACAAGGTAGCCTATCAGGCACGCAATCAGGCAGATCTGTGGCCGGAAGCTAGGTAGCAGGGGAATGTCAAATCTCCCCTTTGTCAAATTTCCTACAAAAAGGCCTGCAGCATGCACTTTAGATGACTATGGAAAGGAAACTTAAAAGTCAATAGGAAATACTAAACTAGATTCGAAAAAGACACAAACCGAATACATCTTAAATGAATGAAAAATTCTTATACAATTGTTTGGCGTGGTATCAAATTATTCGTGTGTGTCCCTTTTTGATTGTTTTGTTTTCTGTCTAATATAAACATGGCTAGCAACTTGTATATATAATTTCAAGCCATTCATATCAGTAATTATGGTAATCTTCTAGCGAGGAAGTAATTAGCATAACGAAAGCGTTAGGCCAGTGTTTCCAAACGGGAAGTGACGTAAAATGAACGTTAATGACCGAAATAGTATTTTATTGTTCTTAATTTAAATGCAAGTTAAATGTCGATGGTTTATAGACGTAATAATTGATTATTTTGACGGGAAACAAGGGTAATTTATAGATGAGGTGTGATTAAATTGTTTTAGTTATGTGTATAGTGCTAAGCGTTCTTCAGATTTAATTATTTTTTGTATTATAAAGAAAAAGTGTTAGTTGTGATATTGAAGTAGAAAAAAATAACATATGCGTGTACTAGTGTAACACATAAGAAGTGAAACTTCTTTATGACCTTATTTTTCTTTTTTTTTTATTAACTATACAGAAATTGGTTAAATAAAGTTAACGTTTATCAAAAGGCTTTTATTATCATTGACATGAATTTTACCTTATTACTACTAATAATTATTACAGGATTTCATTAATTGTAATGGAATAATTACTATCATTGTTATCGTTATTATATATTTTTATTATTAATGGCTTCGAATCAACCGTGATAGGGAGGGACAAGAAAAAGATGGCGCGTAACGGAAAAATGTGACGGTGAATTTTTTTCCAACGCCGATAAAGAATTTTCACTTCAATAACATAAAACTGTTATTAATAAATAATTTAATTGTTCTTTGGAATATACTTAAGTATTTTGAATTAAGTCTGAAGTTCTTAATGTAATAAGAAAAATAATATGAGCTCCATGGAAGAAGTAGACATATACGGTCTGAGTTCGATTATTAGTACATAATATTTCAAGATAAGCTACAGGGAATAATTTTATATAAGCGGAGAAAGCAAAGTTTATAAAAGAACAGCTTAACTTGCTCTGAAAATTGTCAACGAAAGATATTTGTTCATTTGAGTTCGAGCACCTTCAAACAATATCTTTCTCGTAAATAAAATATCAACATTTGATTTTAAAAATTTTTTACGTTTTACATACATTGTATTTACTCTTAAACAATTAAAGCAATATCTAACATTAATTTAAATATGTAATATTTGACTTGGAATACATTTATTGCAACCAACGAGCAATAAAACTTACAACCTAAATGCGAGAAAGGTATTCCTATACAGTGCGGAATCTAGGTATACGTAAGAGCTCCGATATCTGCCAATCAGATACTGTACTAATGACGACATGTACTGCTTCATTAGCTGCCCATCTCTGATAACCTGCTGCCATTTCACGTCGCTTCCACTCAACAGCGTCTGTACTCTGCAATACCTATCTAGACGTTTTATACGATTTATTTTGATAGAACGGGGCATACAGACCTCCTGCCTTTTAAGGGAATTAGCCGCTCATGTATATTCACATTGCCACAGGGCGAATGCGTTGCCGGCCTTTTAAAGATTGGTACGCTCTTATCTTGAAGGACACTTTAATAGGCAGCTGGTTCCACATACTGGTGGTGCGTAAAATGCCTTAAGAAACACAAAGTTGCATTCTGATGTCGTTTTAATTAATTACTCGTATTACCTCTAAATGTAGTGCTCTTCTCAAACCTAAAGTCAATCAAATCACGGCCGTGAAGCAATAGAGTAGAAGCAAGACTATGTAGACAATTACATTACAGTGAAGGAAAATATCGTCAGGCCTTTGACCCAATTAATGCTTGTCAAAAGATGCGGAGCACATACGGCCTATAAAGAAAACAATACCACGAAATAGATACAAAATTTTGAGGCAATGGGGCCGTTCAAGTATTACGTAAGCAGATTTACTGCAATGTATCCCCCCCCGCCCATCCTCTTGTCACCAAAAGTAAGCAAAACTCTCAAAAATAATAGTAAATAAACGTTTTTTTTTTGTAGGAATCCTCGAAAATACATTTTGTTTTCAAACATAGACAATGTGTGGGTAATATGTGTAAAAAAGTAAATAATTATCTAGTGTTGACGTAATCACCATGAGGTATTATAAGAAAATCAAAGAACTCCCCTCCCACTATAGTGCTTACGTATTACTTGAACGGCCCCCAAGATGAAAACCCTCGAATAAACAATCCATAAATGTTTAGCAATATAAATAGTTACCCTGCTGTTCCCTATTCTAAAAAAAATGAGTCCCTGAATAAAAAAGTCCCTGTCTGTCCCTTTTCATTACGTCATAAATATGATTAAACAGAAAGAGACAAGCATGTTAAAACAGTGGCATTTCGTTTTTCTAGATCAGCTATTTATAAAAATCATTGGTATTCCTTGTAATGGTCTGTGGGTGATAGGTCCTAGACTTATCAGGTGGAGACTGCACGACGTAGACACAGTATATAAAGCAAACAGTAATAAACAGTAATTTGAACGCCAGGAAAGCCTACACCTGATGAGGAATGTATGAACAACACATTGCATTCTAATATGGCGTATTAAAAGTTATTGAGATTGAACGGTCTCTTATCAAAAAACACAATGAAAACAAAAAATTCTCATAATTTTTTTCTACATGTTCTTATCAAAGTATATTTATGGAGATTTCTCAATTTTCTTATATATATGTCAGAGATAATGGAATAAGGAAACACGATGTCATTTGTTTTATTTGAATGGCAACACCTTGCAATATCATAGACATTTTACAGGGTGTAAATTGTCAATGTGTCAAAGACATGTCGAATCTACGATATACATACTTTTTAACCCTAAATCGTCCTTATAAGATATTTAAGAAATCAAAATACACTACATACTTCTTGCCAATGACTTCAAGTCAATACAATGTAGGTATAAGACAAAAGATGGCATATCTATTGTCAAGCAATCTGTATATCTGGTAAGACGCGTCTGAGGGAGCCCTAACAGTATGCTGGCGGAAATAGCAGGAAGGATTGCCCTTACATGGGTCACTGCATGTGCCCTTTCCTACTAATATAAAATTTAAGACAAAATTGTAACTAATAATAACTCTGATAAAAAAATATATTATATAATTTTCCAAAAATACTGTTGAACATATACTGTGTCTGTTATCGTTAGATGACTAACTCAACAATTATCTAGCCTGCGTTGCAACTTGCAACACCTAGGTGCCCTTAGCAATTAATTGCCGTGATAAGAACTTTCGCAAATTCAGTAGTTTCCTTAATTAAGCCTGATATATGTATAACAAATATAATCAAGCTTTCGTGAGGTTCTAGGGTTGTCTATGGGCTGGTATGGAATATTGCTAGCTATATAATACATACCTATTGTATTTTTTGTACCCACACGGGCAGGAGGCTCACGCGATGTTAAATAACTTTAAGTGTATCTTGTGTAATACTGCTTTTGTGAATTATATGTGTTCACTAAAATTTCATCCTGTCTCGCTCCTTCCAGAAGCTCAGAAGTTTCCTGGGCACTTCGCAGCTTTCACGGAGTGACCTCACTGCTTCGAGGACTTATGTTTGTTGGGACGTCACAGCCATGCATTCCATGACTACGATGGTGACTGATTCCTCTGCACGAGACTGTCTGTCGCGCCAAGGACAAAGAGATGTTTATTATGGAGACAGTGGCCCGTAATTGTGAATCATTATACAGGATAAACTCTGTGGCGACGTCACCTACATTACGGCTGTTTATGACCTCAGGTGTCTTTTTTAGAAATATTGGCACCTCAAAAGTTATTCTTGTTAGCAGATTATAAAAAAACAATTACACTTAAGTATGTTGTTGATGTCTAAATGTGAAAATATTTCTTCGTTATAGAGAGTAGCTGTTACGTTATAAAGAGTGAATTAATGTTTGGGTTTTGTGTTAAACCAAAAAATTGAAACTACTTTTACGTTATAGAGGATTTTTCGTTATAACAAATGATGGTATAAAGAGTGTACACTGAATTTGTTTTCATTTTTTTACATATTAGTACTTATGCCAGCGCGCCACACCAAAGGGTCCGGATAATATCAGCCCCCTACAATAACTAAGTGACTTCCTTCTTGGCATAACTGAATCATAATGCATTATTATTTTTAGAAGTTCTTTTGTTGTTTATGAAAGATGTGACTAAATAAATTTTCTTTTCTAATTGCGCCATAGGCTCCCGAGTAGAAGGTTCTAAAAATCTCTAATTTGTGTTTTAGTAATATGGTTTTGTGTCATTTTATTATAGTAATTTTTAAACTTAAACATAAGTTAAAACAATGTAGGTTTTCGAATTCAGAATATATAAAATTATTTAAACATAAGCAAAGCAATTTCAAATTCAAATTTTGCAACGAGGTTTTTCATCATGCAGTGTGGTTTCTACTCCCTCCCATAGAACTAATCAAATCTCTTTGATGTATCAAAATTAATAATTAAACAAATAAAGCTGAAAGCCAAACTGTTGGGGTTGTAACGGATAATTTATCAGGATTCAAATTGCAAATACATCAACCCTTTAGCTGCAACATGGAAGGGTGTTCTCCCCATGTGATCGTGTAATTAGTTAGGTTAATACGTACAAAGGATGTTCCTGAATTGCAAGTGTAGTTCATTTGTTTAATGTGCTGTTCAGTTGGCTTTTTTGCTAAGTACGATGTTCCAGGAACGATGTGTTGTGAGTGATATTCCGTTACACCTGTCTTATATTTACGCCTGCATTGCATGTATCGTATTAGTCACAGTCACTCAAGCGAATATTACACAAACAATGCCGAAATTTGCAAATTATCCCCGCTCGTGACTGAACTTTGGCAATCATTTTGGCATCATCACACGCCTATGAGTTCACGCTGCGAGTTATTTCGAATTGTAACCGATAATAGTCCACAGATTGGGGTACTATTGCACAATTCTCACTTACTGTACTTGTACCGCTGGACGTGGGGTCAACAGGGGTTATGCCCATTTCGCGATTTCTAACAACATTCCACGAATATTGACGTATTATCTTGTTACAAGGCATTTGTGCAAACACGGACGGCATAGCTTCAAATGCCGCGATGTGAAAATTATACGCAGGTCACTAACGAAGTGGATCTGATTTAAAATCCGAAAGCACGCAGTAAAACAATAAAACAATTGCAGATAACCTTTCGCGAGAACACTAACAGCCCATAAATAATAAATGCACTTTCGAACTATATAACTAGTTCAAGAATATCGCAGATCACCGACACCTCGGTTCGTGATTTAAATACAAATGAACGGCAGACGTGACCTGCATCCGACAATCGGATTTGACTTTATAAATCACGTTTGTAACATCCCGACTTATTTGTTAGCATTGAGAGAAAGGCGATCGATCCCGTGCGCAGACGCAAACGGGGCTCAATCTAGCTTTTACTAGGCTAGCCGTCATTGCGGTATTCGTCAGGAAATTAATTCTACTACTTTGAATTTGCTAAATTCTTTAGTACAGGCTTTTCGCATTGGCCCACAAGGACTTACAAACCACAGCGGTTTTCTAAGGTAACATACTATTATGATTGTATTATGTTATTTTGTAAAATAAAGAAAGAAAAAAAACTTAGGAAAATTAAAATGACGTCACTGTATGATCGAAGATCTCTAGCCGGTGTTACGTTCTTATACAAATTGTTTAATGGTCAAATACAGCAGTCTTACAAAACATTTATATTGTCGTCCCTTATTCATTCTCAAGGTTCAATTCAAACCCAGCTAAATTTTCCATATTCCATCTGCTAAAACCAACCTAGAAGTTCGGGCACCTCTCATTCAGATTCTTCGCGAATATAACAGAATAAACGCTACTTATCCAAAACTTGATATATTCGGTAGTGGGCTGATCAATTTAAAAAAAAAACATTCATGTATTTTAGAAAATATAACATATATTGTAGATATAGCATATTTATGATATGGTGTCTCTCTCTCTTTACAGTCATTCATCATGGATTGTTAAAGTTTTATTAAATACTTATTGTATTAAACGATCGCCAAAAAGACAAATAACAGTGTCGAAATCTTGTACCTGTCAATTGTCAAGTACTAAAGTACTTTATCTTGCTTCCTTTCCAAGTTTTTATCTTCCAGAGAAAGCTCGTTTCCGCTTTGGATCGTGCTGGTTCATATCAAGAGTCATCGGTTCACTGCGATGCAATCATGGCCGTTTTCACACCATTGCGATGATAACAGATTCAGTGGATAATTCTATTTCATGTCTTGAGCAAGATTTATGTTTCTGCGACTACCCGCGGGTTTAATTAATTAATTGCTTATTGTTTGGAGATTTTCTTTGTTGTTTAGTTCTCTTACCAATAAGGTAAAGGGATCTGCGTTCGCACCAATTATAATTTTTGAATGTTTAGCCTTGATGTCAGCAATAGATACATTAATGTACGTACGTACATTAATGTATCTATTAAACATAACATAACATAACATTAAGAGCCGAACGACCTCTAAATTTTACCAGCATCATCTTGATGGTTGGAGGTCTTCCACGGTCCGCTTCACAAGGCATTTTCTTTTGCAAACTAGCGAACTGTGGAATCGGCTCCCGGGGGGGTCTTCCCTCAGAGATACGACCTCCAAATGTTTAAAAAGAGAGCCTACTCCTCCCTCAAAGGCCGGCAACGCACCCACTAAAAATGGGTGTCTATGGGCTCGTTTGCCCCCCTATTTTATAAAAAAAAAAAAAAAAAACTTAACGTACCCTTATGGGCGGTGCTGCTGGTAGTAATCGTGGCTGGCTTGTCAAAGACAACCAAAATCCTAGATCAAATAATAATAAATATATACAGTTATTATTTATACCAGTGTTTTCCAATTTCTTTGTATCATGCCCCATTTTAGCCTTTCTAAAATTATTATACATAAATGAATATTAATATAAAATTGTACCGAAACATAGTAAATTACTTTTCAAAATATAAAATGAAAACCTGTAATTCAAATACCAAATAACTTTTCTACACTAATTTATTATTTTAATTAAGTGAGATCCTTGCGCTTGATTGCTGCACAGAGATTTTATATTAGCTTCCAATTTGATTAGCTTCTCAAAACTCCACGATATAATATAACGATATTCAGCCGATTTCGATTGCCCCGTTAACAATCAAATGTGCCCCCCTGTGTGACGGGGTCTTATTTTATACTTAAGTACACTGTAGGTATATGATAAAGGATCGAATTATAGTTATACAAATGGAATGTTTGCGCAAGACTTAATCAGTGTAGAAAGTGCAAGCAAAGCAAATGATTGATCACTCAGCTATTCTAGACTTTATCGAATAGAATGTTTAAAGATAATATCAAATATGTAAGTCTGATACTTAACCTGATACGGATTTTAATCCTGATTAATGAGTAAAAGTTTAATGTTGCAATGGATTTATCTTAGTTCCGTGTAAGTTTAAATTTAATTTAATTTGTTCTTCCAATAAACATTTAATTTATAAGTCTGAAATATGTGAGGAGTCGAAGACTATCGTCACGATGTTTTCGTTCGCCTACAAATCATTAATTAGGGACACTCCATTGCACATCCGAGTTTCGAACTTACGAAGTGTAGGTTCACAATCAAAATCATGGCAAAACATTTAATTTAATTAATTAATACCTTAAATGCATAGGCTTAACAGCTATGTGTTTTACTTTATGTTAAATATGATATGCGATTTTCACTTTGATAATAAATAATCAATGTATATAAATAAAAATAAATCTGATTCATGTCTACAGTTTACCTGTTAATAAAATTAAATTTGTATTCTCTTTTTGAGAAAATGAGAAAGTCGTATAAAGGACTTTTACACATATCAATTTAACGAAACAGTTATGAAACTTGGCGCCAAGCGAGTCGCGACACTATATCTGTCATCAAGTCTCGTATCGAACAGCTGTTAATATTCGCAGTGCGCAGGCGCATCTCAATTGTAAGGTTTATGAACTATCAGTTAGGAAAATTTCGTTGTTTTTCTGTTATTTTATAGAAGTGCGCGAGTGCGTTGCCGGCCTTTTAAGAATTGGTACGCTCTTTTCGTTGAATTGGTTCGGAAATACTTCAGTGGTCAGCTGGTTCCACATAGTAGTGCGCGGCAAAAACTGTCTTAAAAAACGGTCAGTTGTAGAACGACGGACGTCGAGGTGATACGGGTTGGAATTTCGTATTCTGCCTCGACGTCCGATGATGAAACTCAGCTGCATGTATTAATCCAAACAACTGCTCTGAACACTCTCCATTGTAAATGCGGTAGAAGATGCAGAGATACCCCACATCTCTACGTAAATGCGCGTTGCAAGCCATATTTGGTCAATAATATTTCTTTCAAACGAAAACAAAAGAATCAGTTTCAAATTTAATATTTACAAATGAGCATGCGACATATAAACTTATAATTGTTAAGACGTGTTTGGGATATAACATTTTTATTATCACAACAAAAAGATCACATTATCATTCACAGTCCCTATCCTAATTACGAAAGTGGAGCGTTAAATATAAAATTTTAATGCGTACGTGCATCGTACGATAAAGCATAATTCATTTACAGCCCTGTCTCATGCGCCCCACGTATGCACTGGGGTGGTCCCACTAATGTGCACCCACAATGTTCCACCGCGATAATTACCTGTGACTCGAATATTGATTAGGCTGATAAATAGCCTTGATAACGATCGATATGAATGCAACTGCTGTTGCCCTGAATTTCAAGAATTTTAAAACACCTTAAATGTTCGAAATTTGAAATTCGTATCCTTTGGCGCGAAAATGTCATTTCAATAAATTTTTAAACTACGGTGAATAATCAAACGTTATGTGTGATCACGTGTTTTTTTCCACAATTAGCTGGACGTATAGTTAACAATTGAAAACCACATCGAATCAAAGGAAGTAATTTGCTTATATAATAAGTAATAAGCTATCTTTGAATATGATACGAAAACCAATCTTGCTCGTAATAGGAAAGAAAGTATCCACACAATTATCCCTCACGTAGTTGAAAATAAAATTACTTTGTACACTATGATCAAAGAAGGCCGCACTTATGTGATTTTGAACCTTTTTCGATTGTAATAAAATTCATTCTTCTGTAAATTTTATTTTGATTACTGCGCATGTGTAAATTTTCGGAGGGAAAGTTCGTGAACAGTTTACAAATGTATTGTGCGGACTGTGGAGTTACATGTCTTTTTAATAAGGTTTATTTATTGATTACACTATTAAATATAAGTACACGTAAGTTTAGTAAGGAAATTATAACCCGAAGCCTATTTTTATCACTTTAAGTTAGATGGACTGTGGCAAATCTGTCGTCATGGCAACGACATAGATGCACATTCAAAGTGCGAATTTCGCGCCGCGTCATGAGTGTTGAACAAAGATATGTTGGTGTTATTGTAGTCCCAAGGTCTTAGTTTACTTAATGTTATGGAACATTGTCGAGTGTTTACGTATAGGTAAGTGCAGCGAGTGATTACTGTTCATATAATAGTGTACATATATTTTTAAAGATAGCCATGTTCAATACAATGCTTTTGTTAAGTTTTGATTTAGTGGCGTATAGAAATGCAAATGCGTACCTATATGATTTGCTGCTGGTTTTTGCGTCTTACCTCTGTTGGTATTATTATTTTGTTTAATGTTATTTATTGGTATATATTATATATTCATGTAGTCTTAAAGGTGTCGATGAGTTTCTATTGGAATCGTTCGTGTTCTTTAAGGTTAGGTTAAGTTTATTCTCATTAAATCAATTGAGAAAAATGTAATTAAATACATAATAAGTAAAATATGCAATAAAAATTATATTTTATATTTTATACATGTATATTACAGATTATATTAAAAAATTATTAGTGATGCTTGGGAAATGGTATCTTTATCAAATTTATTTATTATTTATATGATATACTTATATATAGATATTATTCATTATGAAAATAAAGAGGCTATAATAATAATAATAACATTGTCACAATTTACTTTGAGTTAAGTTACAGTTTTAAAGTGGAAACTATGGATCTCGCTTTCTTGTACAACAATAAACCCAAAAATGCCGCATCCTTGCCCCGGACGCGGATAATTAACACATAATTGATTCCGCTTGGCTTAGACAGAACCGGTTTATCCGGCCCTACAATAACCCTATGATAACCGCGGCCCTTGTGTCAATTAGACCTTTTAATAGAACCGCTGTACCGACCTTGATCTATTGTTTTGGGTTGTTTCAAATATTTGATAATAGCAGTGACAAAGTATGGAAAATATTACTGTGAATAAATTATTATTTATGAACTATTTACGCAAAAGTTAGCGTTTATTTGTTAAATTTTCCTCGCAGTTCAGTATAACGAACAATTCGTAACTATTGGCTGATTTGATTGGCCTAAACACCTTTTAAAAGTCTTCTACATGAACATTTATTAACCATATCCTATCCTGCTCAATCGTGACTTATAATTTATGTATTTTACTAGCTGACCTGGCTAACTTCGTTCCGCCCTACAACCTTATAATATCGTTGTTACTTTAATTTAACTTATTTTAGGATTTCATTAATATTAAATACGTATTACATTAATACAACTTTTTTGCAAATACAGAAATGTTTTATTGCTTGCCATTGCGAAAGAAGAATGGTAGTTTTACCCGTTAGGCATCTTTTCTCTAGCGTCAATATGGCGATACTGCATGTTAATCACTTTCTGATATCCAACATCTTTTGATCAGGATCAAAGCATGGTTATGCATCTCCTCATTCACCTCAAGATCGGAATTTCTTGAACTGACACGAATTCGACGTAAAATGATGCGTAGTTTTGTCAACAGATGGCACCATATGGTTTTTAATTTATTTATTTATTGATATTCGATAACTTATCCGATATTTTATTGCTTATTCTGCTATTCGGGACGGAAACAAATCCAACAAATCAAAAACCATGACAATCGGTCCAGCCGTTCTGGAGTTATAAGTGTTGTAACAAACACGACTCTCTTTTATATATATAGATTAATCATTTTTATTGTAATAATTTATTTTATATTAAGTTTGGTAATTGTATAATTTTTCAGTGTAAGTAACACTAGTAGTTTATTTATGTTGATTTTGTTATGCACTTCTTACCCTTAGTATTTCTTTTTTTTCCTTAGGGTTGGCTGGAAGAGATCGCTTGTTAGCGATAACGCCGCCAGTTGCATTTGTTTTTATATACAATGTAACGAAGTTTAAATAAATAAATAACTATTGAATTGTAAATGTCTTACTAACATAAAATAAACGTTCGAATAAAATTTACCTTAACTATACCAATCATATGAAAAACCTATATGTTTTTACCGCTATAGACATATTAAAACCTATTGTCAATTCACTCAACGGACAATTAAATACGTCTGATAATCTATGAAGTGCATAAATTACTTCCATGCATTATAATAATAATAAAGTTGCTAATAAATTCCATACTATTAAAAATCCTAAATCTATCAGTTTTGTTGTTATACACTTAGTCTAAGTTACTTATTGTTATTTCTATTACTTCAATATATTCTTTTTATTGGCACTGGTCTCCTCCTGAACTTACCATTTGTTCTTTGCCATCTCCATGCTTTTCTTTTGTGGTCTTCCCACGTTTCCCATGCATAATATGATTTAAAAAAATCTTTGAGATAGTAATTATGACGGGACTAATAAAGGAATAACTACAATTTCATACCACATGTATGCAGATGTTGTGAAAGTTGGCTTATTATATCTAAGAGAATTATTAATATTTAATGTTGAGTTTCTAGTGAGGAATGAAGAACTAAGTTTCTAAGCAGCTATTTTAATTACATACATTATGTCTAAGGTAATCTAAGGTTTCGAATTTTGTATTATCGTTGTAAAAGCTCTACGTAGTGTTCGATCCTATTATAAAACGTGAGCGAACGGTTTTTTATGTGTTAAACGGTAACCATGACAACAGACATTTTTAGTTTATAGTAAGATCTTTTAAAACCTTTGCCCGTCTCAAACCGCTGTATAATTGTATTGATAAGTCTCATTCAATTGGTATTGTCCCTTCCAATTTATGTAGTATTAGTATTCTTTTGTTTTAAATATCTCTTGTTTTTGTAAATTGGTTTCGAAAGGAAAACTCAGCAAAAAGCCATAACACCTTATTCGCATTGTAAATAATGTAATTTACGTAAAGCGAACAGATGGTTCACCCCGATGAATAAATACACAATAAGCTGAATAACGGTATTTTTTTGAACAAAGCGGTTATTTTTTAAGGCACTCATGCGTGTAGACGCTATGACGCCGGTTTCGCGCGCTTTTGTTGTACGATTCATTACCAATGACGGCTACTGTATGTGAATCAAGTTCCGTGTAGAACGGAGAGATGGCGTTGATCTCAGTTTCGTAATTGATTTTGAAATACATAGTATATACAGTCATAACCGTTTACGACGACATCGTTTAGAACAACATACCGGTTCCAAGGAAAGGTCCCGGCTGAATTCTATTGTATTAGGTTCTTAATAACAACGTCATCGGCTGTTACGACTATCGATTTTTACGACCAAATATGAGTAGTACCTTCGATGTCGTTATAACAGATTTTGATTGTATTTAATCCTCCTATAATTATATATTTCGTAAGGGTACAGCTAACATAAATTATATAAGAAAAATAAATATACTAAAAATATGGCCAAAGATGGAAAACATAATATTTACTAAAAGGTTCAAACATTTACCAAAGGAAGTAAAAAAAAATCAATACATTTAATTATGTAATACCTAATTCGGCCTATTGTGTGATGGTGTAAAAGTGAGGGTATGTACGTGAAAGTGTGTATGTGGGGTGTGCTCATGATGCAGGAGATTTAGCGCTATGGATATTCTTGATACTCCTTTCAAGCATATTCCGCGAAAACATAGACAAGTCAAGGCTTAAATATTGGTCTCAAGGATTCAAAAAATATGTTATTCATGTTTATTGATTGAAATGTGATATTCTTTTAGCGATAAATTAACTACTTCCCACTAAGAATTTTATTTGTTAATATCAAAGAATGTGTAACTAAAGTAAATTTTTTGTCCTTCAGATTGGCGCGCCCCGATGACGGACGAATCGGAGGCAGCGCGACGTGGTCGCGGGGTGCCACCAGCACCCCCGCCCCGCGTCGTGCGCCCCGAACCGAAGCCACGTACCGCCCCACCAAGGCTCATCCGCCCTTCAGAGCACCTCGCAATGGTGGAACGGGCCATGGCCGAACGAACCATGGTAGAAAGGTCTATTGCAGAAAGATCCATGGCGGAGAGATCCATGATGGAAAGACCTATCCCGGAAAGATCCACGGTAGAACGGGGGATGGAACGCAGGCCTCCCGTTCCCCTAAACCCCTCAGTGACAGTGCTCCACGGTCCTAGGCCACCCCCGCCGCCACCACCAGCGCCTAGGCATTACGTCCCACCTCCGAGAATGCCAGCACCTACAAATCCTGTGATGCGGTTGCCGCAACCACCGAGAAATCCTCAGGTAAGATATTTATATACTTTTTTATATAGTAGAATATTTTATGTCTATTTGACAATAACTCGCTGTTAGGAATATAGCTTACGTACTAACAAGACACCATACAACAACCAATAATTATCACTTACCACAGTCCTAAACCCTGTTATCAATCTGGCAACAGACATACTATGAAATGTCTATGAATAAAACATTATCCTAAAAGTTATCTCTAACCAAATCTCCATAAAAAACATACGGACGTAAGGTGCTTGTGTCACTGTCTAATCGAAATTACTTTTAGGCTATGTTTAGATGGCAAAAACTTGACAAAGTCTCTAGACGCAGGTGATCGCGCGTTGACGCGCGCTTTGATATTAATGTAATGTCCGTATGCTGTTCAGTTGAGCGCCCGCTTTCATCGCGATCGCATGTAATTTTGTTAATTTTCGTAATTATATTTATAACAAACTGGGTCTATTTTTCAAAATTGGATGAACCCAATGTGTACGTTTTCTTTTTCTATATTTTTATTTATAACTAGCTGGCCTGGCGATCATTGTACCGCCTAACAGTCGATTCTTTATTATTTTTAATACTTTTTCTGCTATTCGGGACACCGGTCTAGCTAGTAAGATAAAAAAAGAAAGTTGATAATACATACAACAAAAACATTATGTCAAAAAATAAAAATTTACCTTCCAGGAATCCCTCCACTAACACTTGAACTTTATAATATGGTATTAAAGTTTAAATTGCCTTTAAATATTATTACGAATATCTTGTAGTCGAATATAGAAAAGTGTTGTTTTTAGACTTTTTCACTCAATTTTTTTTATTTTTCTCTCCGTAAGAACCATCCTCGTACTTCAAGGAATATTATAAAAAAAGAATCAGACAAATCGGTCAAGCCGTTTTCATGTTGTGTCGTGACAACGAAAAATGGGGATCATTTTTATATATATAGATATAACCACAAAATAAAAGCCTCTTCCACGTCCATTTTCTACGTTCTACCGAACTAGACTGACGAGCACTCTCGCAACGCGCATTAGCGCTCATCATTTGAACTCTCTTCAAATTTGATCGCGCGTTGGCGCGCGTTAACGCGCGTTACATGTGAACATAGCCTGACTCGGCTTTCTTTGCTTACAAACAATATTGTTTGCCGGGAATCAAGCCTTTTGCTTATACGTCATGTCCGTCAAGCTACGGAAGCGGTTTACCTATTATTATTTATTTACTAAAATACCTTATGTATGGCAATCAAGGTTTATAATAATTTGTCTAAAACATTAAAACATCTTCCTTCTAGATTTTTATGTAAAATTCTTCTATGTAAAATTCCTTTTAAGACAAATTAGCACGCCATTGTGTGTCAGAATATGCGAACTTTAGTTTGTGTGGTACAAATATAATGATAACATAACATCATGATAACATTTTTTTACCATATTCTTGCAAATAAATTAGTGTTATTATAAAAAAATATTCACTATCCTTACAGTACTAAGCCAATACAATAATGTGGAAATTGAAAATAAATATAATTTACACCATATCGCTACTGTGAACTCAATCTGCGAACAAATAAAGATGTCGATAGTATCGAAGAGAGCATTAGGCGCAACGTCTTTGTTAAAGCGGATATCCCCTAAGTACAAAGAAACCTAGTTCTTGAAGAACACCACTTCCCGCAACACTCTTAGTAGTATGCCAACTGTAAGTCCCGTGTTTCTAATATTTGTACCCCATACTAATGTTAAAATTAAATTCTAAATCTGTCTCGAATATGTGACATTTCTCAATTGCATGCCGTGAGTCAATCGGGGAATCATTTGCGCACAAGGCGCCATCATATATCATTGTTTGTGCATGACTCAAGAACACTTTCGCATCGAATATCGTCGCATCATCGTTCTGATTAACGTTTGGTGATTCGTGATTCTTGTCGCCTACGGTGTCAAATATTGTGTTTGATTATTGTATTGTATTGTTTTGATTATTGTTAAATCTTGCCAAGACCATATGGTTCACATAAAGTTATCAGATCTCAAATAGCGGTTCTACAAATAACGTAGAATTGTAACAGGTCCTATTGATAATTTGTATTTATTGTTTTAAATTATTTAAAAATCTTTTGCCTCTTTCTAGTAGTGTACGAGCCAAGGCTGTACATTTTGCTCACTCAGGCTTTCTTAGTTTTATAAGCGTGGCGATTTCCTAAATCGTCGGAGTTACGCCCCGAGTATAGCCAGACGTAGGCACTCTCTTCGACTGTTACATTAATTCGTTACAAGCAATTAACATTTCATTATTTCGCTTATATTCTATTGTTGTAAGCGAGTGGTTAATATAGAGTGAAACTAAAATCTTCTATTATTTAAAGTACCCCGATGCTCCAGGAACGCTACAAGTCAAGTTAGTTTACTAGATGAAATTATCGCCGCTGTAACAGCTAGTATATTATTATTAAATATTCAATGTTTCATGACTTTATATGACTAAATAAGTATAAGAACATTGAAATTCTTCTTAGTGTACACTATCAACAATAATATTTAAGGTTACACTCAAGTACCCGTTAATCAAGTAACGTATAATATGTCGTTTGTTACAAAAAGTCGGTTCTCGGCGTCACGCGGCTTCACAGTTAATTGCGGTCCAATAAGGAATGTCTATAAGAATACTGGTATTTATCTAACACTATTGCTAATACTTTTTTTTTTTTTTTTAATATTATGGCAACAGCTTCAACTTTATGCCATTGCTAATACTTTAAAAAAAAAACAAGCATCTTCGAGGTCATGCACTAAAACTTAACACCTTAAGATGTTGATGCCTTTGAACTTCTTCCCAAGCAGGGTGGTGCATCAGGCCACTTTGACCTCTCAGACTTCAGAATGTTACTGCTAGTGTGTTTACTGAATAATAATAACTATCACCAAATTTTCCATCGTGCCTTACTACTAACAGCTTAATTCGCTTCTCTAGGGTTTATTAAAGATTCGTAAACGCTCTCTACCATTTGTTTGAAAGGAAAATCTTGGGTGATTTATTTCTTTAATTTTTCTATTATTTTTTTTTAACTGGAGGAATATCAACTCGAATTAAAACCCGATCAACCAAAGCTGAAAAGCACAGGAAACGAATCTAGTTATGTAAATAATGTAATCAATTCATTTGAACGGAAAAAGTTTTAATTTAAACCTAAAGTAGGTACTCGCGGAAAGAAAAAATAAAGAATTCTTTAATCTTTATTATCCACGTAATATGTTAAGATACTTCTTATATTTCTTAGATACAGACTACATGTACATTCGCGTGAAAAAGGATCATAGTCTAATTAACACAGGTACTAAAGGTTGTCTCATTGATTAATTAAATTATTATTAAAAATGAAAAATATCCTAACGCTTCTATAAAATGGATGCGGTCCGACACAAAGAACTTGTATTATTAAGACCTACTCGTCCTGACCCACATAAAGATCCCCAAAGTTCATTACCTAAGGTCGGCCCTTGGCCCAAATCAGCTGCCGGATTCCAAGACATGCGATGGAATTCTTTTGAATGCGATCCTAATTGTGAATAGAATGCGCCTTTTTGTATTAGTTTGTCTTCATTTCAAATCGATAAGAACTTTTAATTTTGGAATGTTTTTCTCTATACATACATAAAAATTTAATAAATCTATATCACTACGTCCTTTTTAGGTCTGGGCCTCAGATTTCTGTGTCTGTTTCATTATTTGTCAATCTAATAGTCAATAAGGTTATTAGCCTGATACACGCCGTTGACTTTCTGGGTCTGCTGTTTCTACACCATTCGAGCGAATGATAATACACACATAGAAAGACAGTCCAGTCCATTGGGGCACAGCCGGGAATCGAACCTACGACCTCAGGGATGAGGTCGCTCACTGAAGTCACAAGTCCAACACTGCTCTCTACATTCTTTACTACTGTATAAAGTTTATTTTTTGTTTAACTATTAAATATATTTTTTCTGCAAAGGTTTATGTCAATATTCATGCTCAAATTTATCCGCTAATACTAATAACAGAAATAATATATTTCCAATTGTAATTGCATTAATGCAGCTTGTTATCAATATCAGAATATTCAATTAGAAATTGACCCACTAAAGGGCTGTCATTCAACTTGTTCCATTGTTTGATTGGGCATTTGCCATTCAGTTTTGATCGATTACTTTACCGCCTATTACGAAAACTCCGTCTGCGTTTATATTAATTTAGAGATTTTCTATGGGATATTTTGAAGTCACCGTTCTTGAAGATTTCTCTGAAGTCGGATTGTTTGTATTAGCTTTAGTTTTTGAGATTTAAATAATTTTTCAAGAATAATTTATCAAGAAATACAACTAAAACTTCTTAAAATAAATCTTTTATAAGATTTTTTGCTTGGCTTAGTTCTTAGGTCGGTTTCTAATGCTCTAATAGACTGCCTACATGTGAGCATTCCAGTGACCTTAGTAAAGTCCCTCCATTAATTATTATTATAAAGATTAAATATTACTAAAGCAATCGTGGAAAAACAGCACTAAACTTCTCAATATAAAAGTACATGTGAAAGTAACAAAGGTTTATTGGTAAAATCTTAGCGGTTCCTAAATGTAAATTTTGTCTGCGAGGCACTAATACTATATATATAGTAGCTGTTGAGGCAATTTCTGTCGCGCACTATCACTATGTGGAACCAAATCAACTTAGGGTCCTAAGATAAGAGCCAAAAGTCCGTGGTGGGGAAGCCCGAAAATAGACAATAGAGGACAAGCCTTCGGAAGTCTGGTAACAGAGCTTGGCCTGCACATACTGAATGATGGGAAGCAACCAACATTTGAGGTTATAAGGAGAGGAACTAGAATAGTCAGCCACTTAGACGTAACAGTGTGCACGAGTGACCTACTGGGAAAGATCGAAGATTGGAGAGTAGACATAGGAATGGTTTCATCGGATCACAATGCCATATTATTCAAAATTAATGCAAAAATGCATCAAGGAATCCAGAGAAAGAGTAAAACAAAAATTTACAACAGTAAAAAAGCTGATTGGGTAAAATTCAAGGAAGAAATGTTAGGAAATATAGAAAATTCTCAGTTAACAGAGGACGTCGTAACAAAGATAGATAAAATTGAAGACTTGGAACAAATTGTAGAAAAGTTCACAGATGTAGTAATTAAATCAAGTGAAATAGCAATTCCAAAAATTAAAACCGGGAAGAAAACAAAAATGGTTTGGTGGACCGAAGAACTACAGGTGCTCAAGAAACAGGTTGAGACTAGAAAGAGAAGGATAAGATGTGCCGCAGCACGCAGAAGGCAAGAGGTCGTAGGTGAATACCTTGCATTAAAACAAGAGTATGAAAACCGGATCAAACAAGCCCAAACGGAGAGTTGGAAAAAGTTCTGCGAGAAACAGGAAAGAGAGACAATGTGGGAAGGTATATATAGAGTGATAAGAGGGACAGAGACCAGAGTCCAGGATTTACCACTTCGCAGGGACGGTAGATATATTAGCGAAAGGGAGTCAGCGGAGACCTTGGCAAGAACTTTCTTCCCGGAAGACACTAGTGAGGATGAAACTGAAGACCACAAATTGATAAGAAGAAGAGCAAACACAGTAAATAAAGAGGGACATAACTTAGTCTATGATCCCCCTTTTACAATGACTGAACTCGAAACCGCCGCTCTCAGTTTCAACCCGAGGAAGGCCCCCGGAGAAGATGGCATAACGGCGGACATAAGTTGGCACGCGATAAACGCGGCGCCTAACTTATTCCTCACCGTCCTAAACAAATGCCTGGAGCTAGGGTACTTCCCCAAATTGTGGAAAAAGGCTACAATAATTGTATTGCGCAAACCTGGTAAGACAGATTATACAAACCCGAAGTCTTACAGACCCATAGGCTTACTACCTCTTCTAGGCAAAGTATACGAAAAAATGATAATCGCTCGGCTGAAGTGGCATCTAGTCCCGAAAACCTCGAAAATCCAATACGGATTCATGCCCCAGCGGAGCACTGAAGACGCCCTATATGACGCAGTCACACATATACGCGCAAAGCTGAAACAAAAGAAGATACTAACAATCGTATCACTCGATATAGAGGGCGCATTTGACAGCGCTTGGTGGCCGCAAATTAGAGTCCGACTGGCAGAAGAACAATGCCCATTAAAACTAAGGAAAGTAATGGATAGTTACTTACACGAAAGACAAATAAAATTAACCTACGCTGGACAAACGGTTGAAAAAGTAACTAACAAAGGCTGCGTTCAGGGTTCAATAGGGGGACCAACAATGTGGAATCTAATATTGGACCCGCTCCTACAGGACTTGCGAAATGGTGGTGAGTACGTCCAGGCTTTTGCGGATGACGTCGTTTTGATAGCGGAAGGAGAGACCGGTAGTGAGATCCAGCAGAACCTCAACCTAACACTGAACCGGATACATAGATGGGGTATCCTAAACAAACTGAAGTTTGCGCCACACAAGACCAAAGCCATGGTGGTTACGCGCAGACTGAAGTATGATACCCCACGGCTAAATATGAATAATGTACCGATACAGATGGATAACTACATTCGAATTCTCGGAGTTGATGTGGATGCTAGACTCACATTTAACAGACATGTGGAGAGGGTATGCCGGAAGGCCATCCAGATATATAAGCAGCTGGCCAAAGCCGCGAAGATCGAATGGGGACTAAACCAGCAAGTTATCGCGACCGCGTACACTGCCGTTATTGAACCAATCGTAATGTATGCGGCCGCGGTGTGGGCTCCCGCGACAAATAAAATCTGTGTACGCAGAAAACTTAATCACCTGCAAAGGGGCTTTGCCCAAAAAATTTCAAAAACCTATAGGACGACATCATTACACTCAGCAACCCTACTGGCCGGGATACTTCCACTAGACCTCCGTATTCAAGAAGCCGCTGCCTTATACGAGATAAGAAGGGGGGTAAGCACGGAAATACTGGAGGGCGAAGAATTGGAGAGGAGAGTGAAATACGTAGATCTCCCACACCCGGCGAAACAAACAAAACTGGACTACAAGATGCTCACCAATCCGGAAGAAATCGAAGGACACGGCGGCACACAAATCTATACGGACGGCAGCAAAACAGGTATAGGAGTGGGTGCCGCTTGGACGGAATGGAAGGATGGAATAGAAATAAATAGCAAGATGATTAAGATGGCGCCCCACTGCACAGTTTTTCAAGCTGAATTGACGGCACTACGAAACGCGACTAGTCACATAAATAAAAATAAGCGTGACGCTAAAATATACAGTGATTCTAGGTCAGCATTAGATGCTATTGTGAGTGGACGATCTCTCGATCCCCAGGTAGCCGAGATCCGCCGGAGCCTGGAAGAGTGCCGCAAAAGAGGAACTCATATAAGCCTCTTCTGGGTAAAGGCGCACGTTGGTACGCCAGGGAACGAGAGGGCGGACACGTTAGCAAAAGAAGCAGCGGAAAGACTAAGGTCAAAACCTGAATACGCCGCATACCCCCTGTCATATGTAAAACATCAGATAAGGCAAAAGACTCTAGATGAATGGAATGAACGCTACCTGGGGGGTGAAACAGCTGGAACTACAAAATTATTCATCGCAAATGTGAGAACTGCGTACAAATTAATAAAAGAGAAGCGGTTCACACCCCAGATGGCGCAAATTCTTACAGGGCACGGAGCCTTTGCACATTACCTTCATAGGTTTAAAATTAGGACAAGCCCAACATGTGCCTGCAGCAATGAAGAACAAACAGTAGAACATGTGCTCCTACATTGCCCTATATTCGCATCGTCCAGGCACGACCTGGAGCAACAAATGCAGATGACTGTAAACCGTAACGGCCTACAGGACATGTTAATAAGGCACAGATCGTGCCTGGAACGGTTCTGCGATGAAATTGTTGAATATATAAAGGCGGCAAACAAAACCCCAAGAACGGGTCTCGCGAGGAATTGCGTCCCGGCTCGCCCATGAATATTGTAAACAAAAATATTACAGATGTAGCCGGGGCGTCTTTCGCGAGACGTGTGATGTGAAAAAGTCCCTGGACATAATGGCAGGGGAGTAGAAAAGTGATATATTATAAAAAAAAAAAAAAAAAAAAGATAAGAGCGTACCCATTCTCAAAAGGCCGGCAACGCACTCGCAAGTCATCTGGCATTGAGTGTCCATGGGCGGTATCACTTATCATCAGGTGGGCCTCTTGCCCGTTTGCCCTGCCTTGCGATTCTGTAATTCACTTATCGAACTCACACAGCGGTTTTCGCATAGGCGGTCGCTCTCAAATCTGTCGTGAAGCAGTCATTTTATGATTTGGCATTCTGAAAAGGTGGGAGATTGTAGTTTATTGTTTTTCAGAATGCCAAATCGTAAAATGACAGGGCTGTTCTTTAAAAAAACTAATCTTTATTATTGAAATATTAAAAACACAAAAATCTACTGTTATCCTGTATTATGTGTATATTAAAGTTTATTACCGTATCACCTATATAAGGATCCCTAATGTATACAAATTGCGTGCGGTATCAGAATGGTCTTTTGTCTTGCATTTATTGCTGCGTCGGAGTGTCGGACGCCAAATGGCACGTTAGCACGATACTAACGGTAGTGAATGAGGATTTTATCGCCATTTTGATTGCTACTTGCTGATTGTCACGATACAGTGCTAACAAAGGAAAGGATACACGTTTGGTGTGTATATTATTTGAATGTTTGTACTGTATTACATAATAAATAAATATTGTATCATAAAAGATGATCAATTTTTTTGTTAGATAAAATCTTCCCCAACTACTTAATATAAAGTATTGTTGATCGATTTATTATTATTTATTATAAAAACTTTATACCCTACCTGTACTAACACATGGATCTCAAACTTGGCCACTAAAGCCAGTGTGTCAAAGATCGCTGAAACGATGTATGATAGGGAAGCAAAGAATAGATTACAGAATACATCTTTAAGAAGAACAACTAAGAAAGAAAGAGAACAAATAAATAAACTTAAGTGGAAATGGGTACCCCACACATGGCAAAAGGAACAGAAAAGTAGAGCAAAAAAGTACCAAACTGCTGCCCAAAGTACAGCAAATGAGGAAGACAATTTAGAAGGTGGATAAACCAAATTAAAGGGCACACAGATACCTAAAAGAAGATTGAAATAGAAACGTTTTTAAAAATGTAAAAGTATCCATATTATTATTAATTATTCCATTCAATAATTGCTTATTTTACATTTTTTGGTATAAGTACCAGTTTTGTTACTTAATACTAGAACATAGTATTTGTATTTGTAATATCCAATTACCGCCTCCAATTTTTCCATTTATATTGAACAACTCCTAATATGTTCATCTTTTATCCTTCTAAGCATCTCATTCCAGTAGGTCCAGTCCATTTTGTGGTTTGAACTGGCAATCTTTTATCTCGCACCCTAGATATATGACCTGCTCATTTCCATTTAATCCTTGGTACTAGTGCATCTGTAAGCTTTGTTCTGTTACGACTTCTTTCTATTGCTGGAAAGCATTCTTGATGTTTTCTTACTAAATCCCACGTTTGGTGGATGTTTATAATTGCTTATTAAGATAAACGATACATTTTTTCCGTGAATCGAACGTAGTACTGTTTTACGCCAGTCAACAGTAATTAATCGTACAATGAAATACTTTTAGTATGTATCGTGTCATGTTTTATTAATAATGTGAAAGTTAAAGCAATATCATTAATTATTTTATTAGCCAATTAAAATGCACATCACATCATTTACGAACAAATACGCGACCGTAATTTAAAAACAATAAAACATTAATCAGTTCCCTTATCGACACTTGTTTATTGATATTTTTACGATATAATTGTTTTGGCATCAAAACAAAAAGCTGCATATTTAAACTATGGTATTCTAGGTTCCATTTTTATCAAGTTTTATTTGCCGAACTGTCCAGCGATTTTTATAGTTCTGTGATACAATCTCCGCGTTACTTTAGGATTCAGAAACGAAACATAAGGCTAACTTCCATACAACATTAATGTATTGAATTTTGACATCGAGAAGTCATGGTTTCTGCTAAGTATAGTTGCTGAATCTCACCATTAGATCTGTATATATACTCAAATGTATTTGAAGTACCTTATTGAGGTTGTAGGCGATCCCCTGCTTTGCACAAATGGACTTTCGTTCTATGTGCGCATTTAACATTTGCTGAAAAGGAAAATATCGTGAGGAAACCGACATGTTTAAAGAAAACACTTTTTTAACGGATTGAAGTTTATATGTGTATTATTATAAATTTATAATTATTTTTCATTATTTTAAATTAAATTAAATCGACATGTCTTAGACCCAAAAAGTTGACGGCGTGTGTCAGGCACTAGGGGCTGAAAACCTACTTGTCTATTAGAAATGATCATGAAACAGATTCAGAAATCTGAGGCCAATACCTAAAAAGAGGTTGTAGGGCCACTGATTTATTCTGTAATATAAAATTAAACCCACCTAAAACTGAGTCTCAGTTTTAGTAAATAAAGTCCCTTTTTAGGAAAGAGAAGTTTTGACATTCCCCTGCTGCAGAGCTTCTCGGAAAATGATCTGATCGCGTGTTTGATAGGCTATAAGAGGTCTGTTTATGTCGGAGCAATAGCAGCTGACACTAATACCATTGCTCCTACATTAATAATAAACATTATGATTATATAATAACAAATTATCTATTTATTTGTAGTTATAATAATATTGGCAAATAAAATAAACCACAGAACAGTTTTGAACTAATTTGACTTTGATGTTATTGAATTATAATGACAATAGAAGCTGATACCAGCGCCATTGCTGTGACATATATAAGTATAACGTTAAATCAGATATCGTATAGTTTATTTGAAACAGTATTCAAGTACATTCACTATAAACCATAGCAACGATGATTTTACATTTTCAAACAATTAACACGCTTATTCATGTTTAATTGGACGTTTTGCCGTACAAAGAAAAGCACAGTTAATCCCTTCAACAAATTGATAGCATTAATATGTTTATAAAAAACGTAATCTTTTTATGTTTGAAGTATACGACGAGTAAATGCCATCTAAACTTGTTAAAAATGTATCACAACTCCGCAAAAAGAGCGGAATCCAATTTATTAAGTTCCTACTTAAGGGACCTTTTGTCATAAGTTATTACGTGATTTTCTAACGTAACAATATATTATAGGTGCTATATCAATATTAAAAATCGTTTATGTATATAATATTGTATACATAAACGATTGTATGTAGATAATTATGTATATAAAGAAATGACTTGGCGTACGCACAGAGCAATGTAATGTTATATAATACGTATTATTTTTATTTATTTTATTTATTTATTTATTTATAATAACACTCCTGCCCTAAAAGGCGACCCCAAATTGACAAGAGTAAACAAAAGCTTACAGACGAAACAAAAAAAACAAACATACAAAATCAATCAGGAAAAACAAAATTACATAATAAAAAAAAATAACTAACCAGTAGGTATAGGCACTAACAAATAATAAAAGTATTGCCAGTTGAGAACGGAGAATGAAAAAGGTTTACATTGTTTTTATGCGATGGCAAATCTTTGTAACCTCATATAGTATTACAAAGTTAGTTATGCAGTTACTGTAGGTATGTGGAAAACGTTTATTTATTCACTAAACACTTCGTTATCAAAATGTATCGTATTTATATCATGCATGCTTGGTTACTAGGTAAAATTCAGTCTACTAATTACATCTCTTAAATCTCGTGTTCTAAATTTGAAGCTATGTCTACTAAAAGTGCCTTAGAGTTTTGATGATCGGTCAGTCAGTGACAAAATTAAGAAATTTTCACTAATTCTAATATTTAAACTACTGTTGCAAATTGAATTAAATTTGAAATGTATCGTATTTATACCAAGCATGTTTGGTTACTAGGTAAAATTCAGTCTTCTAGTTTCATCTCTTAAATCTCGTGTTCTAAATTTGAAGCTATGTCTACTAAAAGTGCCTTAGAGTTTTGATGATCGGTCAGTCAACAACAAAGTGACAAAATTAAGAAACGTTCACTAGTTATAATATTGAAACTACTGTTGCAAATTGAATTAAATTTGAAATGTATTGTATTTATACCATGCATGTTTGGTTACTAGGTAAAATTCAGTCTTCTAATTTTTATCTCTTATATCTCGTGTTCTAAATTTGAAGCTATGTCTACTAAAAGTGCCTTAGAGTTTTGATGATCGGTCAGTCAGTGACAAAATTAAGAAATTTTCACTAGTTCTAATATTTAAACTACTGTTGCAAATTGAATTATATTTAAAATGTATCGTATTTATACCATGCATGCTTGGTTACTAGGTAAAATGGCTTCTACTTTTATCAACAACGATGTTATATGCGTCGAAAATGGCCTTAAAAGGATGGAATGGCCATGCCGTGTTTTGTTCGACTTGGCGGGGGCACTGCTAATGTAACCACTAAGTATGAGGAATGCTTATTTACAAATTTCAATCTATCAATAATACAATTCTGATTTGTAGTTAATTTATGATTGATCACCACAGCCGATGCATAAATCGCCTAGTTTATTCACCGGCACAGATTATAACTAACAGTAGACGTAAAGATTTAGGATACTCGATACAGTCTATAGAAACTATAGCTCGATACAGTCTATATAACTGTAGCGTCGTAAAGGCGTGTTTAAAACGCAAATTTAATTTTTGCTAAATTTGAATAGTTCCATCATTGTTTGAATGATAATCTAATCCTGCAGACTTAATAATAAGAAATTGAGACGTAAATATTAAATTATAAAAATACAATTAATAATAATTATCAGTGTATAGTACATAGATGAGTCTTAGAAGCTTTTAGGTCGGGTTTTATTAGAAATCTTTAATCCTAAGATGTAAGGCATACGCCCACTTAAAATATTTTTCAGGCGTTTCTCAGTAGCTACAGTGGTTAAGGTCTTATTATTGTTCCATTCGAACGTATGGCGAAACTCGTTTCAGGTGGCTTTAAAAAAGGAATAATGTAATTATTAAAATTTAGTTAAAAGTAAATTTGAGTTAGACGCCTCTAGAATAGTTTCTATCGATTGTATCGAGTATCTTAAGTCTTTGTCTCTGTTATGTAGGCACCACTCTTAATTATTAAGAAGGTAGTTGGTAGTCTATAGTTTAGTTTTCAGTTTGTAGTATGCATTTCTCTCAAGATCATTAAACTGTTTGATAATTATGAACTGGACGTTTTTAAACAAACATCTCTACTGTTGATATTAATCTGTGCGTCACAAGATCAATGTTTATTGAGGGTTTATTGTATTTGAGAGTGCATTAGCCTTTTAATAGCTCATGTAAAAACAGTTACGCCTACGCAATGTTACCAGTTATTAATGTTATTCTGTTATAATGATCTGAAACGTATTACCGTAGGTCATAAGATTACATGCGCAGCAGTGGGTGAGACATGTATTATACCCAAATAACAAAGTCAATAATTCATTAGCTCCTAAATGTTATGATAATAATATTCTTGGTTCACTGTTTAAAATCTAGCGTTTTAGTAGTGTCTGTTATACAAATATAATTAAACAGACCAACAATATGTTTGCCCCATATAATATCTATATATAATAAATTAATTTTGTTGGAGTTCTATACAGGCGAAGACGTGGGCAACACATAGTTATCTTGATAATTCATCATAACGTTTCCTCATTGTTTTGGAGTTACCAATCTAGACAATTTCCTAGTTAAATTAACTGCAAAACATCCCACGCAGTTCATTACTTAACGGTTATTCACTAAGTTCAAATATTATGTTTAACATATTGTGAAATACATTATGGTTTTGATAATAACGATTTAAAAAAAATACATCTTAGGTAATTTTTTTAATTTTTATAGACATCGTATATTATACATAACTAATTACCATAGATATTTATTAAAGATTTAAGTTAGCGCCTGGTAGATAGTACCGGTGACCCCAGAACTGGTGCTTTCCTCGCTCAACGCATAATTATCGCAATACAGAGAAGAAATGCTGCCAACGCTACACTGCCACAGGGACCAACATATTCAAATGTTTTTATTTTCTAATAAATTATAATAAAGGATGTAATTTTTGTTTGAATCTTTTTTGCCATTTACGGTTGAAAATAGCACTTGCGATAACTAAGTGAGCGTCGAAAGCTCAGTGTGAAAGCTTTGTAATTGAAAAATAGCTTAACACCAATAAGCTATGCTAGAAGTAGAAAGTGTAATTCTCTTAGCAATTTATTGAACGTAATAGTACAGTCCAGTATAATATATACTATTTGGGTATATAACTGCGCTCATTTCTTATTAGGTTAGGGTTAGGGTCTCAAAAATATGATAATGAATTCTCGAAAATGCATTTCGTTTTCAAGCATAGACTATGTGTAAAAAAGTCAATAATACTGTTGATGTATTCACCAAATAAGAAAATCAATGACATGATAGATTGTTAAACATATTAAAAATACTAATTATATAACAAAAGCAATTTTAGGTTCGGACCTGCATCGGTACTCTGTAACTCTTTAATAGTGATTTCTATAAATTTTTTGTACCTCCGATTCTAAGGCTTATAGAAAGGAACAAAAACGTTGCCATCATTTTTGGAAGTTATACAATACTGCTGCTGTATGTTAAAAGTTTTTAAGTGTTGTAAGTAAATACGGTTAGAAATTTAATACAACTTCATTATTTCTAAGATTTTTGAGGGGTTAACTCAATGGGGTCTGAGAGTCAAGGGTAATGTATCAGTTTACAAGGACTTGAACAATACAGCTTTGTTTTAATTTCGATTTTAAGTAGAAACAGTTTTACGTAAGTGTTACTTAGGGAGCGTTCAAGTATTACGTCACGCAATCCGTAACGTTTTTCTGTACCCATGTTCAGTACTGTTACCAAGTATAATAAAACTTTTCGTGACCACCTAGTTACTCTTTATACCTAAAGGTTACCATTATGATTTGTAAAGTACTGGAAAGTCGAATAATATTAACAATAACGCGTAATTCGCATCGTAACGTTTTTAAATCCACGGGGCAAGCACCACGCAGGAAGCTTATCTGATGTTAAGTGATACAGTCGCCAATGGACACTCAATGCCATAATGTAAATTTAGTATATAATTGAAAAGTGTTCAGCGTTTAGCTTAAACAGCATTAATCAAACATTAGTCATTTTTGACGAACTGTTTAGATTAAAATCAACCACGTGAGCAAAGTGCCCTTAATAACCTGATTGACAAGAGACAGTGCACTGTTTCCATTGTCATGCGAGAAACGTTTATCTATACATGGTTTTATGTTAATTGCCCTATTGTTCGAGATGTCAAAAGCTAAGGATATGTCCAGCAATTTAATATGTGTGTAATTGGTGAGTTTCAAGCCATTACGAAGAATAATATGCATTTATTACGCATAGTCGTAAGATCAAGGATCATAATATATTTTACCGCTGTACTATATGTGTGTATCTAGTAGTATATATTTTATGTAAATTATGTCAGATTAGCGTTCACTTAACTCTTATGAAAAAAGAAAATATCGCAAAATATGTGCTAAGCACAAAGCTCGAAGACGGCTGAACTAAACTCTGAGTGACGTTTTTATGAAGAACAATATTGGAAAAATATTACAATTTTATTTTATATAAGTAGTTTACTACCTTAAGCAAACAGTTTCTATGAGGGTAGCAGCAAAATGCTCCATATGTTAGTATGTAGCTACTAAAAACGGTAGGCTAAGTAAAAAATCATATTAAGGCGAAACGAATTTCGCGCGGGTAGGACCGTTTAAATAATTAATTCACCATTCGAATTGTCTGAAACTAATATCCTAGAGTAATATATATTTCCGAAATATTTATGTCCCGTGCGAAATAGAAACAGTCCGTTACACAATATAGTAACCGATACAGCCATTCATATTCTTGTCGACAGATCTTCGTAAGAACTTAAATCAATCCTCAAGTTACAGTTAAGCTTCGTTTATGGCGAGGCTTAAATGCCAACAATAATTGTCACGTTTCGGTGAAATCGTAGGTCGTGTGAAATTCGTGTTTCTCCTTTAGTTTTGTATCATTTTAATCTGTTAGGCGGCTTGTAATTGAGTTGTCTCTTTGTTATTAATGTGTGGGTCTTGTTTGATGGTTTTCGCCTTTGATGTAGTATAATTGTAATTGAAAATGATCGCGTGTTATTGTTTTTATCATATAATCTACGGAGTAGCTATAAAAGGAAGGACAACCATGTTACTGCGTTTATGAGGGTATGCACTTTTTGAAAAAGTTTGGAGGTTGTATTTTCTAGCCAAGCCCTCTACTGCCATATCGCCAGATAGAGAAGTGGACTGCGGTTGACTTTAAGCCATCGAGGTGGGGTGAATTAAAACTTGAATTTTCCTGGTATTTTTTAAAATAATTTTAGTATTTAGGCTCTTATTAGGAGAACTTTATATGAAATGCTTAGTATAATCGATAATTGCTAATAAAATTCCTCTTTATAAAAAAAAATGATAAAACAGACGCAGAATTGTCTGCACCACTCTCTATTGTGTTGGACGTAAGAAATTGCAACTATCCTAGAAAGATGACACATATTGTGTGAGGGTTACAGTAGCAACTAGTATCGTGGACTCTTGGTAGACTGATAACACGACCCCAAGTTTCCCCATTTGTGACAGTCAGTTGGAGGGGCTTAGTGGGTAGGGTTACTGTAAGTGCGGTACACTGCAGAATTACCTTCCCATCGGTAGGAAAAATAATACTTTTGGTAATTCTACACACCTATGCCCCGATATATATAGCAATGGGTTAAGCAAACATCAAGGTAATAACATCTCCAACGTTATGTACTAGGATATATATCAAAAATATATGTTATTATAATTGTCAATAATTGAACGTGTCGTCTTAAACAAGGTGCACGCGATTTTATAATGAATTCGTTCCGTATGGGATGATTATGCAAATATCGGCTCTAGGTTCTCGTGTTCACGACATACTGCCATATAAAGACACAATTGAGTAGGTCATATGAGTCTCATATATTATAGACGTGTTAACATATGTTAACGTGAGACTGATTGCTTGTTTTATGAATCATTGTAATAATTGTTTTCAAATACTGTGTTGATTGAATTTGAATTTAGAATTTTTTATTCTGAAATCTTGAAATTTGATTTTTTCTGCTGTAAGCTTTAAGAGTAGAAACAAGACTCGGGATTATATCAGACAACCGATTCTTAAAAGGCCGGCAACGCACTTGCGAGCCTTCTGGCAATTTGACTGTCCATGGGCGGCGGTAGCACTTAACATCAAGTGAGCCTCCTGCCACCAACTACATTTTTTTTTAATGCTTTATTTATTTAAGCTATTTCTAATCTTAGTTCTACTATAAGTTGATTTCACGTTCTCCTGGAATGTTATAGTTATTTGTGCAACCGAAAGAAATATGTGTATATAAATATGTATACACTTTAGTGCTTTATGAATGCTTTGAGGTGGTCACGGGGAAAGCAAAACACTTTCAAACTTCTTGATGGGGTCAAAAGGTAGCTAGATGGCTATCACTGGAGGTTAACTGCGATTTTGAACTTAAAAAATTGTGTTCCGAATTTAGTGACCGCATTCTCCATCTAGGAATTTAATCTAGACGTGCTACTATTGTAGTGGAATGCACATATGTTAGGTATACATATATAGTAAAAAAACATTTTCCAAATTAAACTGTTTTAAAATGAAAATAAATATTTGGAGAGAAAACGACGTTAGCCAGGTACTAAAAGGTATCATAAACTATTAAAACTTCTGTCTCTTTTCATCACGCCGATAACGCAATGTTTCAGAAAAAGACGAAAATGTACTTTAAATAATGACTACACTGATTTATTTCCTAAGAATAAGAGGGTTGTAATCGGCTGGAAATTTAATTTTTTTTTTATAACAGGGCTGAACTGGCAGGAAACTCCTCTGATGTTAAGTTATACCACCGCCCAATCACACTTTCAATACCAGAGCGCTGGCGGGTGCGTAACTGGCCTATTAAGAATTGTTACGCTTGAAGCCATCCTTCAAAAAAAGAGCAAACCTTTCAAGTCGAATTGGTTCGGAAATACTTAAGTGGTTAGCTGTGGTGCGCGGCAAAAACTGCCTTAAAAAAGCTTAGTTGTGGAATTATTTTGTCTATTTATAATTGTCACTATATAATTGAATAAGGTCGTTTTCTATACTGGGGTCGCAACCATGGAATTACCATACCTCAATATTAAAGGCAACACAGAAAATATATTATAATTTGAATTTTCCATTGAATATGTGAAACGTGAAAGCTAATTGAAAAGCTCGAATTAGAAATTTACATAGAAACGTGTGAAAATTCATTACTGAATAAATCATCTTTGATTTCATTTATCATCAGTGAAACCTTGGCTTTGAAATCTAGGTAGAAACTTTAATAGCCCAAGAACTCCGTGGCTTAGTGGTTATCTTATGGCGTATAGTAATTTACGTCGGTACAGCGGGCTATTATAAACTTATTCAAATCATTTATTTGAATTAGACCACCTAAAATGGCACTTTTGAACGTCAAATAAAATATAAAGATGATTTTAGTTGCCCTTCCAAAAGGTAGTTTCGTGTGGAGAAGAATGGGAAAGAAACTCTACACTTATTTTTTTAAAATAGGTTTTACATATCGTATACATGAGTTAAATAATTATATTTGAAGACAATGTACTCCAAGAATAAAACTACTATACTAAAATAGGCACAAAGTATTACTTACAAATTAAGCAATGCCGCAGGTACGTAAATTTTCATCACATATTTACAAATATCGAAACCGTAGAATATTATAGATTAAAGTGTAATAAAAAAAAGAATAAAACAGTGTGTGAGATAAAAGTAAAATAATGACAGTTTGTAGTTCGTATTATTAAAAAAAAGTATGTAAAATTTGATCAGCAACCAATTTGATTTTGTCTAGGCTCTTTGATTGTCCTATGGAGCAAGACCAGCATGTTTCCAAGCATTCTTATCTTGAATATTCATGAATCTGCGGCCCCGAAAACAACTAGTTTCGCTTCACATATGAAATTCATAGTAATATTAAAATTACAAGCAGAAATGCGAACTTCGCCCTGTCTTATTTAACATTAATCATAGCACATAACGAGTAACATTAAACGCCTCTATAATTTACATAATCGGCTGACTGATTGATCGCAAAATTGATTTTTTACCATAATGATCGACAGGTATCCTTATTAATTAGTGGTTGAGAAAAGTCACGGCCATAGTCAAGAGTGAATAACGGGGAAATATCAGTAGATTTAAAATTGTATTTTTGGCGCTTTTTTATTGTTTTATTTAACTTATTGTCACGGCAACGAATTACAACGCGTTTTTATTATCATTGTATACACCTGTCACCTTCACCAATCAGTGCTAGTAAAGCATGTCAGTCGATAATCAAAAATAATATGTCAAAGTGATTGATATATGTATTTAGGCATATATGTACTCGTTTTATATATTATGATTTTATTTACTTATATTATAATTAATTTCTGATATATCCTTTTTCCTTAAAATCATATGCTTTCTTTTAATTTTTTAAGTTATTTTAAAATCATATACACACACCAAAAGAGATTAATACTTGTGATGTACAACAGCAATTTGTTATTTATTCTACGGTTGCGTGTTAAAAATACTTATTTATCTGCATCTAACAAGCTGCACATTTATCATTGCAATGCGCAGTGCTTAGTTACGTCAAACGATTTACGATTAGCGACGCCGATCATTTTGTCATGTAGGCGTTGCAAACATGATCGCGATTTTTTTTATCAACATATGTTTACTTCTCTTATATTAAAACCTTTATTCCCTAGAAGCGTATTTTATTGCATGATGCTATTTCATAGAATCATCAATTATTGTATGTTCTTGTTTCGTACCTTCCACCAATATTATTATTATTATTTATAATATACTCTAGCCTAACATGAAAGAGACTTTATTAATAACTCGTATGTAATTTCATTTATTTTTTAGCCTTAACTTAGAAATATATTTAATTATTTCACGTGTTCGTGAATATCTTTTACAGTTAGTATGTATCAGGAATCCTCTCCGGTCTAAGCCATCTTTCTCTATCCTCTAGTTTTTGTCGTTTTCTCTAGACCCGCGATTTTTTGCCATCATCCCATCGAGCGTATGGTCTGCCTCTGTACGGTCTGTCTCCTACTGTACATGTACTGTATTAGTTTACTTTTGGACTAAATTACATTGGATACTGAATAACTTGGTGTCGCAGACTGCAAAACGGTTTCAATTTTATTTCCTACTGAGCTGAGCTATCCGTTCGCATCCGTAACATTCTGTGTTCGTGGTGTCAACTGGGGCAATAAAGCTTTTGTGAGACCCAAGTTTGTTTTCTGCTCTAGTTCGTACCTGGATGGCCTCATACGCTGGACAGTCCAGCAGCATGTGCAGCGATGTTTGTTCAGTGTTATCGCATTTTTTTGCTCTGGCTCGAAGTTTGAATCCGTTTTATGCAAAAGGGCCGTGACATGTCTACATGTATACCATTCGTGCAGTAGGCTTTCTAGTTTTAATTATATTATGCGCTAAACCAATTCACCTTGCAGGCTGATCCGCTGGCTGGTCAAGAAAAGAATCAAACTATATAAGATTTGACAGCCGAGTGTCATGGTGGTCATATGGTCCCGTAATGTAAAACGAAAACTACCTAACTACCTACTAACTAAAAATATTCAAACAGATATATTATTGTAACATTATCGAACTTCTAATCTTCGCTTGTCAACCTTATTTTATGAATTTTTCGTATATCGAATTTATATCGAGCACTTCAAATTAAATATTCATCGTTAATTCACACTTGCTCAGTAAATAATAGTTCAAGTTTCAAAGTAAGACGGCTAATCTATTACGAAATAAATCAACGTTTTGCTCGTCGTGCTTCGATGTTGATTTATTTCTGACTAGCTACTTGCTCTGACTCTGTATTATAGAGTCGAATTCTTTATTTTTAATAACACCATTTATCAGCAAAATCTATCTATCTTTGTTTTACGAGTATCATTATGTAAACCAGACAACGGAACGAAACTTATCCATAAATTACTAAAATAGTGTTTTGTTGTTCTCTTTTGTTACTTTGAACATAAATAACGATGACGAAGTACCAAGTAACTATGTAAAATTTGTTAAGAAAGGTCAGAATTTTCCTATGATATACATAATGTTAACATAAATATTTATAAATGACTTTATTGGTGACAAATTCTCTTCCTTATTTATAAAAAAAAAATCGCAAGGCATTTTTTGCACCACAATTACGTGGAACCAGCTACGTCAGTATTTCCGTACCAATTCGACTGAAGGTCCTTCAATAAAGATTGTACCAACGGGAGACTTCATACAATGTGAGCCATAGGGACTCTTAACTAAAGTCCTCTTATAAAAAAATCTTTTACTATTTATAATCGATGTGCAGACGGCTTTAACACTATATATATAGGTGTGTTAATAAGACCATCTGTCATTATGAATCATTGCACATGCTACTTTCTATCCGGGGATCGTGATAAAGCTAAGAGTTTATTTATTGTTCTGTACCTCGGTCACGGATGATTCTGTGGCTTTAATTTAGTATGAAAGTATGATTAATTAAAGGTAGAACCAATTAAATTACTGTAAAATTCTTGCTGGTTGCAGAGTGGTTATCTTAAGGTCATGTTTAGCTTTGAAATAAGGTATCTTAATTAAAATAGTAATTATTTTACTTCAAGTAGATTATATTACTACAAGGAAATAATTTTAAAATTCCATCCTTGTGTTGATTAATTAATTGTCAAATTCCTGTTTTTTTTTTAATTTTATTTTTGAGGAAGATTTACAGCTTGTAACTAACTTACTTGCTAAATATAAAGTTGTTTTAAAGTCAAAATTCAAAATCATTTATTAATATAGCTCACAATACACTTATGAACGTCAAAAAAGAAATATACATTAAATGCTTCTAATTTTACATTTACTGCCAGCTCTCAAATCAAGGACGTAGAACGGAAGCGAAGAACTGGCAACAAACTCTCCGCCACTCTTTTTAATCGCCATGTTTTTTGTTTTACACAACGCTTGTAAGGAGCTGCAACCATTACACCATGTTCCTCATGACATCTTAAGTAATAAATAATAATAAAATAAATTAAAAACAAAGATTTGTCCTCTATCAGCAGGATGCACGGTGAAATAGTAGCACGCACTTACATTCTCGTGGGCCATTTAACAAATCTTTACATATACGTATAATTAAGTATTAATAATTAACTGGATTGGTAACAACACAATCATTTCAATCCAACTATATGTGTCAAAGTAAGCAATAAACTGTCTAAAAATTACATATTATGTACAAAAATACACGTATAAAACACTCAGATGACAGAGGTAAAGAATTATATGAACCTTTTATCGTTAAAACTAACTTATAAATAACTAGCTGATCCGGCAAACGCCGTTTTGCCATGTCATTATATCATTTATGGTTATTGTGCCTCACTCGACATAGATAGGTTTAGTGTGTCGCGGACTTTTTTGTAGATATTTATAAGATCTACAATTACTTAGAACATTTTATGGTTCTATCTTTAATAGTTTAGGCGTGCGTACCCTACGCAAAATAAGTAACTTTTTTCGTTGATTTTTTACACCTTGTGTCCAAAAAACCCTAATATCTTACGGAACCCTATTTTTGTTCAAAATTAAATATAGCCTATATTACTCGTGGATAATGTAGCTTTCGAATGGTGAAAGAATTTTTAAAATCGGTCCAGCCCTGCGATTCTGTAACTCACTGTTATTCCGTGAGTCCACTACGCACTAACAGCGCTCCCTTCGTCACTCACGTAATATTTGGAATCTCATGGTATTCTGTTAAGAAATTTTACATTACGTCTTGATAAGTGAAGGGAGTGAACCTAGTGAGTTGTTGTCTATTAATATCGTAACAATTGACTCATTTTATTTATAAAAAGAGTTAATTGTCAAAATTTTCATCATACATAAGCAAAATATTTTTAATAAAACAAAATGGTCGACGTTTGAAATAAAATGAAGAATATTAAAAAAAAGATAAACTGTGAAAATATCTCAAAAATGATTTATCTGATGGAAAATAATAGAATAGCGAGGAAAATTATTAAAACCCATCTGGCAATGGGGCCGCTTAAAGGTAAGTAGTGAGTTTATTTATTAGTCAATCGTAAGTTACGTATTTTGTTTATAACTTCCAATAATAATTAAGAGTTTATATTTCGTATTTACCCGACAACTGACCAGCCGTGGTGTATATGAGCGACAGAAACTTAAAAATATTAATTATGTTTCAGCACGAAACAAGGGATACCTAACATCTGGATATATTGTAAAAAATTTAAGAATATTATCTTAACAAAAAGATAAAAGATGATGTCATGCTAAAAGTGATTCTCTCAGCAAATGGGCTACGGATTCAAAGTAAACAGGATGGATAGGTATCTTAAATTTTCAAAATGTTACTAAAGGTAACCAAGGTTAATACCAATGTTTTCATATGATATTTTGTTGAGTAATTATAAAAAGTGCAAGTGTTGGTACTTTTTAGATGCCATGAAACTACTATTGCAACCTTTTTAAGTGATTCAGAGGTCAAACACACTAACTACAACAATATTACCTATGTTTTTACTAACACTCATAAAAACTGAATTCTATTAAAACTATTTTAGAAATATAACTATCATAGTAAATAAATAGGAATAAGTAGTGTCTAGTAAAACAGTTAACAAAGTTTGTTTGTTTGATGGCAAATTTGAAGTCAAATGTATTAGGTTAAATCGAAGCGACATTGTAAAGAATAATGAAATTGTTGGTTAAAAATGTCAAATAAAAAAATATTTTTAGGTTTCCTAACTTCAAATTCCATTCATGAAATATAAGAAGTATTAATTTTAACTGATCAAGTTGAATTTAATTTAATTGTTCAGATTTCAGAATACAAGTATAAATAATCATGTTAGGTATGTTGCATCAAATATATAAGCTTTCAATTGCTCAAATTCATACCATTTCAAGTGATCAACGTTAACTGTGCACGAAATTACTAAGCTTTGTTACCATAAAACTTTAAATAATATTTGGCTTAGTTATAATATTATCAAACATGTTTTAAGATACTTTACTTAGAAATACAAAGATATCCCATAAAGTTTTTGTGTGTTTTATGCAAGTTTTTTTACTATTTTCCTTAACTTTACAATAATTAAATTGTTATGCAATATTATTGTGTCAGTACAGTGACCTACCACATCTCCCTATTTACAATTTTAACACATAACTATTGTATTACAGCCATCAGCGGTAGTTGTCAAGAATGAGGAAGAAAATGACCAATTATTGAAATGTTAAGAAGAGATATTAAACCGAGACCACAAATCTATTTTGAATGCAGTTTGGACAACTATGATTTTTATATAATAAATTGTATTACCGTGTTTAAGATAATTGTGTACTTCATAATAAATTTTTTTTTGTATCTAATAATATTGTTATATTAATAAAATGATTAATTAAATCTACCACTTATTTAATGACTGCCTATAGAAAACGTAGTAACCGAGTTAAATACATAACTAAGCCAAAATGAAAAATTTATAAGCCATGTTACTTTATAGGTGAATAAAAGAACAATATACAAATAACTTACACATTTTATTTAATGATTATAGTAAACTTTTAACACAATACAAAATAACTTTCAGTAAAACAAACTTAAGTATAATAAAAACTAATTAAAACCCAGCCTCACATAGAGCTAATCAATAACATCTACTTTATTTTGTAGACAAATATATTAATTTTAATATATTTTCTAATTAGTTTGTAAAAAGTAATAGTTATGAACGATAAATTTAAAAAAGCTTAATAAGTACTTAAACCATCATGTATGTAATGATGGTATTTCATACTTGTGTAAAGCAGAATAATGTTTTTATCCAAAACCTTAATGTTATATCAATATATTTTATAAAAATATAGGAACTGAAATTGTACTGTGTTATCATTTATTATAAATTGAAGGATAAGTAGTAGAAATTCAATAATTTGAAAATGTCTGCACTATTGTCTTTTATATCCAGGGGCCTTGTCGTATGATACAAATGTAATATTCTTCTTCTTCAAAGGCAGAATGTATTTTTCTATCAGAAATTTTGAACATTTGGTGATCTCTGAAATTATTAGATTTATAATTTTAGTATAGTAGAAAAATACAAATATAGGTATAACAAAATTTACCTATCTTAACTTATTTATCGTTTTCTGTTCGACTTATCTCTGCTGGAGACAAGACATGATCAAGACTGCATCGAAAAATTGGTTCTAGGATCAAAATGGTATTTTTAATGCTAAAATAATCAAAATGTTTACCTTAGATCTTCTATTTACTAGACTCTTCGTTCATCTCAGCAGCATATGTTCTAGGTTTAGTCAATACCATATAATTTCTTGAGTATTGGAAAAAAGCGATAGTAACCAACGCCGAGAAACCAATTGGTCGTTTCGTGCCTACATTTTCTTCGCCATTTATAGATATTATTTTAAGTATTTTTTAATGGTTTACATCATTTATTTCTTGAAATAGAGGTTTAAACTTTAAAAGTGGAAACGGGCCTTCTGTAACAATAACAAAGTTCAATTTCACGAAGCTTAATGTTTATATATATAATTTTTTTCGTAAAATAATGCTGTATTGATAAATATTATTTTATAAACTTACCCCAAGATACATATAGATTGTCCTATGTAAGAATATTTTCACATAAAACAAGTTTTAACTTCGCTAAAAATGGCTAACTCACTCGTAAATGACGATTTCAGCGAGGGAAGAGCAACTTTTAATTTGACGTACAAAATGAACGTTTAAGTGAGATGAGATGTCAAATGGTATGTATCAGAATACCAAATACCAACAATTTTGGAGCGTAAGTGTAGCAGTGCCAAATTTTAGTTCCAAATGTGAACAATCTCACTTGAGCGGCGCTTTTGTCGCGGTTATTGTTTATCAGAATACCAAATTGTAACATGACACCGAAACGAACGATTTGACAGCAAAAATCAGCGCTGAGGGTGAGTGAAGTGAGTTACAGAATCGCAGGGCAGTAGTTTATGAGCCTATTCATTACAATCAAACAAACAAACAAAGTTTTCCTCTTTATAATATTAGTGTAGATATGTGTTTGAGATTTTTAAGCACTTACAATTTTAGATGGTAAAAGCTTTTTGTTTAGAGCCAGGAGGCTATAGAGGCTGAAGGTTATGTTTTTCTATGGGTCAATAACACATGTAATACTTTAATTAAATTCTAAATTTATTAAATCGTCTATTCAATGAATTTGCTATTTCATAAACTACCATATCACATGATCAAATAGAAATGCTTTTCGTGACATTTGAACAGCACAATTCCCGTCAATTAAGCTGGTATTACTTTTAAAGTGTTTCGTGACTGGTCGTGATCGATGGAATCACTGTCGAGGGGCGATGCACGTTATTACTATTAACCAAACCAATATATATATATATGAATGAATATTCTGAACTAAGTAGGTACTGTACTGAATTGTAGAAAAAAGTAAGATTTTCTATGAGTGAGGAAAATATAGCCTTATAAAATCTCGTCTAGTGTCTTAGTTTCATTATAAAAACATCCTAACGATTTTTTTAAGAACATTCGACAGTCGACACGACTAATGGTTCACAGCAAGTGAGGGATCGCGATCGCGTTTTCGGCTTTTTAATCTATTCTTTCTATACAATTATTATTAATCTGAATTAAGGACTAAGTTCTCGGAAAATGTAAAACTTTCCATGAAGAGAAAATATAGCCTTGTCTAGTTTTGAGTACACGGGTAAGACGTGTTATTAAAACAATAATTATATATCTGATTAATTATGCAATTTTTTAAGAACATTGCGCTACACCTCGAATTCTGTTCAATTTTCCTTGTTTAATTAACACGTAAGTCCTTTTTCAAAATAAATATTATCTCCAACCTCAAAAGCCGGCAACGCACTATGGTGTCCATAGCCTGCGATGACTGCCCCTTTTGCCCCTACACTATAAAAAGTCTCTGCTAAGCGTGGATTGGCATTAAACCTGCCCATTGGGGTTTTAGATTAACGTAAGTTATTAAGCCGCTCAAGTCGCCACACTGTCTACCCAGTTGCGCGAGATATCATCTCCGATCGCAATCTAACCTTCCACGAACGTCGTTAACTTATAACTGTTCGTTTTAATACGCCAATAACCATGCTCGTTAAAATGAGAGAATGGATTGTTAATTTATTGTACAGCTTTTTATCAGTTGTAATTATTTTTGCTGAAATTTGTCGGTAGTGTATGTTGTATGGGAAAGTTTTCCGTGTGTTTTATTTGAATCTAGGCCTTTCATCCAATATTTTCCTTTACATGTTTCTTAGTGATCATGGATTCGTCTGTTCTAAGCCATCCTTTTCGGCACCACACCTGTATACCATGAGCATTGCACAGGAGGCGGTTAGCATTATTCAGTGCCTGTTCGTTTGTCCCATTAAAAAAATCGGTTGTCTGTAAAGTCGGTTTACTGACGATAGTTGAACGTGACAACGTCACGTCACGAATCGCTCAAGTAGGAAAGAGACAGATGTCGAACGCTGAAGAGCGCGGAGTCCGATTGTGCCTCTCTGTCGCTTCGCGCTCTCGCTTGCACTTCAAGCCTTAAATGGAACGCCTCAGAGCGAGGTAACGCCGCATGAGTCATGTTTTTTCGTGCGTGCAGCCGGCTCCATCGATTTATAAGACGTTGTCACGTCAAAAGTGTCCAACATACTCTTGTCATAAAAAATAATGAGCTTAAAAGCTATGAATAATTACACAACACATAAAAAGACACAGTTCATAAAACTAATTTAATTTCCTTGATTTGCAATATGATTTTTTTTATCCTCACAGATTGGATTACGGCCACTTTCGTAATTATTAATTAATGCGATATGCATGCGTCAAGCGTGCTTCATTCACAATAATTATACTGTTCTATTACTCACTTAATCCTTATAAGTCCTAAACTATTCGATTGTGGGGCGTGGTAATATGACAATGTATTGAGTGACAAGTATAGTTTTAAACGTAAAATATTATATAATTACTAGCTGCCCCCGCGAAATTAGTTTCTCCTTAACGCCTAGCCTACCTTTTTAGTACAAGTTAGTTTAGTTCCATGTTGGAATATTTTGCTATGCTACCGAAGAGACTGTTCCGTTTTCCGGAATGGTTTTTCTGTGAGTTCAAGTTATAAGTTCTTAACTAACAAATAAAAATAAGGGTTAATTGTAGAGGGTAGATGAAAATTTAAATAAAATATTTAGATAAAAAAGGACTTTTATAGATAAGATAGATTTTAGCTGATTCTCAGACTTACTGAATATGCATAAAAAATTTCATAAGAATCGGTCTGGTCGTTTCGGAGGAGTATGGGAACGAACATTAAGACACGAAAGTTTTGTGTATTAGATTAAAACATCGTCATCCAGTGGCGCTTCAACCCTTAATGGGTATTTTATGTTAAGTGATACCGCCGCTCATGGACACTTTGCGTAATGACTCGCGAGTGCGTTGACGACCTTTTAGTAGACATACTGATACATCACATCTGCATATAATCGCATTAACAAAACACTGATCCCGAGATAAATTGATGAGATAGCAAAATCAACAGTTCAATAAAACCTTCATTTATTATTTTTCTTGTATCCACTATCGGCAATATCTCCACAACGAATTATGACTTGCATTAAACCGCCAATTGCAGTCATTCATCATTTGTATCCTTTACCAAGGCCGTAACTTATTTACATTAGTAATTGCTTGGCGATTGATGTCTGAAGGATTGAAGGACCGATAACATGTTTATACTGTTTTCAATGCGATGTAGGTATTCTATTTTTAAAATACAAATTAATTATTTCAAATTGTCTAAAAATAAGACTACTTTTAGGAAATTGATCCCGCTATACGTCTCAAGTACGTCACTGGGTTATATTTTTATCAATGAACTCTTTGCACCCTTCCTCCCTAGGCAGTATAATATAGGTTCATTTAAGCGATGGTTTGATAGGAATCTCCTGGACAGACGTGCCTACCAATAGGCCACATCTAACTTAACATCAGGTGGGATTATGGCAAAACGTCTGTCCAGTTCTATATTAAAACAAAGTATAATATAATTATATAAAGTATATAATATTCGGCGATGCTAACTATGATGCCACCTTGCCATCGTTTTTGGGCGACCCTGTCTCTCCGTCTAAACTCTAAAGGTAGTAACGTAAAAGTAAAGATAAAGATCATAGCGGACAAATGGGGATGGAATAATAAGTTATCCTTTGAACAGAAACATGATCTATAGGTCCATTTATGATATGAATATACGCATCATAGCTATTATGATTTTATTTTTAGATATTTTTTTTACAAAATAATACAATTATTTTAATCAATCAATAATACAGTTTCATTTGGAAACCACTAATTTGCCGGCAACGCACTGGCGAGCCCTCTTGCATTGAGAGTGTCCATGGGCAGCTTAACATCACGTGAGCCTCCTGCCCGTTTGCCCCTTGTTCTATATAAAAATCAGTCAGACCGGGTAGTCCATTTATTAGCCGCTGTAGCAAAAACCTCGACCATCTCTCACCATAGACGTTGTTTGCTCTCGAAGTACAGAGCCGAAATTGCGTTACAGCTCTGTTCTGTACGTCATGCTTTTCGAAAAAAATTCTCGACAAAAAGATATATTTATTATAATAGTTATGTTTAATTAGAAATAACATACCTCTTATCTCCTAGATCCTTAACAAGCGAAAGAAAGTCAAATACAGCAAAGCGTGACATGCCTCGCGCAAACCGATTTGTTAATGTCCCATTCGGCCAGTAAAATACACGAGCAACCATTCTATGAGACCCGCTATATCGAACCACGTCTTCCTGGAGAGGGTTCGTGCACCCTGGTTAGTTCAGTGGCGTCTGTGTTAGGTTAATTTGCCTTAGATAGTGGTCATGATGGATGGTTTGACGCAGCATATGCGCCGCACGCCTTTGGCCAAAGGTTAAACACCCACTTTGATCACGATTCCTTCGCCGTATTGATTTTGCAGACGATCACGATATTGCTATCTTCGATATCTTTATATCTTGTACGTGAAGTAACAAGTATAGGATATTGAAAATTTCTTCGATGTAATACGATCATAAGGAGAGGATTTAATCAATTTAAGTTAAAAAAGTTTTTCAATAACTTCAGTTTACATGCCGGGAATTTAGGTTTAAAGACATTTATTCTATAACAGACAATAGTCACTTACATGAAAACTTATTTACTAAAGATACAATTTATCACGTCGTGGGTCATTGAAGAGCTTCAAGGATGAATTAGCGAAGTAGAACTTAGGTTTTTAACTAGAATGTTATATTCTAGTATAATAATAATCGATGACCTCCTCATGCCTTTTAATAAATTTAAAAAATGAATTAAAGAAAACTTGTGTAAAAAGGCTTTCTATAAAGTTAACGATTATATTATACCTAGTTGATAAAAGGGCCTGGGACTAGGTGCCGGATAGGCTACTTCCAATGAATTTGTGATATTTGCTTTAAAATAAGTATTGTTTGCCATAGTCATTTTGTATGTAGCTATTTTAAAAGAGTACCGAGAGTTTTTTACGCCGGCTTTTTCTGTGTCTTCTTTTCCGATGAGTAGGGATGTCTACCGACTCAAATTTATTGACATGGATTAGTGATACCTGTATCTTATGTTCCATAATAAACATATTTCATTTTGATTTTATTCCTAAATCACAATAGTGTATTATGAAAAGGGAAATTCGAAAGCACGCGCTAAATTATGCGCTATAAAGAAAATGTTTACTCGCACGTTGAAAGCAAATTGTCCATAATTTTCTTGATGAGTTACCTTTATCTAATCGCTATGCAAAAACAAAATTACACTATTATAACGAAGTAGTACTAGGCTGTGGTTTAATGTCCTACTGATGTCGGGTTTTTATATTAACGGTACTGATATATTGCCAGATAATTATTTATTAATTTGTGAAAAAACTTATCTAGTATAAACCGGAACCAAGTAACAAGAATTTTGTATCGAAGTTAATAAAAATACTGTATTAATCATACAAAGATATTGGATATTTTCTATAATTACTTTGTTTTTTATCGACTTAACAAAAACTATAATTGAAAAAGTTGCAGGAAGGCTATTAGGTATTAGTATTTAAAGCTAATTCTGTGTATAAGTAGATAATTTTTTTGCTTTTAAATTGTGACCAATGTTATTTACCATCATTCAAGTCTAAAGTTTACTGTAAAGCTAACTGTGTTGTAAGATTTATATTTTAATAATACATTTATTAAAATTTATAATTTAAATTATCATTGATATTTTAATTTAAAAAATTCACCGAAATATTATATGTTACGAAAAATAATTGTATGACGTCATTTAAAATCGTAAATTCGTATTGTTTCAAAATTATTATATTGTATTTTACGCAGTAGCTGTTGGAAGTTTCCAGATACGATCAAACCCTTCCGGGTGATGAATCTGACGTTTCTATATATATATATAAGCGTTAAAAATCAATTCAATAGTCACTCGACCTTTCAGACATACGAATAGACGGTAGCGGTTATTTACCACAGATAACTAATAAACTGACTTTTACAATTCAGGGAGTATTTTTTAAGCTTAACTATTAATATTGTGGATGAGGACGAAAGCCTGACAAACATTAAATTAATTAAACTGAAAATCAGTGTTACCGGTGACAGAATCTAACAGTATGGTCCTTAAGTACAAGAAAAGAGCGTACCAATTCTTAAAAGGCCGGTAACTTGCGAGCCTTCTGGCAATGTGAGTGCCCATGGGCGGTATTTCTTAACATCAGATGAGCCTACTCGTTTGCACCTGTTACAATAAAAAGGGATTGCGTTTTCGTATTTTTGTGTATGTATACTTTAACTAATTAAATATTTTTTATTCTTTTAATTAATAAATGAACGGTTATTTTATGTCGGTATTTTGTCAAAAACACACATTAAATAAAGAAAACATGATCATTGTTTGGTTTGATTACTATATCTATTATAAGAAAACTTTATACTAAAAATATGTATAATCGAGCTTCGCAAGAACGAACTAGATAACATATGAAACCATATACATGGAAATGTGTTTCATACAGTTATCAGTATCTATTGTTTAAAGCGCCCGCGCATTCAGTTGCGGATAAAATAAAATCATAAATTGTCTTCGCTACCGATTATAATGTATGTGGGCTTGGTGGATTTATTATATCCATAAATAGTGCAATTTATGTTTGGAGAGAGTTTATGTGATTTCATCGCTGTATCTATTTTAGAACTACTCATATACTTAAGTTTTTTCAAGCTTTAATAAATTCTGGGAGCAGTGTTGGCCTAATGGCTTCAGCGTGTGACTCTCATCCTTGAGGTCGTAGGTTCGAACCCCGGCTGTCCACCAATAGACTTTGTTTTTATGTGCCCATTTTACATTCGCTCGAAAGGTGAAGGAATTTAAGGAAACCGGCTTACCTTAGAACCAAAAAGTCGACGGCGTGTGTCAGGCACAGGAGGCTAATCACCTACTTGTCTATAAGACTGACAAATGATCATGGTACATATATCTGAGACCCAGACCTAAAAAGGTTGTAGCGCCACTGATGTTTTTTTTTTAAATAAATTCCCACGAACAAATTTGGTAAAAACTAGTGCTATTCGGAACAAGATTTCGTCACAGGGAACTACAACCTCGCTGGGACAGTTTTATTTTTAATATTTTACGATAATTGAGAAATTAACGAACTTCTTGAAGCCTTTAATAAGTCGGACGATATGTCACAACTTATCAGCAAAATAATCAGAGCTGATAATTAGTTATGTAATGGTTTTGACCAACCAAAATGAAGGGCTCGGCGCACGGCCCTATCTTGATATATCATTCTGTTATTTCTTAATACTCTCGGACACATGAACATAGTGTCAAAACATTAAAGAACACTAAGACTGGTAATGAACATTACCTTAGTTTAATATATTCATTAGTATTGTAGAAAATTAAGTCAACATAATATTATTTTTAGCTATAATTATTGTAAAGGCTAGATTGTAATTCATGTAAAGTCGCACTCTTATTTTGTGAACTTTATTCTTATAAATCTTAATATCACTATTAAACCAGTGGTTGCCTGGAAGAGATCGCTCGAAAGCGATAAGGCCGCCAGTTGCTCTCCTTTTTATTTAATTATGTCAATTGTACTATATTAATCTATATGTAACGAAGTGTTAATAAATAAAATAAATAAATAAACAAACTGTACTGTTAAGAATTTAATAATTGTTTCAAATTTTAATCTTCTTCTGATTTGTAAACGATGTTTTCCTTCAGCCAGTTTTATATTCCCGAATCGCTCATCCCTCAGCAATCGTATTAGAAAATCTAATATAATATGTATAACATGTATCACTATTGAGTTACATGTGTTTCCATACGATCAGATGGCCAAGTGCATGTATTTATTTGAAACATTTAAAAGAATTTGTAATAGTGTCTGTTAAAGATGTTGTTTGTTTAGCTAATTACGCAGTAACTGAAAACAGAAGATCCCGTAGGGACTGACTAATTAACCGACTTGGACCTCACAACTTTTTGCGGTAGAAGAACTGCGTTTCGGAACAAAAAAAAATGTTTTTGATGGCATAAACTGACATTACTATAATTTATTAAAGTTTAGCTGCCAATTTGATATAATAAGGTATGAAACATCAACAAAATGACCTTAATGTAAATAAAATGATTATTCAGTTATAAACTTTTCGTCACCAATCCATGATTCAACGAAAACATCACCACTAGGGTTGTCTCGTAAAAATATCTCAATTTTTTTATTTATACTGCGTTACCCTAAACATAATATAAAAAATATATACAAAAACCTATATAAAAAACTGCTTTCATAAGTTATTTGGCAACGGACAGCCAAAAGTCCGGAAAAGAAATACCTAAGGAGGGTACAGTATAAGAAGTGCATAAATAATAAACAATGAAACAAATAAAAATACTTAAACTAAAGTAAAATTAAAATAATAACAATAAAAATGTAAAAGCTAATCCAACGGTTAATGAGTCATAATTAATATATGTATGTATAAATAGCTAATTAAATGCTAAAAAAATTAATGGATAATTTTAACACTAAAAAAAAGCTACAACACCTATTCTAAAGTTCAATATAATGGTGTGTGATAAAATTTTATTGATCTGTAGTATATTGGTACTGAAAATGTTATGATGAGGTTTTCTACGGCAGATATCGACGGCTTCATTTTAGTAGTTAATATTTATTTATTTATTAGTTAACAGCTAACATACATATTACTTATAAAACACATAGACAATATAGAAAACTCAAACTGATTACAAAGATAAACAATATATATACGAAATAGAAAACAAATAAGTACATTAATAGACAAAACTATATAAAAAAATGTTACACTAAATTTTTTTCCAACCCCGATAAAGAAGTTTCACTTCAAAAAGTAAAGAAAACTGAAACATTAAACAACAAATAATACTTAAAATTACAAAGAAAAAAACTAGAGTGTTACTGCTTAAACAAAATCAAAGCCTTCCCGCCTCTTCAAATATTTCCTCCTATCTTCTTTGGTCAGGTCATAGATAAAACCCTTATATTAATGATTCTTCTGTTTAAGATGGGTATAACTCGGGGTTTATGTTATCATGAATTTGTTTTATTCTTTGGCAGCCCTAACTATCGCTTTACGTTTTAGAATAGCAATAGAGATAGCTATTAAATGCGCTGTCGACAGTTCAGTATATCATAGAGCAGCTCCCGTGGGTGAAGCAGGAAGTTTGCGCCCACGTTTCTGAATCAGACCCCCACAAATCTCACCCATTAGCCATCCTTACCGTTTCGTATTGTCTTGGAATTTTCCAGACTGATTTATGGGGGAGTTGAACTCTAGATTTTGGAGAATTAAATTATGGTTACATTAGTATTCGTCGCTACCTTTAGTTTAATCAAGAAAGAAAACTGATTAGAATTTTATATGAATATCTATGAGCAACAATGCTGTGTTCCTACATAGATTTTTGAAGTTATACTTCTTTAGGCGCGTTATGAAAAATTGATGAGAGTGAAATTGTACGATGCGCGCGTTGCACCGTGACACAAAATTAACAGAATGAAGTTGCCCACGGAAGATGCTACGGCATTGGACATAATTTAAAAACCACATACGAATAATAATTGAATTTATGTTACACTGAATGTAAGAGAATAATAATAAATATTTATTTATTTAATTTTTCAAATGTAAACTGAACTTTATTGACTATAATCACTCCTTTTCCAGTCTTTGATTATTTAATTGTAATTAATTATTTGCATGCAATCAAAAACTATTTTTAATAATGCTAAAGAAGGATAACTTCTTACGCGCGTACATAAGTAGGGGAGGGCGGGGCTGGTACTAACAAATTCTGTATTAGGAGATATATTTTCGTTGATAATAGACTTTTTCGTTTTATTTTTTATTGAAAACATGCGTTGGTTATTCAGCTATGATATTAAAAACAAAAATCATCAGCTATGTAAGTGCTTCCAGAAAGAGAGCCATGAAAACCAAAAAAGTCATTTGTTAATATATACCCCGCATGTGGGGCGAATATTAACGGAGCTGGGGTAAGTATTAACGTAAGGGCCAATTAATAACAGATACTTGAATTATCTCAAATACTCAAATAAAATGTCACTGAAATTAATGAAAATGTTTTATTGCCTTCAATGTTAAACAAATTAGTACTTTTTATGATAGGAACTGAAAGAATATAACAAATTCTTTTAAATCTCCACTTAATAATAATCATTTCTACAGTTTGAATAATTTTAAGCCAAAAAACATTAAACACATAGTTTAAACTTAAACTTTTTAGGTTCAACAGTCTTTAAGTTTCTTAATGGAGTAAAAAAAATAGTATTATCTTATAAATCTGTTACGAACATTTTTTTTTTAAATAGTTTAAACATAATAATTAAATAAAAGTCACATAAAGTTTTTAGTATCAGTCTTAAAAAAACCTCTATGAGTTACCTTAAGCAATACAGTATTTTAAATCTACTTGATATTCATCAACAAATGTCACAGTGTTAATACTTTTTAGTACGAGACAGTCTTTAGGTATATTAATAAGGTAACTAGTTAATCAGTCTTAATCTAATTTGTACTTAAACTTGCCAGCCTTTCCGTCTCTTTTCCAAGATTCTGGAATATTATCTATCTTGTATTGAATGGCAAGCTCGTAAGCTAATTTTTTGACGTCTGGTCCAAAATAGATATTAGAACATTTGACTAAATAATTAGCTATCATTGTTTCTTGCTCAGAATTGAAAACTAGACGGTTTTTTTATAACCCACAGCAACAGAAGTTCCCTCCTTTTTTTCTTTACGTATTTAAATAGTGTTACGTGACAAATATCGTATTCAGTAGCAATATCTCTATATTTCCTGTTTTTTACCAGAACTTCTTCAGCTGCCAGCACAAATACTTCTTGAGATGTAGACCCCCTTGTACTCTTCCTTTTGTAATTTCTCATTCTATAATAAAACGTACTTTTTGTAAAGAACAGTCGTTTAATATCACATGTTAATACTGACCCCACCCAATTTGTTAATTTTAGCCCCAAGGTCACTTTTTATATTTTATCAATTATAGAAAATAAACTAATCAAAATATTTAGAAACAAGTATAATAGTTTTAAAATCAATAAAATACAATTCCATTTAGGATTAACTTTGATTAAATTTAGTGTAAAAATAAATCTTAAATCAATTTATTACGAAGTACAAAAAGTTTGTTTACCTGTCAATTCGAAGTTATTACGCACAACTATAACTAGCGTCGGCCGATCGATAACTGACAAGTTAGGACTTGTTCGGCTGTGTATTCTAGTTATTCTAAACCAAGCCTCATTTTTTTATCACTTCACGTTTGGCGGGTATAAGCTTGTTAATTCTTACCTCCGTTAAAACCAGCCCCGCCCTCCCCTACACGCATCCTTTTTAATATAAAAACGTGCCGAAAAGATAATATCTATTATATGTATATAATAGTTTGTTCTTTTACACATAAAATGTTATATATATTTATTAAACACGTAATGTTAGAAAGGAGTAGCTTTTGATCATATTATAGAACCTAGAAGCTTTTATGCGACATCGCTGAGTAGATAACTTTATTATATTCAACTCATACAGAATTTGATTATAAAAGCTACTGTTGTTGGCCTGAGCACTAACAATACGTAAAAGCGAAGATAATAGAAAAACAAAAGTCGATTTTGCACTTGCGAGCCTTCTGGCAATGAGTGTCTTGGGCGGTGGTATCACTTAACATCAGATGAGCCTCCTGCCCGATTGCTCTTTGCCGTCTGTTATATAAAAAAAGAGGAAAAGTAATAAACTCAAACTCAAAATAACTTTATTCATATAGGTAAACAAGTACACAACGTCAACAGAAAAGATGTTAAATTGATTCTAAATTTACATTTATTGCCAGTTCGCAAGTCAAAGGAAAAGGCAAAAAGAACTGGCAAGAAACTCTCCGCCACTCTTTTTAATCGCCAGGTTTTCAGTCAAGTCAACGTTGCAGCCTGTCGACGTCATTGGTCATAAACCTCTTTGAATTTTCATGATGACCGGTTCCCCGCACTCTGCTACACCTGCACTCTTTTGATCTTCTTCGGACCTCCTTATTAATAGTAATGCATAGAGAACTACCGATCAAAGACCTCTCCAGTTGAGTGAGGTGGAGTCTGTATACCAGGCTCGAAGTATGCGACCAAGTCCTAGCGCCGTCATCACATATTAATTTACGAATACTTAGTATCGTAAATGTTAGCTACAAGGGTTTGCTGTTTAGCGCTTGGCTCGCCTAGACGCAAACGTTTTGAAAATGCCTCTAAGCTTTTATCCATTTTCGTCTTATTAAGCAGGCTAGAAAGCGATAACGACCGTTGTAAATCATATGATTTCACTTGATAATTTGTAAATTATTGCGAAAATATTGTACGTTTATTTCCTTAATGTGGCAATATAATATTACTTTCAAATGATAATCCAATTATATAAATTTTAAATGCATCGACAAATTATTATGTAGCTTTTAAAACATTCAAGTATAATTCAAAACGGGCTGATTTAAGCGAAAGATTCACCAACTTTTCACATATTATACTCTTGTTTTCTGGTGTATAAAAACATATGCAATTTCTGCAGGAACTAAGCGATAAAAGCACTGACTTATTTTCCACCACGAGCGAGAAATTATGGGGTTTTTACAAGCTAATGTAGCATTAATCGCTTGTAGCACGTGCTATTGACGAATGGCCTAAGTTATAAGCTTTAGAAACACAATTTATATATTATTAATCTTATGAGCTGAGATTATATGAATCTGAATCAAATTGTGAATTGTCTCGGCATACTCGTGTATTTATCGTAATCTATGAAATACGGCTAAACACTAAAATCTAGTCAGTATTAGTATTTTTAAGTTTTTTAATTAATTAGTAATTCTGTTATTCAAAGTAAGATTCAAGTACAGTAAATAATTGGAGAAGATTTTACGCGTAGACTAAATCCCTTTTATTACAGAATTATTTTGTCAGTCAAATTGTAGAGATTTCCTAGGAAACTCTCAACTACATGCTATAGAGAAGTATAACTTACTTAACATATCGCCCGTCGCGAATCAGATAACTTGTACAAATTGGTTGTCGTCGGCAAGAGATGACACCGCTCTTTAAGCCACTAAGACAGTGTCATCGTGGACATACTCCAGATAGCAACCACGTCACAAAGCGAAAGGTTTCAGAAATGAGGCTTCCATATAAATCCCGAGACGAGCGTCGCAGTGCTCTTTTCCAGGGGCAACCACGGTACTCTCGCTCAAACTCGGGAAGAATGCCGCCAAAAAAGAGGGCATATACGGGCAGGCATTACGGGGTAAAAGTTTATCAAATATCTAGGAGCCACGCTCGATTGCGGCATGTACTTCCGTAAGCATATGGCGGCTGTTCCCAATGCCTCTTAAAAAATCGTCGGTAAGGAAAAGCGATAGCTATGTAACAAAATGAAGAGATAGGACAAGCAGGCCAACTGGCACTTCACAGTGACGCGACGCGAGAATGCAGCTGGGAAGTCTTATTGTTTTGACGTTGAGTTCATAATAATTCGCCCATTTATTAAGATAATTATAAATGATACTAAGATTATTAAGATTGGGTTCGTTTAGCGATAATCAAGTTTCATTATCGTTTCAGTTTATGAAATAGGACACTTAGGGCGCAGTGAAGACTGGTAGCAACTTTCTCTTCGATACAAACACGAAATTCGACTAATGGCTTGAATTGAACTAATACATAATTTATTTAGTTGTCCCTTTGAATTATTTGTCGCTCTTGCAGAACATATAACGTATGATTCACTTAGACTTTGACTTAGTTATGATTTTGAAATAGAAAGCCTTTCTCAAAACCTTTGTCTGTATTAACTTGAAGTTTGAAAAGACGCAATAATTTTGCTGAATTTTAACTCGGTTTTAACATTTGATTTCTTTTGCACATTTGTTTTGAAGTCTCCAATGAAATATGGAGCATTTAAATAATTTTGTGGAACCTACCCGAGACAATTGTTTTGCTGGTCATCGAACCCACGATAAAGTTATACAAAGAGTCGCATAAAAGAAAACATTATATGATACTAATAGTATTTTCGTGTATATATTTCTCCTAAAGCCATTCAAAATCGTTAACCGCTTTACATAATAAAATTGATGAACATTCGGATAAAGTATTAGGTAGGTAACAAAATCAATGAGAACAGACTATCATGACTTGGCACCGACTTCCAAAAATAGGAGTTAAAGGATCTTCATATCCCGTATATACATAAATTAAAAAATAGAAATAATGTTATTTAATACTTGGGATTGTTGTTATAAGCACTACTAAAAAATATATTTAGAGTGATTAAAACGCTCCGTACTCAGTGAATTGGTGAAGCAATGTATTTATTGCCAAATTAATTCGAGAAGAAACACGAAAAGAACCAACCATAAAATATTGTTGATTGCTTCATTGTCGAATATATTTAAATATCAAAATGTCTACAAAAAGGTGACGCAAAAATTTTATGAACAAAATTGCTAGGCGCAGCTTTTTATGCAGAATTCCAAAGTCCCGTTCAGCCTTTCTCGCTATTTTTATTTTCATTTTTCCGCTTGCCTTAAATGCGTACAGCCTTTAAGGTACACTGAATTGAACAAGATGGTTTTTTTTGTTCGCCGAGCGGTCGCAATTTGCATTTACCATTGTTTCTTGTGTCGTAATTTCGATACGTTAAATATTCTTTTTGCATTCCATCTTTTTTGCCTTTAATGATTTAATACGTCGCGAGAGGATTTAAAACGAAATTAATAAGGTCCCAATAATTATAAGGGATAAAAACTGTTGTATTTTTCAACATTAATTTATTTAGACGAATACTTAAATGATCCTAATCTTTGGGATTGATTTGCTCCAGTTCAAAAAATTTGTATGACTCAATACTTGGCGATTAAAAAGAGTGGCGAAAAGTTTCTTGCCAGTTCTTCTTACCCGCTCAACGCCCTTGATTTGCGAACTGGTAGTAAATGTAAATTTACAATTAGTTTAACTTCTTTTTGACGTTCATAAGTGTACTTGTTTACCTATATGAATAAAGATATTTTGAGTTTATAAAAGCTTGCCAACGCTCGGCTCACTGATACATTGGTACAAGAAAAATAAAATACTAGGTTTAATGTGACAAGTACCTCACAAACACGAAAAGATTAAAAAAATAAACTATGAAAACTAAAGGTAAATTTATTTCGAAGTGTTGGAGCAACTATGGATATTTAGACCTTGCTCGTTTATCAGAATGCGTAATCTGGATATAGGTGAGTTTTTGCCAAAACGCGTTCTTCTGACGTACAAATGGGATGATGTGATGCCTGTGGTATCTTAAATATATCTTACGATTACCCAATGATAAGTGCGCTGGCCTAGTTTCGCATGTTGGCAACTCTTTTTTCGCCTATCGAAAAGATGATACCAAACTTTAATTTCGGTTACCAGCTCTATATCCTTGCAACTGTTCATGTGCATTTGCACCCCGTATTATAAAATTTTATTGAAGGTATTATTTTTTTTTCCCATTTCTACTATTTTGTCCACTTTTTGCTTTACGAAAAAAAAATATTTCTGGGAAGCCTTATAAAAAATAACCATATTGCTCGAATAATTGTGTATTAAATTATTAGTTAAGATTATTTTTTACTCCTCTTTTATTGCGTTACTTCTCTATCCTTTACTGTCTGTCGGTGTACTGGATCAGGTTATACAAGGCCGCATTGCACTGAGTTTTTCTTGTGATAATAAAATTAAAGTGCGTAATACTTTACGGTAGCAATTCATCTTAAAACCTGCTCAATTCATCATATATTCAAGAACAAATATTCATTGTTCGTCACGTCATACGTTTAAAAGGACCAACAAAAAATTATTGTCTGACGCATTTCTACGATAAGTGAATGTTTAATCGATCATCGGGAAATATTTGTTTAATCGTTTTCCTTGTGTAAGTATAGGAAAGAAATTCCTTGTTTACTCTTCCGCGTGGGAGATGTCAAAGTCTTTATGTAGGACTAAAGTTCAAAATAATAATCCTATATGAACCCAATGAAGTCTGCATTATGCAATGTCTCTGCATCATCTATCGCATTTACCATGTTATATTTACCGTGTTTTGAGAAGTTGTTCGGACGGACGTCAAGGCAGAATACAAAATACCATCCGCATCACCTCGACGTCCGTCGTTCCACACCTGAGCGTTTCTTTGCGCAGTTTTTGCCGCGTACTATCACTATGTGGAACCAGCTGCCCACTGAAGTATTTCCGAACCAATTCAACTTAGGGTCTTTCAAGAAAAGAGCGTATCAATTCTTAAAAGACCAGCAACACATTCATGCGTTCTCTAGTTCTGAATGTCTATGAGCTAACCCCTTAACATCAGGTTCATCTGTTCTATACAGGTACAAAATCACGTAAGGTGACAAGCGTAGCCATAGAACCAGAGATGTAACGACATGTAACGACTCTTTCAACTTTATATATGATAGTAATAAACTGTTACAAAATTTTCCCATTATGTCATAGTAATAAAGGTGAAGGTAACTGGAACAAGGTCTCACCCTCATGAGACTAGGACATAAACAATCTGGGTTAACGCCACCCTCGATAGTGGGTTTTATGTACCCATTATACTGGTTATGACACAGTCATAAACGATTAACAACTTGCTAACGTTATTAGAGTTTTCAATTTACACCGCAACATAGATTATACTGTAAATTCAATGTCATCCTAGTGGTTTGTGGGTTTAAAACCCTGTTACACCAATAGTTTTTCGTTGTCAATTAACGAGTGTTTCACGTACGATAAAATTAATCCTATCCAGCCCGGTGTTTGATCCAAAAATTTATGTTAAAAAGGGGCCTTACAGACTTAGGAAATTGGTAAAAATACGAATGCGAAATTCCACCCGAATCACCTCGATATCCGACGTTCCACAACTGAGCGTTATTTAAGTCAGTTTTTGTCCCTTCCCACTGGGCCCTTCAAGAAAAGGGCGTAGTTCATTAAAAAAACACAATGGGAACAATTGAACGAAAATAAACAGCATTATCACTCTTCAGAGTAAAATACTATATCTACCCTTTTTTAATTTATATAAATATATTAAATATATCATGAGCATTATGTTCTTGCACATATCGTAGCCACACAGTAGTTCAAATTTATCTTATTGCTTTTGTCATCCTATGTGTAGCTAATAAGTAAATGCCGGCAACGCACTTGCAAACTTTCTGGCATTGTGAGTGTCCATGGGTGGCTGTATCACTCAACATCAGGTGAGCCCGTTTGCCGTATGCCGTTTAAAAAAAATGCGACGGTTAAAGTGAGTCTTGGTCTCCGAGATACGAGAATATCGAAAGATCTAGTCCAATATAACATACGAGAGTTATATTCAATAGCTAAGTCTCAATTATGATTAAAAAGTTGTTTGACTATTGCTTAACATTAGTAGTCTCATGCCCGTTTCCCTCCTGTTCTAAATAAATCTACGTTTACGTGTACCGTTACAATAACATTTAAATCCAGGATAGACACGCAATCGATATTTCGTTCCAACAACCCTTGAACTCGACCTTGGTTCGACATGCTTCCCCGACCTTGTGGCCCACTCTTCATAACTTACGAATACATTATATCAAGGTGTATTCTAATTCCATAACTGACCTATATCAATCCAAAATATAATCTGTTCATATAGGTAATAGAATTTACTATTTATTACAATGGCCATTTTATTTAAATGCTAACTTTTGATATTTTTGTTTCAGGTAACATAGAACACAGGAAGGTTCATAGCGTTTTGTAAGTTAATATAAATTAAGGAACGGATATTAAGAGGAAATATTTTACCGTTCGTTTGCACTGAATATTCTCCGTTCTCTGTTTCACTATTACAATTCTACATTGATGAACATAGGGATCTGTGTGAATAGATAATGTGATCCAAAGTGTAAAAAAAACAGTAAAAACCTTATATATAGCGCACGCTTCGGAAACTATTCACAATAGAGCAAAGTAATGTACTACAAACTGTAGTAGTACTGTATAGATGACATCAATATTTAAAACAGCAATCCATGTATCTGTTACATATTTAGTAAAATTTGCAATATTGCAAGCTTTTCGTGTGAAAAAGTCAAAAGCGTACCTAACAATTTATAGATATATGTTCCAACGGGGACACTACAAATATAGTAGGGCTCTTTGAACTCTTTTAAAAATAGATTGGATAGTTTCTGCAAATCCCCAAATATGCATCAGCTTATTAAGCTGCTTCATATGCATAATAATAATAATCGACTGAAGATCATAAATACAGGGTGTTTGGTGCATCGTTTGCCAAATCAAAATGGTGGATTGGGGGGGTCTTTATCTATTATCCCAGGCCTCACAAAGAGTTCTTGGGCCAATAGAATAATTTATGTCGATTTTTTAAATGTTTTTTTTAAATTATCCAAAATTTGACTTTCAAAGGTAAATAAAAAATAAATTATACAGTAAGTATACATAATGTCGATTTTTTCATAATCTACAATAGTGTACCAATCCAAAAAATAAAAAATTTCTTGCCAGCAGTATGTAGTTTTTTTTTTATTAACTCGCAAAGTGTTGAAAAAATATTTTTTTAAAAGTAAGTTCAATTTTGAACGTTAATTTAAAAAAAACTAAAAGCGCTGATGTTCTTCGAATAATTTAAAAAACTACTCTGGTCTATCTTGATTCTACTGGTATGCAATAAGTAATAAAAAACATTACCTACTTTTTAAAAAAAACAAAATCTTTCTGTATAGGGTCACATTTTTTTGGTATCATAAACGTAACACACCTAAAAACTTCCGTCTTCCTCTTATGCAGCAGATTAGTACGTTTGTCTCTTTCTTTTATTAGGTTGAGGGTGAACTGCCAGTGCTGTGGGTGATGTTTTTAGTCGAGTTTTATCTCTGCTACCTGCCTGACGCTTTCATTGTTTCATCGTAGTGCCGCGCGCGATTTGTTTCTGTTTTTGTCTTGTTGTTGTGGTTGAGATTTGAAGATGGCTACATTTTCAAACGAAGAGTACTCAGACATGTTGTTGGTGTATGGAAAAGCTGACTGTGTTGCACGAGCAGCTCAAAGAATGTACCAAGAGCGCTATCCTAACAAGCGTGTACCTGGTCGAAACACATTCCAAAATACGTATCGACGCTTACGCGAAACCGGTCGTTTGGACAATGTTACAAGGGGCATTGTGGTGCGCCATAATGTAGAAGTCGACGAGAGGATTCTGGCGCTTTTTGAAGAAGACCCGACTAGAAGTAGTTGCTAGAAATATCGACATGGAAAGTGTGGAATGTACTTCGTCAAAACAATGAAGCTACGTCTCTGATACTTCTAGTCGGGTCTTCTTCAAAAAGCGCCAGAATCCACTTGTCGACTTCAAAATTATGGCGCACCACAATGCCCCTTGTAACATTGTCCAAACGACCGGTTTCGCGTAAGCGTCGATACATATTTTGGAATGTGTTTCGACCAGGTACACGCTTGTTAGGATAGCGCTCTTGGTACATTCTTTGAGCTGCTCGTGCAACACAGTCAGCTTTTCCATACACCAACAACATGTCTGAGTACTCTTCGTTTGAAAATGTAGTCATCTTCAAATCTCAACCACAACAACAAGACAAAAACAGAAACAAATCGCGCGCGGCACTACGATGAAACAATGAAAGCGTCAGGCAGGTAGCAGAGATAAAACTCGACTAAAAACATCACCCACAGCACTGGCAGCTCACCCTCAACCTAATAAAAGAAAGAGACAAACGTACTAATCTGCTGCATAAGAGGAAGACGGAAGTTTTTAGGTGTGTTACGTTTATGATACCAAAAAAATGTGACCCTATACAGAAAGATTTTGTTTTTTTTAAAAGTAGGTAATGTTTTTTATTACTTATTGCATACCAGTAGAATCAAGATAGACCAGAGTAGTTTTTTAAATTATTCGAAGAACATCAGCGCTTTTAGTTTTTTTTAAATTAACGTTCAAAATTGAACTTACTTTTAAAAAAATATTTTTTCAACACTTTGCGAGTTAATAAAAAAAAAACTACATACTTGGCAAGAAATTTTTTATTTTTTGGATTGGTACACTATTGTAGATTATGAAAAAATCGACATTATGTGTACTTACTGTATAATTTATTTTTTATTTACCTTTGAAAGTCAAATTTTGGATAATTTAAAAAAAACATTTAAAAAATCGACATAAATTATTCTATTGGCCCAAGAACTCTTTGTGAGGCCTGGGATAATAGATAAAGACCCCCCCAATCCACCATTTTGATTTGGCAAACGATGCACCAAACACCCTGTATAATATACCCGCTTTTATAAATTAAATGATAGGTCTTAATAGGTATATCCCTTGAATAAGCATTTTAAGCTGTCGTGTCTACTCCCGTGATTCAGCACTCGGGTCAGACAAGTCTTTGAAGCATGGGACTTATTGAATTTATTTATTAATAGACAGCGCAATGGGCCAACCTCAATATTATCGAAAGCAGTTTTAAAGCCTAATAATTTAGATAATGGTCTCGACAACTGATAAGACACGTTGTGCTATGGTTATTGGATAACGAACACCTTTAGCATAAGCCCACGCCGCCCTCACTCTTCCCACAGATTATTGTGATCGGGTCATAATCGAAATATAGTATAATGGTCGATGGTACCTATTAGCTGTTAAATGAAGTATAAACTTCTTTGCGCGGCGAGACATGGGTACGCACAAACATACCTACAAAAAATCGCTAAGACTCATTAGTATGCCTTTTTACTAAATTTTTAGTGATAATTTTTGAGTGCATATTTGTGATCGAAAATACAATTGCAGAACCCAATACATACAATAAACACACACGTACATACCCTCACTTTCACGCCATCAAAACACAGCCGGATTAGGTATTACATACTTAGTAAAATGTATTTAATAATTTTTAATTCTTTTTTCCTTTATATGATTGAACCTTTTTGTGTATATTGTATTCCATCTTTGGGTATATCTTTAGTATAGTTTTTTGTTATATATATATATATATATATAATTTATGTTAGCTGTAGGATTACAATATAAATAGAAATGTAATCTCATTTGAGGTATATGAGTTATCGTAAATCTAAAACTATATTCTTAAATATATTCGCGGCAAAAGTCTAAAACTTTGAAAGGTTTTTCGCCCTTCGTAAAGTATTATTAGCATTTGTTTTTGCTAAATTGCCATACCAATATAGCACTTACCAGATTTTATTGCACCATGCTCCAACAATGCTTTCACCAGGCTGTTCCATGTTAACATTTCTGCTAATTAATGATCATGTTAAGAAACGCGAACATGCAGCGTTATATAAGAAGCCATTCATCTAAGATTGCAACATTTTTGATAATTAATTTAGTTTTTAGTTCGGACATTGTTTAGTTCATAACTCAGTGAACAAATTTATTACAACAATATCAACTAAGGATAATATGGTTTATATAAAACCAGTGTTGGCCTAGTGGCTTCAGCTGATTCTCATCCCTGAGGTCGTAGGTTCGATCCTCGGCTGTGCACCAATAGACTTTCCATTTGCGCATTTAAAATTCGCTCGAACGGTGAAGGAAAATTGTGAGGAAACCGGCTTGCCTTAGAAAAACTTAGACTCGACGGCGTGTGTTAATCACAAGAGGCTGATCTGATCACCTTCTTGCCTATTAGATTAACAAATATGATCATGAAATACATATGTGAGACTCAGACCTAGGTTGTTGCGACACCGATATTTTTATAGATATTTGTTACATTTTCAAAGTTAAAGTTGTTAATGATAATAATGACTCTGACGTACGTGAATACGTAATCGTCTATTCAGCTGTTTTAAAGTAAAAACAAACGAATGTTATTAAAATGATAATATAAATTAATAATTTGTTATTACTCTTGATTTAACATCACGTTCTTCTAGTAGTGTTATCTTAGCTACTTAATTTCTTCTGCTACTAGGGTACTACTAATCCGCGTCATGGCATTCTGTAACTTATTTGAAACAGCAATTTTCCTACTTTTTTTGTGTGCCATTATTATTTAGGTCCCAAATAAATGTATCAAGATAGATAAACTTCAAACTTCTTCTTCAAATAGAAGGCTATCAGACCTATGTTGAGTGTTCTTGTTTGTCCACAAATTACTCGGAAACTAAAATGAAGGTGTTCTAAGGTAAGGTTTCTGAATTGGATCAGGTATTCCAACTAAGTGATTTGTCCTGAAATGCATATAAATGTCTTTTTTTAGCAAGGTCGAAAAGGGTTTTCCGTTTCCCACACTCTAAACACGATAGCGGTATGTGGGACTCGACTCACTCCAGGCACTCTTCTACTCAGAGAACTGGGCTAAACTACTTCGGATAGTACGAACACGACCGCATCAAAGAAACCTTTTAGAGGTACGGTAATGAACAGTTTTGTTTCAAGTCGGTTTTTTTTTCGTCTTCAAAATATTTGAATATGTGTAATCTGTTAATATTACTTCGTTATTATGTTCTTTGAAGTGCACCTCAAATGCAACAGATGCAGAAATGTGACGCCAAGATTCATATAACGCCACCGATTATAATATTAGTAGAAATAATCCATGTACAAACAGTTAATGTTGCTTTTAGCGAATTTATCAAACGTAAAAGGTCGGCACATAAATCAGTCTTATCGGAGACGCGTGCTTCAATTTTGAAAGGCTTCCTTTGATCCTATTTAAGGTCAACTGCCAATAATAAATACTTGAAACTGGGTAACGGATGTTAAAGCGGAGCGGAAGAGGAATTAATAAAAATAATTAGCAAGTGTGTCGATTTTCGAAAAAGATTTTCTTTTTAATACACTGTTGTTTAATATGTTGGAATTACTTTAATGCAGTCTGATGACAAGAATCGATGACCCTGGGTTATATTAAATTTGTTGTGACGTCTTTGTAAATCATGTTATTAGAATTGTAACTTATAAAGTAATATATTAAGTACAAACACGCACACGCGTACATACGTACGCACACACTAATATTTATAAGTATTATATTTTATTAGGGTAGGCCGATCATGGCAATTCTTCTAAAATAAATAATAATAAAGTGGTACTAAACGCCTATATGTCGGTCTTGGCCGTAGATTGCATTCCATTTTCGCCATTTTCAGTTTTAAATACAAGTAAATGATCAGCCTCCAGTGCCGGTCTAGTGGTCGGAGACCAGAAGGTTGGCCTAAGTACCTCTGGATTGACAGAGTGATCGAGGACCTGCTGCAGCTGAAAGCCAATTGGCGGGAGGTGGTACAGGACAGATTCTCATATCAAAGACTTTTTGTCGCAGATCCCGCGTGAGTGAGTGATCAGCTTTCTGTGCCAACATGACGATGGGTTTGGGTTTTAAGACATGCCGGCTAGCTCACAAGCGTAATCGCGCACAAGAATAAAAAGCACAGCTGTGATTCAAACGCACGACCTCAGGGTTCAGAGGTGCGAGTGCCAACGCTGTTCTAATAACCTAACTATACGTAACTAGTAACTGAAAAATTACATATTCAAAATCATGGAATATTTTTCCAGAAAACAAGTGCCGCTCAGTTTTCTACTTTATACGTAGTATAGAGCCTTTGACGTCGCCTAGTTCTGAAGTTCAAGCTTATCTTAACCTCCATTTTCATACAGCGAAAGTTGCAGTCATTATTACTTTATGACCCACACAGTTTATGCTACCGGGAGTCATAGGATGTGTATAAGTGGATAACCCTGTTCGCTTTGAGGTTCGCCCTCAGGTAATTAACGCTATGATTTAAATTTATACTTCGACACTTGACCTCGGTGATGCTTTTAACAAGACTATTATACAAGTCGGGTTTCGAGATATATTATCGCGTATAGACCTGTCACTGCCAGTGAAAGTTTGCTTCCAAATTTAAATTTATTTTCAGCTTTATTTTTTATTAAAGTTTATCACATCATACATAATACTAAATCTACGGTATAGGTTACTCTCATCTAAAATGTATTACAATTTAGGTAAACATCAATGTTTAAAAAAAATAAAAAATAGGTACCATAAATTTTCGTTTAGCAGAAAAAAATTACCAGCAGCTTTCTTTAAAACCTTTAATTTTTATTGTTTTCAGATTCATATCTTATATATATTTTTAGTTGTTCAAATCCAGGTCATTGACCTTACTCTTGTTACCAAGGATTATAATGTTCTAATTGTTATTTATTTATGCTGTTTACAAGAACCCAGTTTCACCGTACAAATGCGTTTAGGTGCATTAATTAGCGGTACTCTACGCCCACGCGTTGCAGCGCGCCTAGTATGAGTTTTATGCGTTCACGATAACGATAAAGTGAATAATGTATCTACAAATCATTCATTGATTGTTATTTTTTGATTGATTTGTAACGATAACTTAAATTCGTGAAATATGTTGAATGTTGTAATTGTCTTTGATTTATCCATATAATATATTTTTATCATGATTGATCGTTATTTTGTATTGTTTTAACTGTGATACTCCAGACGGGATTCTCCTTTAAAACAGTAGTAATTGATACCGCCTATGGACACTTACACCGCCAGAAGGCTCGCAAGTGCGTCAAGTCCTATAACTTTATATTTTACCCACTACTCACCATCATCAGCCTTTGTTTTTGGTCCATTTCTGGACGTAAGCCTCCATTTTCCTCCTGTATGCCCTGCACTGGCCTCTGCATGCACTGGGAGCCAACCTCTTTGACTATATCGTCAGTCCACCTAGGCAGTCACGTAGTCTTTTGTTCTGTCCTCCATTTCAGGAGCCTCCAAAAGATGCCCATGCGACATACGTCTGTCGAGTTTAGGTTGACTTTCGCTTCGACTTCCACTTTACCCTACTATAAGCTATTATTGTGACGTCTAAATTGTTATGTCAAATTTCCGTTCGAGTAAAACTCACGCTTGGTTATGTCGAGTATCAGTGCTTACACGAACATGATATAATTTATGTGCTCACTTAGGCTACAGTAGTCATTATTTTATGTGGACCTGGCAATTAACAATTTACCCAGGCTTAGAAAGCTGGACTTAATGCCTTTTCAATCAAATTGTTCTATTTACAAAACATCAAACATATTAAGCTGTAATAATAATTAAAAATTAATAACTAAAATTAAAAAGTTTGATGACCTTCCCTCGCTGTATTACGATACTTATTCGTTGAGCGAGGAAAGCTCTGGGGACACCGGTGTAATCAAAACTTAAATCTTTATTTAGGGGCACTTGAACCCCAAGGCCTAGGAGTTGGAGGAAAAATATATATGACGGTAAAATCCAACTGATTCTTGTTCGTTATGCTGGCATAACAAGAATCAATACCTCTGGAGGTATCACGAGCGCGTTGCCGGCCTTTTAAGAATTGGTAATAAGGTGTAATTACGGTTTAATTTAAAATATACTGAAATGACTATTTTGAAAGATGTCGCAAAAATACATAAAATACAGTTTTTTTTATAATTATATAAGTAGTCCTATGTAGAA